>CM045892.1:49033567-49166067 GCA_025169545.1 Anguilla japonica | reverse complement strand
TTATGATTTACATTATGAACAGGGGTTGTCTGTGGTTGTGCTGAGTAACGGAAAAGGCCACAGGGCCTGAGGGCTACCTCGGCGGATCAGCTCCTTGCCCTCGTCGATGAGGTCGGAGGTCATCCCGTTCTCACCCACAAACTGCTGGAACCCCAACAGGTTGAGACAGCGGGTCCCGAGGCTGTGGGGGGGGGGGGGGGGGGGGGGGGGGGGGGGGGGGGGGGGGGTAGGATCAGGATGAGAGAGCTGAGCTTCACACCAACACTGACAGAAAAAAAAACCCTGCAGGGGCTTTTCAGCTGGATTTCAGACAAAACCAAACAGAACTGCACCTGAGTCACCTGTGTTTTAAGTGGGAGGGAGACCCCGGGTCAGGACGGGGGGGGGGGGGGTGAAGGGGGGACTCACCTGAAGTAGGTGGCGATGCACAGCAGGAGGATGAGCATGGGGTAGTAAATGTAGAAGCCGTCAGCGATGAAAGACAGAACCCTCATGGATCCCATGATCTGGCGAGGAGACCCGAGGGGGCGTGGTTAATATAATCAGGCTTGATTAAATAACTTAATGATTCTGTATGAGCCCGTCACCATGAATGCACAAAACGCCTTGTTAGCAATACCACACTCCAACACTGTGCTATTGTTACATGAAAATTGTCTGGGTATGGCTAATAATTTTGAGTATGGTTACAGAGGAGTTCTGCAGACAGAAAAATAAGAAGAGGTTTGTTTTTAGACAGGGTTTCCATGGTGACGATGCGCCAAGCAGAGCAGGTGTCCCGGGACGGGGAGGGGGGAGTGTTTTGGGGCCTCTCTGTACTCACAGAGGTGTACGCAGTCTGCTCCTTGTCCTGGTGCGAAATGGCCGAGTCCATGTGGATGAGACCCAGGAAGTTCAGGCAGAGGGGCGGAGTCAGGCGGCAGAACAACCTGCGGGTCGACAGCGCGCCTCGTAAGTCCCCGAAAACTGACCCCAGGTCAGTTCACCCACCCCTAACCCTGACACTGCCCAGCATGTGAAACTGGGGGAGACTGATCTGAAGTCAGCTCATGCCTTCAAGGAAGAAAAAAAAAATCACCATTGATATCTATTGGGTGCTGATAAGACAGCCAATCAGCAGCAAGGTCTGATTGCTCTTCACATACATGATCACCGCCCCCCCCCCCCTTCCCCGAACACATTGCTGTTCACATACATGCCGCTGAACTGCAGGCTGTAGGCGTCGGTCTGGTGGTGGGGGGCCAGGTAGTAGTAGTTGAAGACTCGTATGCGGAACACGGTGGAGTACACGCAGGTGCAGAGGAAGAAGATGGTGACGAAGCACGCCATCTAGTGAACAAAAAAAACGGCACCCGAACACATTTTTACATCACATCACAGGCATTTGGGAGATGCTCTTATCCATGAACGAATTACGCAACGTAAACACAAACACACCAGGGATCAAAGTGCACGGCAACCAACCAGGAATCAATAAAGACCCATGAGACAGACAGGGGAGTGTAAAGGGGGGGGGGCCCTCTCCCCCTGGCCTTATTGAAATACAAAATGGCCTCTCCTGTCATAACAACAGAAAGGTTTTCTCTCAGCTCCACGGTACTGTGGTGCACATACATGCTAGCTTCAGTAGACATGACATCTGATTGTGCAATGTAATTCCTCCTAAAGGTGTTGCCTGTTACATCCGCTGTACACACAGTAAAACACACGCTCTGTCAATCAGTTACCTGCTCCAGCAGGCAGCCTCAGTTCTTTATACAGACACCATCTCAGGTGTGTTCTGTGTTCACAGGTAACCTTGCTTCTACATAAGGTACAGACATCGAACCAGAGCACAAATAATATCGCTGCTTTTGGCTCTTTAAAGGTTTGGTAGTTGTAGTACCTCACCTCTATGTACAGGTAGTTGTAGTACCTCACCTCTATGTACAGGTAGTTGTGGTCCCTCACCTCTATGTACAGGTAGTTGTAGTCTCTCACCTTGATGTACAGGTAGTTGTAGTCTCTCACCTCTATGTACAGGTAGTTGTAGTCCCTCACCTCTATGTACAGGTAGTTGTAGTCTCTCTCGGCCAGCTGGATGAAGACGGCGAAGAGGGAGAGGACGGGCCGGGTGCTGAAGAAGGTGCACTCGGACCACACCACCGCCACGGAGAACAGGCTCAGAACCAGCGCCAGGGCCCGGTAGAACCACCGCCTCAGGAGACACTCCCAGTACCACTCTGGGAAAAGAGACGGACCGTTTACTCACACGACCAAGGGGGCCACAGGCCTTAAGGGTTAGATAGAAACACACACAAGGCACACACACACACACACACACGCACACACACAGAGACACACACACGCACACGCACAGAGGAAAACACACAAGTGCCTACATACACAGCCACAACAGCAGTGTATGACTGACATAAAATATAAGAGTTTTATTCAACACGTTTCCTCTCCCTCCCTCTGCTCAAGCTCAGGGTAAGAGCAGTGCATTATGGGCACTGCTGAGCAGCTCCGTACCCCGTAGGCTACTTTAATAATACATGAAGCAATTTAATATTTATAAATCAACAGTCCTCCTTTTCTTTCATCTGAAAAAATAACCCGCACACTCACCCAGGGTGGGGGGGTGGTGGGTAGAGCACCCTGCTGACCCACCCCTCTCTGGCGGGGTACTCACCCAAGGTGGGGGGGTACAGCACCCTGCTGACCCAGCCGCGCTGCTCGGGGGGGGGGAAACTGCGCACAAACAGGCGGGAGGGGCTGGTCTCGTTGCGGGCCACGTCCTCCAGGTGGAAGGCCTGCTCCAGCAGGATCCGCCACTGCACCTGGGTCCGGTTGTGCCGCTGCACCGCGTAGATCACCTGACCCAGACACCCACACTTACCGCTTGACAAATGTGACAAATCTGGCGATCTCCATCTCTATCTCTAGCCAAACTGAGATTGTGAATAAAAAGTGCAACGCTTGCATTTGCTTGTAACTCAAAGTTAAGGACAAAGGTTTATAGCATTTTCAAAGGTACTACAGAAAATTGTTCTATAAAGCATAATGCTTTTGCCACATCCCAGCCCATTATACGTGAAATCCCTCCTTCTGACCTGTTTATGGAGCTTGACGAAGCTCCTCTCGCTGGGATAAGAGCTCCGTCGTTCGTCGTAGTCCTCGTAATCGTCCATATTCCTCCCCATCTTCTCCTGGTAGTCCACCGGACACTGCGGTTAAAGACCAGAGATTGACATTTTTAAAAATCTCCGTAGCTATCATTTTCAAGATTCGATATGGATTCACAGTGCCCACCTTTCTCAGAATTGTATCAACGCACTTCCTCAGAGGGTGGTTGTACTTGATGGACTCGCTGAGTTTTCTCACTTCCTGTCAGAAGGGAGAAGAAGGAGAGTAAAACAGAACGTTGGAGCACTTCACCCACAATCACAGGTGAGAAAATGAGTCTTCCCATCCCAGCCCTCCCACACCGGGACGCACCCCCCATCCCTGCCCCCCCGGGCGCCCCTCCCCAGCACCTCCATGGTGTCCTCCAGGTTCTCCTCCGCGTCCGCCTTCTCGCTCATCAGCTTGGCGGCCTTGAAGTAGGCCTTGTCCAGCAGGTAGCCGGGGCGGGCGGCGTTCCAGTGCGAGCGCGGGATCTCCACCAGGCCGTAGCCTAGCAACAGCACCAGCAGGAACAGGCCCCAGGTGTTGGCCGCCGTGATGCCGATGGTCTGCAGCTCGTACCTGACGGCGAAAAACGGCGGAGACGAGGGGGGGGGGGAGTCAAGGGGGAGGAGTCGACGAGGACACGCGACGGGGGCTGGAGGAGGAGATTCGGGACGAGACGCACACGCACCAGGACAGGCGCCACTTCGGGTGCACAGCCGCGTAGATGAGCAGAGACCCGAAGACCAGCAGGTAGGTGCCGTAGTAGATGGCGTTCTCGATGAGGGCCGTTCTGATCTTCCCCGCGATGGAGAACGCGCCAGAGCGTGCGTACGACTGCATGAAGGGCAGGAGCAGCCTGCGCACACGACAGGGAGGGAGGCAGCTCTGCATAAAACGCCCACACATTATCAACTGCCACAGTCACAGCCTGCGCACACGACCGGGAGGGAGGCAGCTCTGCATAAAACGCCCACACATTATCAACTGCCACAGTCACAGCCTGCGCACACGACCGGGAGGGAGGCAGCTCTGCATAAAACGCCCACACATTATCAACTGCCACAGTCACAGCCTGCGCACACGACCGGGAGGGAGGCAGCTCTGCATAAAACGCCCACACATTATCAACTGCCACAGTCACAGCCTGCGCACACGACCGGGAGGGAGGCAGCTCTGCATAAAACGCCCACACATTATCAACTGCCACAGTCACAGCCTGCGCACACGACCGGGAAGGAGGCAGCTCTGCATAAAACGCCCACACATTATCAACTGCCACAGTCACAGCCTGCGCACACGACCGGGAAGGAGGCAGCTCTGCATAAAACGCCCACACATTATCAACTGCCACAGTCACAGCCTGCGCACACGACCGGGAGGGAGGCAGCTCTGCATAAAAAACGCCCACACATTATCAACTGCCACAGTCACAGCCTGCGCACACGACCGGGAGGGAGGCAGCTCTGCATAAAACGCCCACACATTATCAACTGCCACAGTCACAGCCTGCGCACACGACCGGGAGGGAGGCAGCTCTGCATAAAACGCCCACACATCATCAACTGCCACAGTCACAGCCATGCACCCACGTTCAGAGGTACAGCACACAGCAGTATACCATTACACGAAGAGACTGAGTACATATTCGATCGCACAGTATGACCGGTGTGACAAAACGAAGGACTGCCACGCATACACACAGAGTGAAGTCATGTTTCACTGTGCAGGAATGAAGGGAATCTGCCAAACAGTTCAAATAAAGTACATCGTGTGTGTTTGCACTGAGGTCAGATCAAGGTACACCGACAGGTGTGCTTATAAATATTCAATAACCAGTTTAAACATTTTTCACATATTTCCATAAGATGATGAACAATTTTACATAAGAGGTTTCTCTCAAATGCCAGAGGAACCAGATTTCTAGAACATTCTAACAGTAATTGCTGAACCAGAGGGGTACAGGTGTAACATACACTGCGAGGTCCAGTACACAACCACAGAGGTGTAACACACCACGTCAGACACTGTGAGGTCCAGTACACAACCATACAGGTGTAACATACCAGGTCAGACACTGGGAGGTCCAGTACACAACCCTCCAGAAGACGGGCATTATTCCGTCGGGAATGTAGCTCCACGGCCTGTAGCACTCCTGAACGCTACCAGGGAGACAACAGAGCCGTTAATAAACCTGCAAAGCTGGCAATAAACCCAAACAAAATCATTAGGACATCACTCAAAGCACTGAGAAATATCCCCTGCCAGTTTCTGCTCTTGTAATAATAGTAATAATAATAATAATAATGCTCCCTTCATACAATTGGAGGAGCCTAAAGTGCAAACACAAAAATAACAAATCAACGACAGCTTAAATTAAAACTGAGGAATAGATAAAAGAGCATATAAAAAAAACACAATGATCAAAACAGATAAAAGAAAGCAATAAAAAAATGCCAAAGGAAAAATTATATATAAGCCAACTTTAAACATAAAATTATGTAGATATTTTAAGAACTCTGTAACAAACTCGGAGAACGTTTCAACCTTTCTGTCAGAGAGACGGGGGAGTTTGGCATGGTCTGATTGGACGCAGTCACAACCTCATGCTGCTCATGGTCCTTCTTGCATTGCTTATAAATGGTCTGCAAATACAAAACAAGCCGTCAGTCAAACCAGCCGTGCCTGCCTCGTCAAAAAAGACAAGAACGCACACTGAGAGACACAGTCGGGAGAGCGATGGGGGGGGGGGGGGGGGGGGGGGGGGGGGGGGGGGGCGTTCGTACGTACCCTGCTGACGTCCAGCGGGAGGATGAAGACGATGAGGAAGCACAGGAACCAGGCCAGCAGTGTGCCGAAGAGCACCATGCGCTGCTGCCGCCGGAAATCGCCATAGCGATGCAGCAGGAACAGCGCCAGGAAGAAGACCACCACGACCTCGATGCCCAGGGCCGCCCCGCTCATCCTGCCCCACCCGCTCAGCGCTCCGGCATCCACCGAACGGAACCGCCCGCGCCCACGTCCACGCCCACGCCCGCGCCCACGCCCGACCCGATCCGGGACAGGCTCCTGAGGGCCGACCGCCTAGAACTGAGGTCAAAAAAAAGTTCGCCATTTTAGTCAGGAAAATGGCGAGCACTGTTGGGCTGAATGACCCATTCCCATCATTATGTTATGCTGTGTTATGTTGTGTTATGTTGTGTTATCCGTGACTAGAGTCAGAGACATGTATTGATACACTATTTGGCTCCAACCAAAACATTTTAACGAAATTTTGTACGACAACATGGTGTAACTGGGGTCCTCAGTGTGTTTCTCTTGAACCCTGTCTTCTCAATTAGTTAATCTTTTTCACTTTATGAACAATGTTTGCGTTGTTGTGATGCAATTACTCTGACTATAATTAAGAAATGATGGCTTCTCTCCCATGTTTGAAAGACCCCATTCAGCTGAGATGAAAATAAAACAACAAGTCAAATATTATATCTTAAAACACGTGTAAGTGAGGTTCAATTACCTATAAACACAAAAAACTATTGAATGGTACACAATAGAATTATTTTAATACCCTATTAAAAATAAATTAAATAACTAAACAGACAGACAAACACACAAACAAGTAAATATTTAAATGAATAAATAAACACATGAATAAATACACGTTCAACCGTAATGAGATATTGTGAAATATTGACATAAAATGCAAGTGAGCTAAAGCTTATATTTGAAGAGCAGATGGATAATGAGACATGGACTTCATCACTGAATCATACAAACATTTCTGATCTGGTATGATTTTCTCACGACAGTGCCCGACAGAAACAACAGTTATTCTAAATATTAGAAGTATGTGGCAGCTAATGAATCTAAAGACAAACTCTCACTCAAGGACCTTGGGTCAATAACATACATTTTGGATAAAGACACCCTTTGTAGTTCACCAGAATACAACGTACCTAACTTAGATATTTGACTTTAGTTATCCACAGCACCTAAATATAGTCCAACAGCTCGCATAGCTAGCTACAGTAGCTGTTGGCAACTACACGTCAGCTACAAAACCTTAATTTATAGCGTCACATATATAGCAACTGTGGAAACACAATTAAAGGCACATGACTTTTCGTGACTATCACAGTACATTGACAGACATCAACAACCGCAATAGTCAGAAAGAACAGCGAAATGGCCGAAAACTAGCGAAATATAACAACATTTGTCAGCTGAACGGTAAACTTCGACAAAAGGCGGTGCCTAACATATTGATCTGACTAAAGCTCGCTTTTCTGTCATCGTCCTGTTATTCAGTCAAGTAGCACGAGTTGAGAGCAGCGTAATCAAGCAAGCTAACCGATCAGTTAATCAACATACAGTATGCAATATTATTTGTATTCTTACCTCTGATCTCTCTGACAGTTCACCAAAATTCACGAGCCAAACACGTGTAACGCTGAGCCTATGATGACGAAATATGGAGTTTATACATTTGTGTAATACCTGTGATATGTTATGCCAGTCAGTATCGTGGCGACTTTGACGTAAGTAGTTATTATGCGATTCTAGCCTAGCCTACTTCCTGTTTCACGGCTGCAGACCATCGCAGGATCCATGGATGCTCTTTGGTTTCACCGTATGCACAGTATCCGGTACAGTATCTGTTCTGCACGAGGCTGCATTCAATATGACAAACCAAAGACGCTGTTGACATTAACAATTGAATATGCACAAAGACTTAATTTGGTCTTTGTTTTCATAGCGATGATATACCAGCTGCTAATGAGGCGGGACAATGTAACACGCATTCTTAAATACGTCACTGGCCACTTCTGGTTACATCTATGGTTACCACAGAGCTACATTATGATTATTACACATAGAACGGTTGACACGCCCACCAAACGGGAGAAAACATGTTAAAAGTTTTGCAAAACCAAACGCTTAGCGTGAATCTAACGTCCAAGATGAACCTTGCGAACCTAAGAAAATGGTTCTGAATCTTCAACGCATCCTCGGATGTCAATCAGTCGTTCTTCTAACGTTATATCTCCGATGGAATCAGCAGATTCTAACATTACGTCACCGCCGCCATTTGTAGGCTATTCCAGAACTGGTGACAGCAGTTAGGTAGTCTACATGGCCAATCACAGACTGCTGCCTGGATCCAGTGTTAATATTTCATTTATTACGATATCCCTTAAGCTAAAGAGAAAACTGCCGTTACATAATGGAAGATAACCCGCGTTAGTGGAGTAGCTGAGCGTAAATTCTAATACGTATTTGACAAAAAAAAAGAAAGATTTGAAAATGATCTTTTACGGACTTTAATGATCGAAGCTGGGAGAGCAGAAAAAGAGTCATATTCTTTGAGGTGACGTGTCTGTAATCCCCTTATAGTTCTGCTGACAGGCAGCCGACTCTTCTGTTCCTTCAGTTTGCTGCTGAATAGACGGTGGCAGCCAGGGACCTTAGCTCTTACTGTAGATCCATTAAATTAAAATAATTTTTTTTTTAAAAACCCTCAATATAAAAATAGCCAAACGTAGGGGTCATCGGAGTGGAGGGATCCAAACAGGTTTGAACATACACCAGCGTCTTCCAACAGAAGATCCACGTTCACAAACAGATCCCTGCACAGGTGTTCAAACAGATTCAGACAAAGAGTCCAGTCCACAGAGGACGTCTCGGGTCCCCAGAATGGGTTCAGCTGCAGGGATCCAAAGAGATCCAAAGACTGGGTCCAGTCCTCCAACAGAAATTCCATCTTGACTGTGTTACAGCCACACATGGAGCATTGGTTCGCGCTGAGCGAGTGGGCTCCACTGCGGGGGTCAGTATGACATACTGCTTTCTTAGCCCAAGTCTTTAGTGAAACAGTCCACCTGCTCCCTGATCTTAAATCCTTACTTCAAGAGCACACTGGACTGCAAGGCCACCCCACTGCTCAGGATTAAGCTTAATATAGCACCACAACACCACCCATCTTACCGCATGGATTATATACACCAAGAGTGGGCGACATCGGCTACCTGCTACCTGCTACCTGTAGCCTGGGCTCCTGACATTTCCACGACACACTACGTTACATTTCCGCTTTGCATTACCTACACAACTCATTACCCGCTACCACTCCGTGATAAAAGTTATTGTACAGAGTTTAAAGAAAGGTACTTACACCTACAATATATGAACAGATGTGTGTGGGTACTATTTGTCATTATGCAGATACTGGATTATGTATGCATGTGTTACATAGGTGTTATTTTTATTTTTAGCTTGATAGTAATGGTAATAATGCTCAGGGGCTGATAACAATGTAGCCTTTTTTGCATGGGTATAAATTCTTCTTTTACATTTATTGCCATAAAGATATTCTGTCTAGATATTGTTTCAGCCTAAACAAAAATGTATTTGGCCCCACAACATTTCTAGCATGGTTTTTCTAATGTGCACATGTATTTAAAAACACAAGATTCAAGAAATAAGTTCCTTATGTATTTCTATGCAATTTAATGTTTAAGTCAATCACATAATTTCATACACATAATACATAATACTGAACGTACTGAATACACAGTACTGAAAATGAAATGCTGAATTACTACGTACTTGAGGATTGGAGGTTGGGTTTCACTATTAAGATGAAACGCAATTCCATATACATACCACAGGGTGGCAGTAATATCTCATCGGATGACTTCTAGCGTATAAATTATTAGTGCCTCTTGTGTCGGTTGTTTGAATATGCAGCGTCTACCATTTGTACGTGTACATTTATATACTTATACTTAACACTGTGCATTTATAATGTAATATAAACTGGGCAAGTTTATATTATATTATTATAAGTAAATTCAGCATGAGCCTATCTAACGTCATGTGATGCCCTCCAGATAGCAGTGTATAGTTGACCAAACAGTGTTGTTACTCACTGTTGTATTTGGATTGGCTGGACTTTTGCACCAGGCATTTGCGGTTAACGTCTTCTTTCGCAGTATAAATACTGACCTGTGGCCTATTTGTATTCAGTGTGTGATGTTTGTATTGCATACAGCATTCTTGTGTCCTCTTTAATCAATTG
Organism: Anguilla japonica; assembly: GCA_025169545.1. Lineage (NCBI taxonomy): Eukaryota > Metazoa > Chordata > Actinopteri > Anguilliformes > Anguillidae > Anguilla > Anguilla japonica. The sequence continues at coordinate 49,155,839 of CM045892.1, read as the reverse complement.
TATTGCCTAATGCTTGTTTTGGTCAGGTTCCCCTTTAGTAATAGTAATTTATTTAAACACACACACACACACACACACAATTTTTCACAGATCAGTCTAAACTTTACGGTGTAGTTTACATATTCATATGGATAATCAGCCTATCCCCGCTGTGTGCTAACCTGATTTGAATAGATTCAACAATGTTGTTTGCATAGTCCTTTGCACAGCACATACCTCACTTCAGATAACTGCAATAAGCCTCTATTCAAATGTCTGGTTGAAAATTACAGTTGCTTTATATTATCAGAAATGCTTGCAGAAATGTTAAAAAAGTTGATTGCAGAGAAATAGTTTTAATATATTTTAGCTGTGACAGTGAGAGAAACCCAGGTCAGGTGAAAGATGGTAAATATACGGCTGCAATCAGCTAAAAGTTCCAGCTGGCTTGGTGGAAGAGCCCTCTTGTTAATCAGATCATACCATGACAGGCGATAGAATCCAAATCAAGGGAGTTTCTACAAGATTCTGTTCTTGGGCTGGAGTTTTCTGCCTTCACAGAGAAATCCCATCAATTTCCATCGCTGGGCAGATGATGCCAAACCATACATATATTTCAATGGACACAGATTTAAGCTCTGCTGAAAGAGTGGCTTACAGCACTTTTATCTTAGTGACAAAGACACACACACAAAAAAAAAAAAAACTGGATGACAGCTAATGTAACCTTACTAATTTCTGGCAGATGGCATTCTTCTTTGTGCTTGCTCTGAAATGACATGACATGATTGGGCTTTAATATGGATGATTTTTCTTTAACTGAAGGCAGGAATCTCAGTGTAAATGAGACCTCGACTTATAAATATCACCTCCACACACAGGCCTTGTGGAAACAATGGCAGGCCAAGACGCACGCTATCTCTCAAAGATGAGGTAGAGCGCACTCCTGCAGCAGCTCGGGGTCGCGTTAGCGCCACGCCTTGCGCCTTCAGTCCGCTTCGCATTCAGCCAGCTGTCAATCTCGCCTGGAATGCTAGCCAGAAATTTGACTGGAAACTTGGATCTTCAAAGCCAAAGCCTCAAGCTCATTTACACCCCGTGAGTATGTGAACAACACGGAATGCACAATGAGTGAAGTTAAAGCAAATTTATGGAAATTCAAATTTATGAAAATGAATTAGATTGTATCTTATTGTATTTATATGCTTGCTGTAAAATCCACACTGTTTTAAAATGCACTTTCTCACTGTTAAATGTGCTCTGTCAGTGTCAAATGTGCTCTGTCAGTGTTGATTTCACTCTGAGCATACTGCTCTGCTCTCTGAGTGAGCACCCACTTCCTCCGCCATCTCAACTTCCTGCTTTTCCCTCAGGTGTCCCACCAGGGTGGATAGCTGATCCCAGACTGCGGCCTTGGAGAACCTCCACAAAGTCTGAGGTTTACTCCAGGTGAACGCAAAGGAAATGCTGGAGCCTCATAAATGTGTACAGCCTCACTCCCGATTGAACAAACAACTAATCAGGGCCCGGTTAGCTCGAGGTTTTTGTCTCTTTTCAGTGTGTTTTGGCTTCAGCTGAACCCGCGATAACGTTGCGTAACCACTGAGTCAACATTACGTCCGATGCTACTGAATGAACCCCACTGTGCCCATTGTGTGCCAGTCGTATCGCCCACTGTGCCCATTGTGTGCCAGTCGCATCGCCCACTGTGCCCATTGTGTGCCAGTCGTATCGCCCACTGTGCCCATTGTGTGCCAGTCGTATCGCCCACTGTGCCCATTGTGTGCCAGTCGTATCGCCCACTGTGCCCATTGTGTGCCAGTCGTATCGCCCACTGTGCCCATTGTGTGCCAGTCGTATCGCCCACTGTGCCCATTGTGTGCCAGTCGTATCGCCCACTGTGCCCATTGTGTGCCAGTCGTATCGCCCCCACTGTGCCCATTGTGTGCCAGTCGTATTGCCCACTGTGCCCATTGTGTGCCAGTCGTATTGCCCACTGTGCCCATTGTGTGCCAGTCGTATCGCCCACTGTGCCCATTGTGTGCCAGTCGTATTGCCCACTGTGCCCATTGTGTGCCAGTCGTATCGCCCACTGTGCCCATTGTGTGCCAGTCGTATCGCCCACTGTGCCCATTGTGTGCCAGTCGTATCGCCCACTGTGCCCATTGTGTGCCAGTCGTATCGCCCACTGTGCCCATTGTGTGCCAGTCGTATCGCCCACTGTGCCCATTGTGTGCCAGTCGTATCGCCCCACTGTGCCCATTGTGTGCCAGTCGTATCGCCCACTGTGCCCATTGTGTGCCAGTCGTATCGCCCACTGTGCCCATTGTGTGCCAGTCGTATCGCCCACTGTGCCCATTGTGTGCCAGTCGTATCGCCCACTGTGCCCATTGTGTGCCAGTCGTATCGCCCACTGTGCCCATTGTGTGCCAGTCGTATCGCCCACTGTGCCCATTGTGTGCCAGTCGTATCGCCCACTGTGCCCATTGTGTGCCAGTCGTATCGCCCACTGTGCCCATTGTGTGCCAGTCGTATCGTCCACTGTGCCCATTGTGTGCCAGTCGTATCGCCAGTCAGATCGCCACCCAGCGGCTACTTCGCAGATGTTGCCACGCAGTGCCATCTCCGTTTTAGGTGGGTTGCCCCGGGTCGTCACCCCTCCCTCTGCCCCCAACACGATCAGGACACGCCCGGTCAGGTGTGAGAACGGCAGGCGCGCCCCGTTCCCCGGGTAACGCCGGTAGAAAAAGGCGACCGGGCCGTGGTTTTTTGCGAAGTAGTCGCCCACGTTTGAAGTTTGATCCATGGGAAACCGGGCGCACAATGGCGCGGGGGAACAATGCGGGCACAGAGCGGCCGGTCCCTGGGGTGGCACCGCGGAGCACAGCTCCCATAACCTGCCCCCGTTTCCCTGCCTCCCTGGGGAGGGGCCCCCCCCCCCCCCCCCCCCCACCGGCACAGGGAGCTGGGGACATCCACACAAAGGCGGGACAGATAGACTTACAGTGATTGAGGGCAGGGCAGGGGGCACTGTTCCCTTCGGCGGTTCAGGAGGTTCTGCTCCTGCCTGCCGTCCGGGACAGCGGGCTGTTCCTCTGTGATGTCATAAAGTTACGGAACAATGACAGAACTCAACAGAAGTCAGACGGGATTTGGACCTCTGAGAACCGCTCTTTGATTTGTTTGGCGCTGTTAATTTTGCTCAGAGTAAGAGCTTGTGACAGACCCATACCATAGCATACGCCCAGCGCATAGTTTTTGACATGGAAAGGATATACATTTTGGCCTGTGAGTTTTTTTCGTACTGTGCTTCATACAAACACAACTATGTTTCATAATGTGATGGGACAGCGCGTATGACTAATGCATATTACTAATGGGAATGTCATTTCAGGCATGTGTTCACACAGTGAACTCATTTACATGCTGTCCTAGTTAAATGAAGGTAAATTTGTTTATTTAAATCAACATCAACCCTCGCTTGGATTGCACAGTCGTTTACCTGTTTCCAGTGTAATTGCTGCAAAGCCCAGCAGCCTCCAGCTCTGTGTGTATGTGGGAGGGTTTCTTCATGTGAAGGAAGCCGACTGGTACCATGATGCAATATTAGAGACGTGTAGCCAACCATGACCTGGAGTTACTCTCCATGCTTTAAGGCAGGCTCGCCTTGGTTAAATATTAACACAAAGAGGAACGGTCTCTACAGCAAGACCCGATTTTGAACAAGAGCTGTGACGACTTACTTATACTACATATGACAACTCACCACATATGACATTTTTAACGTTTGCACTTCAACAGACAGAGGTCATATTCATATGAATCATTTCTGGATAAAAACACAAATTAAACATAATAGTAGAATAGAATAGTTCTAAGAATAAAACAAATACAAACATTTAAAATAAAATTAATTTAAAATAAATCTTAGCCTAACCTAAAAGACGGCAATATTCCTGTAATCTTCATCAAGGTAATGTAACCACAGAAATATTAATTAACACAGGCCAGTCTGTTTGTTACAGAGTTCTTGTGACAGAAGCAAAGGTTTAATCCCACCCTTGACACAAAGCAGCAGCCCTTTAAAGGAGGCAGCAGCCCTTGAATGCTTGTCGAACATGTCATTGCTGCATCCCAGTTACTGTGTTATTTTATATTGTCAGCAGCTGAATGTGTAGATAATTTACCCTCCTGAGTCTATGTTACTTAGCGCCCATCCGATGGCTGAGTGGCATATTCGCCTCTCTGTGTGCACACACATACATCTGTTGAGTCATTATGCTACACATGAATGGTGATGTAGTAAAGCAAATAAATAAATTATGATATTGCCACCATTCTGCTGCTCACAGCAGAGTGCCTAAAGATAAAATGCTGATGTTAAATATGTATATCCGTTTGTGGAAAACTGAAAATATCAGTGTAGTATTTCAAATAAATATATTTAATTGGTCAAAAAATAACTAAATTTCCATATTTAAGCTGATTGTTTGTGGGCCAGGCACGCAACAGCGGAAGTAAAATGTGTTTCTGGTGTGAACTATCAATGATATGTTTAGAATCCCATGCCAACAGTCCAGCGATAAGCACTGGCGAAATGACACTTTGTGCCTGTGAAATGTTACACATGAAAAACATAGCTTAGCACGGCTGTTCTTTCTCACCTGGCCTCGGGGGGGATGTAACAGCTTAGCTCACCTGGCCTCTGGGGGGGGGGGGGGGCAGGACGTGATATTATCGTCTCTGGGATCGGCCATCGTATTGTTGGCTCGGGTCAGTTTACTGTGGAAAAGCTCACCTCGGATATATCAGGTAAGCAGGTCAGGGGAAATACGCTGTGCTGTAGTTCTGTAAACATGCGGCACAGGCACAGAGGGGGTCCCCGGAGGAACCGTTTCCCACAATGCCGAGCGCAGTGCCCATTCACCATCACTCCATTTTCTTTGTGGGTCACAGTATTACATTTGAAGGTGTGAATAGACAGACATTACTGCATTTTTTACTTAAAATTATTATTTTTATTTTTATTATATTACTTAGATTCACGAGCCTTGGCACTGGAAGGCATGTTGACTCAGTCCTTTAAAATTCTGGAAAATGAAAGCGGGCGCGCAGGAGGGACACTCGGTTTGTTCTGGAGGCTTCAAGCGCTGAAGCGAAGCCCGATAAAGAGGATTAGCCATTCTAACAGGACTGAAGAGTGACTGAAGAGTCCCTCTTCACCAGCCCCCCTCCGCCCCTCACCCGTACCCCCCCCCCCCCCCCCCCCCGTATTAACGCTCCTGCCAGGACTTCCCAGGTGTCCAGCATGCTAATGACACAAGTTTTTAGGCCCGGGGCCTTCTCTGCTTTGCATTCTAACAGTGCCGAGGCATTCATCGAATTTAATTTATCAGCAGGAATAAGAGACAAAAAAGAAAAAGAAGTCCTTGAAAGAAAAAAAAGCCCCATTTTCATTCCCCAGATGCACTGAAGATTGTTGGTTTGGAGCTGGGGGCAGGCAGCGGGGCAGGGGGGGCAGGGAGGGGGGGGCGATTAACATGCCTTCATCGCTGGACCTCTCACTGAGCACCCAGGAGAAAAACGGCCTGTTTGTTTAGCAAAGTCGTCGGGCCTGGCGTGGAATGCAAAGAAGACCTTAATCAACCATCAGCCCACAGTCTAACACACCACTGCACATTTACATTTATAAATCCGGACACTTGGCACTGTTATTGAGTTAGTGCGTCTGTGTAGAGCTTGTGCATCGGTGTCTAATTGGATCTTTTCTCCTAAATCATCTAGGAGAGATTTTATGTGCTACTGTATTATTTGAGTCGACATGAAAACGACTTTCGACGATGACACAATCTGGGCCAAAACTGGGATTACGATGGGATAGCATCACTGTGTAGGTTCACAACAAACATTTTTACTGAAAGGATGAAAGGATGAAGGATGAAAGAAATCAGTGTGAGGAGGAGGGAGGCTGACATATTGGGGGGGGGGCCCTGAGGAAGGAGAGGGAGAGGGGGATGGAAAGTGAAGGAGAGGGGTGTGACAAGGTAAAAGAAAAGACATGAATCAGAGTGACAATCAGAGTGTGTGTGTGGGTGTGTGTGCATGACAGAGAGAGAGAGAGAGAGAGAGAGAGAGAGACTTACAGATAGAGAGAGAGAGAGAGAGAGAGAGAGGTTTGAGAGTCTGTGCTATCAATCAGAAGAAATCTGACACTGTCATGGGACAACAGCCTTGGCAAAGTTTCACTGCTGTAACAGTGGCCACGTTGTCGGCACGGAGACTGAACTAAAATGTATAAAAACACAAAATCAAACATTCTGATGGACTAGGTCGACTAGCTCTATTTTTATCGGGGAACCAGCGTCTGATTATTTTTCTTAAATTGGTGAAGGCATGATGTGTTCAGAGGCAAACTGTCCCTCCCCAATTTCCCTACTCGAGAATTGTCCGGAACTTTGGCTCATCACTGTCAGGAGAATGGAGCTGAACTATCCCAAATGTGGAACAAACCTTCAAAAGAGCTGCATTTCCAGGGGGTGATGGTGTCGCTTTCCCTCATTCACTAAGGTTCAACACCAACATGTCTTTAATAAGTGACAAGGTTATCCGAATTTGAGTGATAAAAATGTATCACATTTTTCAGGTGTTGCTTCAGTCATATTCAGTTCCATTGCACTACTGCTGTGTATCCTTGTATTGTAAGTATCCATAAAGGATTTAGTTAAATGGGACTTAAATGTATTTGCTTATAACTGCACAAACATCCCAGCATCTTTCTCCACAATGCAAACAAATTTATGAAAGGACATTCAAACTCTGCTTCAGGATATTCAAATGATGCTTGGCACAGGATTCCCTGGGTTAAAATTCCAGCAAGAAAAAATCCCTGTGATCAGTGGCTGGTGTTTCTAATAGCTAGTGAGTTCTGATGGATAAAGTGTGTGTGTTGGGTCATTGCCCTGCTGCTGGACAGTCTGATTTGTGCTGACCGTTGCTTGGAAGGGAACTGGGTCTAGACCAGTGCGCTATGGACTGGAATACTGATAGACGAAGTGAAATCTTTTTGTGAGGGCACTCTGGGGCTTTGCTTCCCCACTGAAGCTTGGTGTGTTCGACTTCTTTTCGGTTTTCTCTGGCTTCCTTGTTTTCTATTGCCATAACAAAATTAGTATGTTTTTTTTCCAGCATGACTGTGATTGCTTCATGCTTTTTTTGCCAAAGCTGGGTCTTCCTGAAGCAAATCATTTATGATTTTTTTTGGATGGTCTGGTGAAAAGGATGTATGTGCTTTTTGGCACATGGCAGAGACATATGAAGTAAATAAGTAAAACGTGAGGGAAAGAAAATGTATTGTTGCATTGTATTAAAATGGTTACGAAGTGGTCTGGAATGTTGATACTTTCTTATTGCTAATGATAATGCATTTTGCACTTTACAGGATTCCCACACTTGTCTATTTTGCTAATTCAAGAACAACTCGGTTATTTTCCTCAATTTCAAGGACAGTATCCACATGGCTGCTGAATTATACAAAAGTACCCAAATATATTTATATTATATAACTTACTAAAAGTAGAAACCGAAACCTCCAAAATACATCATGTTTGATTTTTTTAATAAACATTCTTATGGTTTCCTTAAAATTCACATATGGATTTGTTTTTGTTTTTTTTGCTGGTACCTGAAATGATACAATTTTTCTACCTACCACTATTCATGCATATGATTATGTGACTTTAAATCTGAAAGCAGTAATGCGGGGTTTAATTTTTATGGCCACAGGAAGTATTCTTTGGTTAATTTGGTTCCCAGAACCATGGCCCTGCCCATAATGCACTGCGTCCCTTTCAGGCTTTACCCTTTGCCCTTCCCATGACCCCTGCCCTGAGAATTTACTCTGAGGTGGCTGAAGGAAGGTCACCTTTAAGCAGCCAATCACACGCAGTGGGCAGGGCCTACAGAATTACGATTGTCTACTCATTCAGACCAAAGAGGAACTCCACTGTGATTTATGGCCATGGCCAATTTCTTAATGGCCTTTCTCATTTTCAAAGACTATTGACGCTTGTAACTTCAACCTTTGAAGTTGTATACGTACTTTTTATCTAGCATAGTTTTTGCACAAATATTCTTGAAGTATTTTGCTTTAGGCTACTAGCCTAATTAGGTATAAGGCTAATACTTTTCAATAAGTTCTATTAAATAATGCATACATTATGCCACAGGAGCAGCTCTCTCTGTGAAATGGCTTCTTGATTCCACAGGGCACATACACACATTTATTGCCAAAACACTATGATTTGGCCTCTGGAGATACAGTTTTCAGTTAGTGAAAGATTTTCTGGGCACAGTATCTTTAGCTGTGTTTAAGTGAATGATGGTGTGATTTCTGAAATTCAGACACAAGCAGGCTGTGTGTGAATCTGACTCGCATTATGGGTGGACGACTTCAGAATCAAGGGTAGTCTGGACTGACTTTGAGTTTCACATCGGGGAAGTACACTGGGGAAGTTCCGAGATCAGGGAAGTACACTAGACGTCACTCGGTAACCGTGCCATGTCGGAGCCTAAAGGCTCCGCCCACAGGCTGTTGATGGTGCCCAGTAAGGCCGTGCCTGACCCCCTATGTCCACTCTGCCACACAAGCCCCACCCCCCACCCAACCGCAAAAAACGTTTTACCTAAATAGCATGTCGAAATAGCATCTCTTTCCCCATTCTGCCCATTTCCAGCACAGTCTTGGCAGATATCACACACGTCTTACGCCCGGGCCCACTGCAGCAGGGTGACGAGTGGGCGAAGGAGCCAGACTTTTTGGTGAGACGGTGAAATCCTGGGCTCGGCCTTCCTTTCAGCCGCCCGGTGAGAAATTCTGCTCACGATGCCAGGCCCCATTCACCACCGGGCTGGGCCAACCCGCCCTTCCCTTTCTGCAGTGGGAATGGTGAAGTCCACCTTTTCTCCTTTTCAAATCACTGCTTTGAAACGAGGCCCCCCCGCCAAGCTTGGGACCTGAAGAGCTCTCTTAATTGGAGGGTGGGTGGGGTGGGGGGGCAGTGGTGGTGGTTACTTCACGAAGTCGATTGAGACCATCGATATGCATGGAATTATGTATGTAGACTAGTGCACATGGCATCCACAGTACAGTACATATAGCATGTGCAAGTAGGCATGCAGTAGTGTATGCCAGGAATGTCATGTCATGTCAGAAAATTGTGGAAAAGTTGTGCCTGAATTTACTTCATTTTGTGACCTTTACCGCACATTTCCTCTTGGATGTACTAGATGTCTGAAGTTAAGCTTTCCGGAGATGGTGGGTCTTTTCCTAGGATGTGTGTTCGGTAATCATGGGCTGAATGGTTATGGGGTTCGGGTTGTCTTGGCAGTTGTTTCAGAGATATTATATTCTTGGTTTTTAGAAACCCAGTATGTGGTTGTCAGTGAACTGGCTTCAAAATCCACAAATCTTGAAAGCAGCCTGTAATTATTTTACTTTATTCCAGTGTAGTAGGATATGATCTATTATATAAATAACCATTCTCTTCAAGCTGTACAATGCTTCATTTCAGGAATCCAATCTGCGGTTGAGTTTGGACTGATTTGAAAACTTTGTGATTATCGAAAGACCACAGCATTATAGTCCTTGTTTTCTGATGTAGTGGGACCCACAATAAACTTACCAGAATGCTTTTTTTCCCCAAGTAGCACACCACAGTACTTGCAGAGTATATTTGTTTATAAGCCACTATTTCTCCACATTATTTCAAAAACCATTCTTCCCAGGCCCCAGGCAGTAGCACGCACAGGCCCTTTTATGAATTCACATTCACACATGTAGCCCTCACGAACTGGAGAGCAGTAAGGTAAATGTTTTCCTGCTCTGAAAGATAATGGTGGCAGTCTATCTTCATTACTCCACCTCATCAATGCTTCATGAATGGGCTAATGGATGCTGATATCCAGGGGATAATGGATGTTCTGATATCCAATAGGGGGCTGTAAGTTATATGGGATCAATAGGGATATGAGGATATAGGTCTCAGCTTGTCAGTGCAGCTGGAGACGTATGTCCCAGAGTTTACTCGTTAGAATATGGGCTGTGCTGTTACCTGATGGGTACAGGAATTTGAAAGTGGACCCAGGGTAGTCTTACCTTACAGCAAAAATCCATTCTGAAGACACTCAGGAAAGTTTCTGTATAAAACCAAAATGGCACAGCTGTTTAGTTTTGTGTTCACCCCCCTTAACGTCGTACCGCTGGGACGGACAAGGACACATTTATGTATATTCTGAACTCTTCAGCACTTGCTATACACGTTGTGGGGCCAATGTACCTCTGCAAAATCTTCATATAATCTCTGCTATGCTATGTGGCTGTGATATTGTGTTCACATACTGGAATATCGTAGTGTGTATATAGTCTTAGGTCATTCCTTAAGGAGGCCCATGGAAATCTAGTGGATTTATATCTAGACATGGCAGAGATTAAATTAAAGGGCAGAAATCAAGTCGAGATTACGGATCTGAAACAGGGAAGAGTGTCACATGACACGAGGTGTGCTGGTGAAGGTACGTTTGACTATAATAAAATATTTTTTAAAAAGATAACGTGGAAAGCACGTTATACAGAGTACTGACGTTGGGTGTTACCCCCTTTGCTCAGACCTAAATTTGAGCAGTCCCAGAACGGCCTTGATTAGGCTACAGAGGACACCTGGAGGCAGAGCGTGATTAAGGGTTTTTTGGAAGGGTTCGTTCTTTTTCATTTGGTGCGGTCCCCTGATTGGAAAAGTGGTGGAAGAAGTTTTAGCTTTGACATCTGGAGTTAAACTCGTAGTTTATTACAACCGTGCGATCAGCTCCCTGATTGCAATTTCTTTTTAGAAACCCGCCAACCCCATCTTTCTCAAGGTTGACAGCGCTCAGCGACTGTTGTCACCAACATGACCTGGTTTTTAACGCGCAGTATTCTCTATAATTATACTCACGGTTTCATCTGAGAATAAGGCCTCCCGTACAGTCAGATGACTAATTAGAGCACCAGTTCAACTTTTTTCCAATTACAATTTTTTACTCTTCTGTGCCACTTATTGTGCTGATCCAGTTACAACCACAAATGGTTCAAATATGGGCTGAAGCAAACAGACTCAGTTTAGTGTGTATAAACTCAATAAACACTCTGGGACACAAGGACAGGTCTATATGTGAACATAAAAGGGTACTAAGTTTGCTAGGGAAGGGAAACAAACGTTAAAGAATTATACCCATAAATACTGCTGATTTAAGTATGGATGACTTAGTTTAGGCTTTTTGCAATAGCAAATATTTGCATTAAAATTCATAAGAACTTTTTGCCGGCGAAAGCTGTCAAGAATCATTTTCATGTTCTTATTGACTGTGTTTGGATGTTACAGAGATGTTATCTGGTGAGGTTTTAAATGAGACCTTTGCTGATTGTACGGGCGTTCCCCTGGAAGGTTTGTTTTAAACAACATTCAAGGGGAGCAATCTTCAGCAAGATTATTCAGGTCATTCTACTCTAATATAAAGAAAGCCATCACTAATCATATAAATTCATAAACAAGGTGCTCAGTGACAACTCAGCATTCAAAAACCCTTGTTCTAAAACTGTTGTAAAGGGGTTGTTTTTGTCTTAATGTAAAAATCTGATTGAGTCTTATCTTGCATTAAATATTACAGATGTCCTCAACCCACAAACCTCACAAAAAAAATGTCCGTAGCTTCAAACTGTAATTTATGAAACTAGGTGGTCTGAATTATGTTTAGAGTATCTACCATGGTTTTGCTTTTTAATAAAGATAAAACTATGATATAATGTTGCACACTGAGTTGTCCCATTAGGTCCCGCAGGCTCAGTACATCGACTTTGTTGGTTGAATGGTTTCTTTTTCCGTTTTCGGAAACCATCTCTCCCACGCACCTTTGTGTTTCGGGGAGGGAGTTTCAGGGTCTTTGTGACCAACTTCCGCATAATTAATGCGTATCTCCGGAGTTCAGACAATCCCCCCCCCCCCACCCCCTCTTTGGCAACGTCCCTAATCTCAATACTGAACAGCCCAATGCATGCTGGGACAGTTTCCCCCTAATGCCAAGGGTCAATTTAAAGAGGGTGAGGAATAAAGGCTCCACCTCATGCATCCCTAATGGCCCTGACAGGGACGGGACGGCAGGGTGATTAATGCCCCGTGCCCCTCGCTGGGAGGGTGATTAATGCCCCATGCCCCTCGTTGGGAGGGACGGTTCTGCTTCGGGGGGGTGAAGGTTCTTTGTCACGGGTGAGATCCAGGATTTTGGCCAAGATCTTTGCTCAGACCCACCCAGACCCGAAAGGTGCCGTAACTGGGTACTGGGGGCTGGATACGAGGTGCTTGAGAGCTTGGTGCGTTGGCATTGCCTCCACGGTGTATGAGCGTCTGCGCAGTCTGCAAAATTTCGGTTACCGGTGGAACTTGATTTCTGCAGAGCAGGAGCTTAATAATGAACTGTGGTGCAACACAGGAGACTTAACTTCTTGAGCTGGGGTTCCATGGGAAAAAGACAAACACAAGATATGGTGATGAAGTAAAAGGGAGGAAAGATTGAGCTTGTTTTTTGATTGATAACACCTTGTACCTGTTACGTTTGAACTTGCTGTTATCTCAAAGGTCCAGCTGACCGTAGAGCCCAACAAAAATACACGACGAAACGACAAGAGTTTCTGCAATGACAACAGTTTCCTTTGACCTTCTGGCCTGGAAATTCACATTTAAGACCATTTGCAGTGGACACCTAAAGGACTTTGCAGATTTTTCCAAAGCCTCCTTCTCTCGCCTGTTCCCTCGGCCTGCTCTGCGAGGAGCACACTCCATCCCTTTTCCTCTGCATATTGCTGTCAGGTGCCCAGTCCTTTCTCAAACGGGGGAAAAGACTATCTTTTATGCGAAATGGGGTGTCCCTGCTGGGACGGTGAATGGGTGGTGAACGTCCAGCATCGCAGCTAATGGGCTGAGTGGTTGCCGGGAGACCCGCCATTGATGATGGCCAGACGCACGGCCTTCTTCTCACCGGGTCGCCGTGGCTGCACGGAGGCCCCCGAACGGCCCCCTGAATCATCGAGGCCCGGTGGCTCCGTCCGATTTAACAGACCGCGCTCGGGAAGAAAAACCTCCGCTAACCACAAAAAAAAAAAAAAAAAAAGAGACATTGGTTAACTAATTCCACAAACACACAAAAGGGAAAGGAAGCAATTTAATCCTGGGGCCTGGAGCGAGGATAAGCCCAGAGGAATGGATGTGAGTCATCCCCTGCCCTGGCTGGGGCAATTAAAGATGAGGGAGTACAAAATGGTCGCCATCCCTTTGGACATTCACTTGTCTGACACTTTTTTTCTGAGAGGACAAGAACACCAGGTTTAATCTTCTCTCCCAAACAACAGTAAGTGAATTTGGAAGGACTGCGGTAAAGAGAAAAGCGAAGGGGGGGTAGGGACAAATGGAGATACAGGCTCAGTCTTGTTCATGCTGAGGAATTGAATGCCTGATGCCACCAACATTACATCTTTTTTTTTTTTGGGTTGTTCCCTTCTTACATTGCCCAGAATCTCAAAAATGTCACCTTTGCGCTACACGCATTCCTCACCCATTTGATTGTTTGTAATCTGTACCCTTTCCAAAATAAACTGAAGTACACATGTGCCCAGTCCGAACAACCAGTACAGTAACAATTCTCTCTTCTTATCCCCTTGGCAACACCAAAGCTCGCTAAAGTGTTGCTGAGTGCTAAGTCTTTCTCTGGCAAACAGAACATCAGTTGTCAAGGGTTCTCCATTATACAATTTCTTTTTTCCAAGCAAAAAACTGTTTTCCCTTCCCTTCCAGCATATGCTAGTGAATAGAACTTTTAAGCCAAATGCTACTTTGCATATCAGTCTTTTCTTCTCTGTCCTCTCACTCAAACATTCAAGTGGAGGCCCCCTTTTTAAACCCCACCGCAGAGGTCTGGCCCGGGATCGGGCGAGCCCGGTCGCGTTTTGGAATCCGATCGCGGGCCCCCTCCGCGGCCACGCTGCGCAGCGCTAGCGCCTCGTAGGGAGGGCGCTCCAAGCGTCGGCCATTTTGCACGCTCAGATGATTCCTTTGTTCGACGGTCACATCAGCTGGAGGTCGTCCGGCCCACAGAGAAGGCAGCGCATGGTTTGCCAGGGAGGAAGAGCGTTCATAATGCCGAGCCTGTCCTTCCCTGCTCACGCAGGCCTCCTCCATGGCCCCCCCACCACACAAAAAACGCCCAATCCTCGGTGGGAGGAGCCCGCTCATTCAGAGAGCCTAACTATACTGATAATTCAGGAATTCCTCCGTCCGTCATGCTCGTGCTCACGCTAGCTAGCGACTAGCCCGTTTTGCCGTTGATGGCTACACTCCAGTGGGCGAAACAAAGCATCTCCGTTGCAGCAGCACGATTAGCGAACCGCAAGCCCGTTAGCCTAAACCGAGGAGCCCCCATGTGGCGGACTCCTCTCCCAGAGAGGCTGCTGTCTCTGGCGTCATCAAGCTGGATAGGCGCACATTTATATCTGGAATGAATTGCCTTCGCAACACGACCCATGAAAGGAATCAAACAGGCTTCCTTTCAGATTCAACTCAAGGAGTACTTGGGAAATAATCTTCAGTCTGAATTGCATGTGTGAATATGAAGTGCCTTGGAGGAGGTTTAGATTTTTGAATGATCAGATTTATTAAACATGGCATGCAATTGCTTTTCATCCCTCTTTCTAATGTCTATAAATGCAAAAGTTTAAACTTTGTCACTGACATTACAAAAAGGAAAATATGGAAACTACAAAAAAACACATAAATATTTGATTAAATTTGTTACTATTTCTGGTTTGGGGTGAAGTGTAAACATATATTTTCTTTGATCAAAAACTTTTGAACCATCTTTTAAATTACATTATTTTCTTTAGAGTACTTGCATAAGTGTTTATTCTTTGGAAACAAATTGAAGAAAAGAAACGTTCTCCAGCCTGATGGTCAGTCTGGTGGGATTCTCTCTCTCAGCGACCTGCCGCTCGAGGGCTGCTCCTTCCCCGCAAAAACAAACTTACACGTACTGTAACCCCCCCCCCCCCCCCCCCCCCCCACCACCCCGCACCCCTCCCCCGGCAAAAAAAAAAAAAAAAAAAAAAAAAAAAAAAAAAAAAAAAAAAAAAAAAAAAAAAAAAAAAAAAAAAAAAAGCTTAAAGCCCCTTTTGTGTCGTGCGTCCACTGTGTTCAGAGCGCAAGAGCAGTTGACGGGACGAGGTAAGAGGGGGGAGATCAGGGGGAGAATTCTATGGAACAAATTAGATATTCAGGGGCTGGCCGTGTTTCTGATTTCTGCTGGACGGGAAACAGAACCGGGCGCATTCCGGGGGCCTCGGTGAATGGGGGGGGGGGGGGGGGGCTTAAAGGAAGGCATCGCGAGAGAGCGGCCCGAACGAGCCGAAGTTCTCATGGAGCGCTCCAAAGTTCTCCTCCCTCCGTGAGCCCCCGTAGGGTGCAGCTCTGGTGCTGCACGTGGGAACGCACGCACGCTAAAAATGCGGGATTGAGAGAGTCGATCGTTTTCCTGCATTCCTCCCTGCCAGGACGGACTTTACTGAGGATCAGTTTCATTAAAAACAGTGTTTTGATAGCCCTGTTTTTCCCTCCTCTTCCCCATTTGGGAATGGGCAGTGCTGATATCCTGCAGTGTGCTGAGGAAACGGCACGCTAGCATGCTCTGCCTGCAACACGTGCGCAGCCAGCCGCCGGCTGCTCGGTGCAGTTACTGCATCGGAGGTGAATACTCTGCCAACCGACTCTCTCCCTCCTTAAACAACATTACAGCCAATTAAGCGCCGCCCGGTGGACCTGGCACCGTCTCTGCCACGGTTACGAGCGCAAATTTCTACTCCCAAGCACATGAGAAAGTGTCCATGGGTAAAATAGAGTCCATTCATGTCAGCAAAAAACTGAAAGAAATTACCCATTGAGTCTTGACAATGTGCAACTGTTAGTCAACGCCCATATCATGTTATTACACAAAGGAGGACCAGATGGTTTATCAGGACATCAGTTCACCGAGTTTCAGAGTGTACTTTTTGGTGTACTGTGTCAGAGCCAAATGGAGACTTACCTCATATTTAACCTGTCATGACAGGATCCATTGGAGATATCTCTGTGTTAGCCACAGAGCAATGGCAGCAGTCAGGAGTGTGTGGCTCAAGTCTTATTCCTCTGTCTGCTCAGGATACCCACGCATTTTGTAACTTGTGGTTTTTGGGATTAGCTTGTGTGTTTCAACTGACATTCAAAGCTTTAGCGGGGTTATTCTCTCGTAAAAATATGAGAGTAATTGGAAGTCATTTTGAATCAAAGCAGCAAAGAAAGAAAGAAGATTATTAGCTCGATTGTTACAGTAATCACGGTTCTGGAAAGAGGAGATTGGATTCAGCTACACAGGGGTGAAAAGCTCCTGTTGCACAATATTGCTGCCAATAGCAATACTGATGATGAAAGGAATTCACAAAAAGGACTGTAGTGAACAGTACAATGGGGAAATTAATCCCCCCCCCCTAGCCCCCCCCCCCCCCCCACCCCCCCCCCCCCCCCCCCCCCCCCCCCCCCCCAACTGTGCCTGAATGAATCTCCTCCAGCCGGTGAGCTCACAGCCCCCTGGTCTGATCTAATCTTAGCGTTCTAGCTGGGGAGGGATCGCCTGTAGGGACTCTCCAATAGGACAAACGATGATCAACGGCACAAATATGTTTGCATATTTTAGTGTTTGTTCATATTTACTTGTTGTCCACTTGGCATAGTTAGTGGTTCAGTACCAAGACCAGAGGGTCGTATTAGAATGGTTCTCAGTCCAAATGGCTCCAGCTGTACAGATGGAAATAACTGAAAAAAAAAACAAATGCCTGAATAGGTCATTATAAGGGCATCTGTTAAATTGCGGTTGCAAATTAAATGTTAATTTATACCTGAATTTTTTGGTCAAAGGTAATTTACTGCAGCCTCAGTAGCAATCAATGATGTCCCATCCCTTGAAAATGAACAACACTGTGTCATCATTTTTATTGACATTTCCAAGGCCTTTGATACAGCCAATGTTGCAGGCAAAAATGTTCATAGCATTCATACTATGAATTCCCTCCTGGTTTTCACAAGCACATCTATTTCTCTCCCATGAACAACCAGAGTTCACAGGAGGTCGCTTACAGGTGCTACAATTTTGGTGTCGATTATTGACCTTGGAATCCTGCATTTTTTGTGTGTAGGTTTTCAGTCTACCTTTAGGGATTTCTATGAGTGATAATACTTATTCAGCTTCATAAAAAGCTGTAATACAACCTGTTTGCATAATTTAATATGGTAATAAGTTATGTAAAACACGAATGTACTGCCCAGAAAATGGGTGTTGAACTGCTCCACCTCTGGAAAGAAACATTTGGGTTTAATAAATAATCTATCTATAAATCATCAACATCAAAATACTACAGAGAAGTAGTAGAACAGCCTTCTCTCTAAACAAATTCTCTAATGGAAATGTCCACATTAGAAAAGTTTCAGGGTCGCTGCAGTCCAAATGAATTGTGGGGGATCCCAATAAAAGCAGTCATGGGAACATTGTGTGAGAACATAATTAAGATAATGAGCTGTGACAAGCTATGACTGATCAATCTGACATGTCAGGGTGTTAAACATTCTGAATCAATCATTCATAGTCTTTACTGGGGAATCCCACAAACCCACCGCTTTGGAACGACAAAGCCAGCCACAGGCTAGCTGGGGACGTAACATTTCTTTTTGTTCCCTTTCATGCACAAGTGTTATATGGACATAGACGTAATTCATACAAACGAAAGAGCAGAGAACCCTGTGTTATCTCAAAGATACCGAGGAGTGTTTGAATCAGATGAACCGGATTCATTATAGTTCAAACTTTAAAAGTTTAGTTTTAGTCTTTTATTGTTGACTTGTACAGTTCTGAGTCTAAAACCCAAGTTTGGACCATAACTACCTTCAGCAGTCAACAGACTATAGCAAAAAAAAAAAAAAATAGAACGTCTGGAGATGATGAACGTGTAAAACAGAATTTTAGTCCTGCGTGGAGTAATAAGGGAATATTTGATATTTTAGCTCAAAATCAAGTCGTATGGAAATGTTCAGCAGCTGGAGCTGCTCAGACTTGCTTGGGGTACTTGCTGTCATGCAAGTCCAACGAAGAGCTTTGGGTAGAGTTAGACTCACAGACGTCACCTGTATGTGAGTCATATGGGGCCGATGGTATATGGTTACCCATTAATTATTTAATGTAGCAGACTGTTCAAATTAATAAAGGGTTCAAATGAATAAAATTGCTGCATATTTGACTTTCAAAAGTTTAACATTCAAATGACGTTCATCACCAATGTGTTCCAATCTCAGGAACGTCAAAATTTGCGATGACTGTGATGTGCTTTGAATGACGTTTTGTGCTAGCTTCCTCCAGGCATTTAGGCATTGGTGCAATTTTATTTACAACCTTGACAAAGCACATCTTATGGTTCAAATGCAAAATCTTACACTCTCTTAAAATCTGGAACTCCTCAAATTACACATGCATTAAGCCAAAGGTGCGAAAAAAAAAAAAAAAAGCATTAACATTTCACCCCACATCACTGCCACACAGTGCACATGGGCCACATCAGGGGAAGTGGAACGCTGGCGTTCTACAGGCGCTAAGAGCAAGGCCTAAATTCTGCCGTTCCGCAGTCGATATAATGCCCTGTTTCACCAGCAGTCAGCAGTTCAGCACACCACCACCACTCCAAACCGACAAACAACCACAGCTGTTTGGTGTGGAGGTGAGGCAGCGTCACCATGCATTGTGGGTAATCTCACTACTTGACCGGATGTTTTTTTGTTGTTGGTTCAATTGGAAAAAAACTGAGGCCTTAAGGGGCTGTTGGTCATCCTTTTATTCATTGTAATTTGGATGAAACAGCCCCAACTAATGGAGTTAAATCCATCTTACATCCAGGTCACCTTGAAGATGCCTGAAGAAGCAAGCATTTCTTTTTTGTTGTTCTTTTTTTATTGAAGCGAGGCTAGTCTCCAAGGCCTCAGATATGTTTAGATGTGGTAATTAGCGTTACAGATGTGTAACAGATAGATGCCTCGCCATGTGGACCAGAAGAGCGGTCACAGCTTATATTCAGCCTCTTGACAGTATTTGTCTTGACAGTTTTTTACTTGATAATTTGTGGATGCAACATTATTGTTTGTATTGTATTGTAATTGTTTGCAATGTAGCACAGTAAGCTCAATATGAACATGGAAATGTTATTTTTTATGGCACGGCATGGAGATTTCTGGCATAGTGTGGTTTAAGAAGGGGAATAATCCATTTAAACATGAAAAAGCACCTAATTATGAAAAATGAATAGCATATGAAAATTCTGGGATTGCAACTGTGGTCGGAACGAAAACAAGCATCCACAGGGGTACCCAGGACTGAGTTTGGGAACCACTGCTATACAGCACATGCTATCAGCTGCTGTTACTATGAGCTGTTTATGAGAGATGCTTTCTGCAATTGATATGTTATTGTTAGTTAAAATAAAACTGCATGAATAATATAATATACTGTCCACCCATTGCTTCAGATGGAAGAGAATATGTTATGCATTAGGGAGTGATTTTATTTATTTTCCTGAGTAAAATAATATTTTTCTTCAAAAGCCTCATATGTTACGTTATATATATATATATATATATATAGGTTGTTATGTGTTTCCCAACCCCAGGAGGGATATTGTGTGTTTCTTTTCCGTCCAAACGCTCAGTTTTGTTTGATCGATCGAGCTGTTACGTCACCGCCGCTGTCAGAAGAGTGTTGGAGCGTCTGAGACGAGGGGAAACGGGACAGCAAGGTCACCCGTCTTGACTTCAATAGCCCGTCAAGAGTTTTTTTTTGTGCCACGATGCAATTGAATACCGTTGTGCAGTTGTATGGAACAGTCGGTGCAGATTGTTCTGTGCAGCATTCAGGGTTTTTTTATGCAGGTTTCTGTACGCCCCAGCTGGTGCGGCTCCTTTGAGTCGGCTGTTGCTCCGCGCACCGCATGACTCTTCGGGCCCCTCCGACCCTGACGCTCCCACCGCCGCAAATTCCGCACAAAACAGAGGAAACTTGTTGTCTTTGACATCCTTTGTCCCCGGCAAAGCTATGGGGGAAATATTTCACCCTTTTGTTTCCTCCTCTGTGTTTTTGAGGGGGGCTCGCTTACGTAACTCCTTTCAGCACCGCTAATTGGAGACCGATGACGCGCCCCGAGCAACCGCCCGTTTATTTTCTGCGCCTGGCGTGATCTCCCCCCAAAGATTATCACATTAGAGAACGCTGTGGAACGGCGCTGACAACCTGGCTCAGAACATCCTTCTGCCTCGTTTTTATTACACCCAAAACGAAGGTGCTTCAAAAACATTTAGATGTTTAAGGATGCTTAAGTAGTAGACACATACTCGGCTTACAATCTGAAAGTGCTTAAGCAATGAAAACAGTTACTGCTTAAAAGGAATTCTAAAGTCAAACTGACATATTTATGCACAAACGTGCGCACACACACCCACGCAGTTCTATAGGCCTACCATGCATTAGATTTGAAATCTGTTGCACGAAAGTGTTAAAATTATATTTGCCTTCACTGCATGTATTGTCTCGCCAGGACCTCTATTATCGCGACTGTTTCTTCTCCGGGTTTATGTGCAATGGGAAAGTGGCCTGGACGTTGTGACTGCGTCTTTTCTAATAAGACAGTTGTTGTGAAAGGCCGCGCACTGGAGCAAAGCTTGAAACAAAAGCCCATTCATGACTGTAGCCCCTCGCATGTCTGTAACTGGTTTGGTGTGGTGTGGAAAGAGGGGGCTGTGACTTGGGTGGGCATCCAGCGCCAGACCAAATCCCACAGGCGCCTCTACATCAGCGGTAACCAGCCCTGCTCCTGGACATCCACTCTCATGTATGTTTTCATTCCGACCCTAAGAAAACACACCTCATTCAACAGCAATTGATCTTATTGAGCTGCTAATTAACATAGTAGGATGTGCCAAGTTAGGGTTGAAATGAAAACCTACAGGTTGGTAGATGCTCCAGGAACAAGGTTGGTTACCACTGATCTAAATGAATAGCTCTGCCTCCATCGATGTTAAATGGAAATGCGCAACATGTCCACCGCGAGGGCTTGGGAACGCGCTTGGGGTAAAACTTTGCACCGCACCAGCAACTGGGATAAAAGCTTTGCAGCCAGACATCGTGGGTTACAACCCATCCCAAATAAAAACACCAAGCAAACATTAGCCTGATCGCTATTTTTACTTTTCTGAAAATACTTCACTCGCGCAAGCACACATCACAGGCAGTTGTACCACAGTCAAGTAAAAGATGCAATTTAGCCCCTACGTCTTTTTGCATGTAACATGTAACGTTATGTATCGTCGCTCCTGACGCGTATTTAATATCCCCTGTCCTGTGCATGCCAGGAATCGGGTTCGCATTTCTAATGAGACGGAATTGACAAAAGCGTGAGAGCATTTTGAAAGAAAACGAGAAGAAAACAAGCTAGCCTTTTTCTCTGCCCTGGAAGCTCATTAGTCCTCCAGCCCCTCAGTCCGAAAGGGAGGATTTTTTCATTCCTTTTTTTCTCACTCCCCCCCCCCCCAGAGTTGAGCTGGCAATCCCCTCCCTCTTCTACAAACCCGGTGTGAGAGACAGTCTCTTTTCTCTCTCTCTCACTCACTCACTCACTCACTCACTCACTCACTCAGAGCTCACAACGCCTCCCCTCCTGTCCTATCCGTTTTCTCACTGGTTCTTTCAGTTCTCCGCTCCCCCTGTTCCCTCCTCTCCTACGCCGGTCTCCCGGGTTCGCGTTCTCTGCCACTACCTAAACCGAGCGTTTTCCCTCGCTGTGAATAATTGAAAAAAAAAAACTTCGGCGGAAAGATACAAAAAAAAAAAGAAATTAAAGCATTCGTGCTGAGAACGAAAGGTAAGCATGCGTCTGTAGCTGTGAACGTTATTCACCCTGGTATATGTGCGTGAGTTTGCCGGCTGGAAAGTTCTGACAGGTCTTTTGAAGTCTACCGTGTGTGCGTGCGCGTGGACCCGTGGCGTTACTTTGTTTGCTTGTAACTTTGTTTTGTTTGCGCGGTGCTGTGTCGTGTACTTGGTGTGTTGATGTGATCGAGGACTGGCCGGATAATTGCGGTTGATAAATGTTGCAATAATTTACCAAAGAGCACCGAAGCATTTATAGTAGTATAAAATCCGGATCTTTGGTTGTGGTTGCGGTTGGTGGCGCATGGTGGCATCCTGTGCTATTATAGAGTCAAGTGTGTGTTTTATTGCAGATGCAGGAGACCTCATTAAAGCGTAGGAAGTTTACATTAAACCGTGTGTTCTAGATATGCTGTAACGCACAGAATGTCAAAGGAATTATGGGCATATCGTTCTGTGCTGCCGATTCAATTTTTTTCTTCTTTTTTATTTTTTATGCAAGGATTAGATGGTTTTTTAGGTACACACGTGGACTTTATACGAATGATTCAATGTGGACTTTAATGAATGATTCAATGTAAAACCATGAATGAAAAAAAACATCTGTTGTTGAAGACGTCAGCTCTGAATTAGACATTTACCCGTGAGATGATGAAATGCATTAGGTTCAAGGAAATCTCAGGCTTGGATTTCTCTCGTGGTCCTGAAAATGCTGTTTTTTTGAAACATGGGAGCTATGGGTCTTCTGTTGGCAATTTTAAGCAGTTTATGCAGTTTCCATTTTACACATGGCTTTGTCTGTAATTCTGGAAAACAAAAGAACGTTAAAATAAACTGTATCTGAACAGAGCAGTGGACTGAATTGGGGGGTGTGAGCCTGTTTGCTACCCTGTGGAATTCATTCATTACCACCAAACATGACGTTTATGATGTTCAGATCCACTGTGTGTCTTCATCATTCTTCATCACGTATATATTTGGGGCTGATATATGAGCCATATCTGACCTGAGCTTGACTTTCATTTGATAATTTATATAATTAAAAAAAAAAAAAAATGTTCAAGAATGATACCTGCAGATTTTGTTCCATTCCCTGGTTTCACCTTCTCAGAGAACCACCTCAGGAGACTTTCATCATCCTAAGAACTGGCAGAAAACAGTTTTTAAGTATTTTAATTTTTTGATATAATGAAACATTTTTGCTGAATAAAATGGTGTTTTGAATGCAAAAATATGATTTATTTTATTTTTATTGAATGCTCCTTTCAGTATAAACTTTCATGTTTCAGTATAACAGAATATATGTTTCTCGAGATTATGATCAGAGCCTCGTGCCCTACAAAAGTCAAAAATGAATTTCTGGGTCCTCGGAGGTTACAGCGTATTGCGCTGAAAGCTGACGCAAGATTCCATTGGAATTTTTTTTTTTTAGGTAATGCAAATATTTGTTTTGTTGGATGTGAAAATCTTGCGCGTTTCCGTCTGCTTTAGCAGTACCCCAGCGGGGTGGGGGGGGGGGGGGGGGGGGGGGGGGGGGTGGGGGGGGGTGGGGGTGGGGGGGGGGGGTGGGGGTGCTTTGGAGCAGATGTTCTGGCCGTCTGGTGTTGGATTTCCCCCGTGTGGCTGTCTGGCGTGTGAGGTCACCTGCGCAGTCACTTTTAGCTGCAGAGTTACACGCGTTCCCCTTCCTCACCCGGTATCCCCGGGCGCCCCGGTTCACCCCACGCTGGACGGGCTCTGTCTCGCTCCGTCTCCTTTTAGGAGACCAGCTCCGGAGCGAGAGAGAGAGAGAGAGAGAGAGAGTTCACCCGGTGCGTCTCCTCCCTCCTCCTGACTCTCGTTCACCCGGTGCGTCTCCTCCCTCCTCCCTCCTCTCGTTCACCCGGTGCGCCTCCTCCCTCCTCCTGACTCTCGTTCACCCGGTGCGTCTCCTCCCTCCTCCTGACTCTCGTTCACCCGGTGCGCCTCCTCCCTCCTCCTGACTCTCGTTCACCCGGTGCATCGCCTCCCTCCTCCCTCCTCTCGTTCAGCCGCTGCGTCTCCTCCCTCCTCCCTCCTCTCGTTCACCCGGTGCGTCTCCTCCCTCCTCCAGGCTGGTGGTGCTGTGCGGAGCCGGTGGGGGCGTGGCCTGAGTGTCGGACGGTGCGTGCAGCGCGGCAGGGCGGTGCGGGGGGACGGAGCGGCGCGGCGAGCGGCAGCCATGGCGCAGAGCGACGGCGGGAACCCGCGCCCTCGCGGCCCCTTCCAGCGCCTCCGGCGGGACATCCAGGTGCGCTCCCAGAGGGTCCGCAAGGCCGCCGAGAGCATCACCAGGGACGACGTCAAGGGCTTCCTGCGAAGGAACGGCTTCGTCATCTTCACCATCGCCGCCGTCATCATCGGTGAGCGCCGCTCGCTAGGGTCCCCCGCGCGGTCTGCCCACCGGCCAATGGCTGAGCAGCCCTGACCGGGACCCTGCTTTAAGCCTGTGGAAATGAGGGCTGTTTCCCCTCCCCCTGATATGTACACACACACACACACAGGCATCCACACACACACACACACACACACACACACACACACATATACACAAACACACAGACATCCACACACACACACACTCACAGAAACTCTCATACTCTCTCTCACACACACACACACACACACACACACACACACACACACTCTCTCTCTCTCTCTCTCACACACACACACACACACACACACACACACACACACACTCCTCTGCTGAGCCCCTGCCCCTTAGAGGTACTGGAAGGCAGTGCCATTCATGAAGGGTCTGTTCAGGCCATTGTGCCAGGCCATGATTTAGGGATTTACAATGTTTAAGTGCAGCTTGAATGGGATTCTTTAGGGTGCCTAGCATCTCTGAGCAAGGAAACTACCACAGTGTGTGTGTGTGTGTGTGTGTGTGTGTTCACGATCGCGTGCATGCATGTGTGATTTTACTATTCAACTTTATCCGTATCATGCATATTTATATATAATTACATACAAATTAATCTGTGAATAGGGTTGTTTTTTCTTCCAGAACATGAGGCTTTTTGCATGTAAATTTGAGTTTGGGTTTGTGTTGATAACGAGATGCTCATAAAAATGCTGAAATGTAGCAGCTTTACAGGAATAAACTGACTGAAAGCACATTTGTTACATCTATGAATAGATCGGTGACAGTATACACAAGAGAAAGGTCAGAAATAACCTGAGATTAGCACCGTTTGCACGCTAACACACCTTGTAGATTAGTTTCACATCTACTCCGTACTCACCTTGTTTTCCCAAATCCGCAATTTGAATCGTGTCCCGAAGGAGCGGAGGTAACATTGTGTTAATTACTTACAAGACCTTCGGTTTCTGCCTGTGAAATTAGAGAGGAAGATTCTCCCAGTCTCTTCAGCTTTGAAATCTAAAGCAAACATGGCAAAAAAATCTGGCCTCTTCAAATCTCTTCTGATTCCATCTGAAACATTCAGGTAGAAGGTTAACAGGTGCATGAGTGGTTCAGTGATGTCAGCATGTCGGCACCAGATGTGCCAAATTCCACCATCTCCCCCACACACACACACACACACACACACACACACGCACGCACACACTCACACTCACACACACACACGCACGCACACACTCACACTCACACACACACACACACACACACACACACACACAGACTCACACACACACACACACTCACACACTCACACGCACTCACACACTCACACTCACACTCACACACACTCACACACTCATACACACACACATACACTCACACACACACGCACACCTACTCACACACACACACACACACACACACTCACACGCACGCATGCACACGCACACACACACACACACACTCACACACACTCACACACACACTCACACTCACACTCACTCACACTCACACTCACACTCACACACACTCACACTCACACACACACACACACACTCACACACACTCACACGCACACACGCACGCACGCACGCACACACTCACACTCACACACACACACACACACACACACACACACACACACAGACTCACACACACACACACACACACTCACACACACTCACACACTCACACACTCACACACACACACGCACACCTATTCACACACACACACACACACACACACACACACACACACACACGCACGCACACACACACACACACACACACACACACACATTCCTGACCGCCAGCACCTACCCTACACTGTCAGTCCTTGGGCCATTACACCCAGTGGAGGAATTCCATGAGTCTTCTTCATAAAAAGAGACTGAGTTTGGGCATGCCTAATCATGGGCCCCCCCACCTCAGAACTAATGATCCTTCCCATACTGGGACACCGTCACTCTGTCCTGCAATAGGAGACTCAGGGCCTGCATAACCAAATCCAGCCCAACTGCAATCCAAATCCAAACGACTGTATGCATCCACAGACTTCTCTCCAGTTCCCGAACCCCACATACCTCAACACGTACATACACCAGCAATAAAGACAGTTCAGTATTTGTTACTGTTCAGCCTGGGCGAATGACAGCCACCTTCTCTGACTTCCTGTAAATGGTAGTCATTTTCAGTGAACCTTTCCCTGAAGGATCTAAGTATTCATCCAACAGTGACGTCTAGTCCTCTATGAATGGGCGATAGATCGGAGAAGGTTGAGTGGGTGAGCTCTGGGATTCCCCTGATGTACATGTGAGCTGTAACTTACGTTGCACTCTTGGGTTACATGTTCATGCAAGCTCAAATACAGTATGTACAGTACTATGCTTTGAAACTGGCTCAGCCTGTGACTGTAAGTTTGGGTCTGGGGGTGCTGTAATATTCGCATTGGATTTGAGTAGTTTGAATATGTCATAGTTTTGGAGCGCTACAGTTCACCCAGATGATTATGATTAAAACAGAACTTCCTCAGAGCTTCTCGTAAAACTTGAATTCTCTCGTTTCTCCTCCACAACTGAAGCCAAAAAGATTTCTTCCCGTCTGAAGGTGGCTGAACAAAATCACAAGACACACAACTAAAAAGCGATTTAGGCATGTAATAACAAATTTCACCTTACCATTAACGTACATTTGGAGGGCACAGTATTTAGTTCATTTTGAACTTGGAGTCAAAAAAAAAAATGTTTTTCACCAATCACATTTCTGTTTAATTTTGATTTATGATTTATGATTAAGAAATGATTCTGAGATTCATCATCAGACCTAAGCATTTTCTAAGAGATAGTAGCCATTCATTGGAATTACAAAAACTTTGTAGATGTGCAATATTCTATATGCCTTTTCCAAATTTAAGGGGAAAATGATAAACAATGGTTACAGAGTTGTACGCTTCCTCTGGTTGTGGTCTAGTTAGGGTTTGTGCTGTGATGTTGAACCTGTGCGTGTGAGAGATGTTCCTTAAAGCCAGTTTTTAGCATTGTCTTTAGCTGCTGCTTGTTCTTCCTCCAGGAATTCTGTTGGGTTTCGCCCTGCGGCCTTACAAGATGTCGTACCGTGAGGTGAAGTACTTCTCCTTCCCTGGGGAGCTGCTCATGCGTATGCTGCAGATGCTGGTGCTCCCCCTGCTGGTCTCCAGTCTCATTACAGGTATGAACCCCAACACGGCACACACACATCCTCAGGTGTACACGTTCAGTCTGTTTTGAGTCCCAGTATGTCTCGCAGCACACAATGTTATTCATGCTGACAACACCATTTAGACAAAAAGTCTGTTGTTTTCACTTCTGGAATGTTCCATCGGTCTTCTGGAACCTTCTGGATTTGTTGCTGCAGGATTCCAGATTCCGTTAATAAAGGGGTGCTGATATACAGTGCTGCAGAAATGTTCAGAAAGCTTGTGTAGAGTTTGCAAAAGCAACAGTGAAGCATTAACCTTTCTCTTTTGACCCCCCCCCCCCCCTTTGGCTCAGTATATGTGCAGAATTGGTGTCGTGCATTGTAGATTTCTTTTACAAAAAATTTCCATCCATTACTTTTCAAAATGGGTCCTCAAGTACTTTCAACACTATTTCAATTACATAATAATGAACACAATCCTAATGGTCTGTGCTGGATTTTCTTTTCTCGACAACGTAGCAATTATTTTGTTGTGGTAGTTCACTTTCTGCTTGTTCTACCACTGTACCATTGTTTGTGTTTTTTGGGAATATTTCTCCACGTACGTCAACATGCAACGAAGCATTTCTGTTTTTGCAGCTTTTACTGTTTATTATTTTTTGCTTTTTATGTAACAGGAGATGCCCTTTGGCATGTTATATGATTCTGGCCCAGAACATCAATGATGTTTCTCAATTGTTAAAAACAACAGCAACAACAACAACAAAAAAAAAAAAAACATGTGGCAATTATATAAGTCCACAACTGTCTTGTCTGAATCCCCCCCCCCCCCCCCCCCCCCCCCCCCCCATTGTTTGTTTTTGGAAGGAAGACGTTGTTTTTGAGACCTTTGTGTCTGAAGCGTTCATGAAGGCAGCTCTTTGTGAGGGGCTGCTTTGTGTAGGAGGTCACGTTATTACCATCCCCAGAAGAACCAGTCCTTTCATTAAGGCAAGTGCAATGCACCATGTTTCTGTCTCCAAGGGTTACATATCTGCTAATCCAATCTTTTGGATAGGCGAAGTCCCTTCGGTGGGCTCTAAAAATAAAATGGAATACTGATAGCTTTTGTACAATATGACCCTGATCATTAATTTCCTCTAACTTTGTCTCTGTGAGTGAGAGATACGGTAGCACTACTGAGCTACGTGTTCATCTTCCCCGTTCCCCTCTCGGATTTTAACGGGACCCTTGTTTATTTTGCTATATTAGCAAAGCCTCTGCGCTGAAGGTACAAGGAGATTTTGGGCCCTGGGGGGGGGGGGGGTCTTTGAAGTGAGGCTAAGGGCCCCCACGCCGTAGGACATCCAGGCTTTCTCACAGAGATCAGAAAGACAACTTGAGGTGTTGCTGTTACTGGACATGCAGTTTGTAATAATAATAATACTGTTACACACGTACAGCCTGTTACTGTGTCTAATCACTGGGGCACTATAATAATAATACTGTTACACACGTACAGCCTGTTACTGTGTCTAATCACTGGGGCACTATAATAATAATACTGTTACACACGTACAGCCTGTTACTGTGTCTAATCACTGTGGCTCTGAGGTTTGCTGGTCACCTTGGCACAGGAAAATGTTCCCCCCATTATTCCTGAGCCTTCCTTTAATATGGAAATGTCATTAGCTGGTGTGCATCGCACATGGAGCCAAGGAAGATTTCTATTCATGGGGGAAAGCGTGATTAACAGTCGTTCAGAAGCTAGTTTATTTCACTCACTTTTTCCTGGAGTTCAATGAGGATCTTTAGTTTTTTTCCCTTTTAGTGTCCGACTGGATTCCTCTGTTTTTACGCTGCTGCACAGTTAGCTCACACCACAAAGTCTTTTTAGTTAAAGCATGTGATGTACAGAGGAAAGTTGATTGGTTTGATTGACTGTTCGGTTGCTTCAGATTGATTGTGAGCATCAGTAAATAAGGCTGTGCTCTGTTTTGTGTTTGGTGTTCATTTAATTCAGTAACTCCAGAGATGATCTGGAAGCCCGATTCTTGTATATTATTGTTCTTCAGGAGCATTCCGTCCTTGAGGCTGGTGGTATGTAAATTTGCTTTCTCCTTGGCAACAACGGATGTTTTGGCACAAGAGATCTGTACATATTGGTTTTAGGGAGAAAAGTAAACAGCAAAGTATTGCTCCTTTGCACTTGCTGACAGCTCGTTGATGTTTCTATGTGGTCGAGGCTACTTTCAATGGACAGAGTTACGCGAAGCATTCACAGGGAGGTATTATGGGAAATGGAGTACAGAGCTCAAAGTTGGGGAGCTTGTTTACTGAGCCCTGAATTTTCAACAGTCATAGGTGATCCAGAAACATTAAAACAGGGCCCCCCAGACATTGTCAGCAAAAAGGCCATTTAACTTTTACCCAGTTTTTTGAGTCAGAGGATGAAACGGTTCTCTGAAAACCCCCAGCATGACTTACCGTCTTTTTCTCATCTCACTGGCTAATGTTGGGTGCATATAGCTAATGAACGTAGCTAGCTACACACACTAACTACAGTTGTTTGTGTATGCCAAGACCATGGCTATCCGTCAGGAATGTCTTATGGTTGTGAGTATGATTGGGCTTGCCTACACTAAAATGGAAAAATGAAAATTTAAAAACTGCTCCTCTTCATGCAGCTTTGAAGGTACATCCATATTGCGGCATGGCCACATCTTTATACAGCCATGTCTGTATTATGTCTATATTAATATTTAAAGCCATTTAAAATCAAGGTAGTTCCACCTGTTTCCACACAAGGCCTTTGTACGTGCTATAACTCTCCAGCAGCTCAGCTGAGGTCATGTGACCTGACCCCGGAGGTCGATTTAGACTGTTTACTCTGCACTGGCACCAGGCCGATGGGAGAAGAGTGAGATTTGGCCCCCGGGGCCAAAGTTTAGGGGCTCGAACACCACACGGAGAGGGCATGGGGATGAAAGGGGCAGGTCGCTGTGGGCTGGGGCAGATGGGAGCCGGGGCAGGTAATTTGGAGGGGCAGCAGAGGTGACCGGAGCGGGGGGCGAGAAACGGCCACTTGCCCCTGTGTGGTCAGCGGTGCCCCCCTTGGATCTTCAAGAGAGTTCGGTGGGTGGGTGTGGGGGGGTGTGGGGGGCGTGGGGGGGGGGGGGGGGGTCAGAGGTTACGGTGGCTGTGCTCAGATACAGCTGGAGAAGACAAAGGTCCCATTGAGCGTATTCATGAAAGGAGGTCGCCTAATGAATGCGCTGGAACTCTGCCTTTGCAACAGTGTGTCACAGCAACTGTTTTTTTCTAAATTGAATGTATAATTTATTTCTGGTTTGTTTTTCCTTTTGACCTTACGTAATGATGTGTGGGGTTTTTTTTTTTTGGTCCATACACTGTAATTATGTGTGCATTACACTAGCTGATTGAAAAGCCGCAATAATATCATTCATATTATTATATCTAACTTTTCAGAAAAGTTGTTTATTTTACCCCAAGAGAAAGTTGTGGTCCGTAACAAACATGCAAGCTGAAATTATTTGGCAGCCCTGTAGAAATGACACTAAATAAAAAGAGGTTTAGTTTTTCACTGCTGCTGTTCTTGTAACTGAATGTTCTCATTAGTGGTGTGGGAGGAGAAGGTTTTTTTCATTTCCGTGACGATTTCCGTTCTTTTTTTATTAATTACATTCCTGTCATCTGTAGCAGATTACCGGTTTGTTTAACTGATGTCCTTTAGTTTTATTTTCAGAAGTTGGAGTATCCACAAGAGTTTTCTGGGGCAGTAGTGTGATAATATAAGACACATTACAGTATATGAGGCGAGTATAAAAGTTGACTAAAAAAATAATTATTACACTTATGTGGTTACTGTAGCTTTTTAACTGGACTCTGTTATAAGTATGGTGGCCCTTGTTGCTCCTGAGATATATTTCTATTTTTTCTGTCAAAATATAATTAATTCCCAATGAGAATATCGGCCTAATGTAAATTAGGAAGCAAACAATCTGAAGAATAGTAGTAAGTTAGTGAGAACAAATGTAGATGCACTTAAAGATTGAGAAGGATGACTTGTACAAGCACCATATTGCCTACCCATAATGCTCTAGTGTGTAAATCGGTGATGTCATCCTTCCTCCAGTGGAATCACAATGGAACTCTGGCTCGCGGTGATACAATGAACTCTGGATTCACCCCAAGCTGTGGCCGAGGGACAGATTGATCTCATAGGAGCCATGCAGGAGTAGCTGGGTGATGTTTAGCTTTCATTTTCAGGGTCCCTTGGTGACCTCCTTTGTACTACGGCCTTGTTTATTAAAATGCAGGGGTGAGAGAGATAGAGAGAGAGCAAGAGAGAGAGGAGAGAGAGATGGGGAGAGACGGGGAGAGAGAGAGGGACAGAGAGAGAGATGGTGAGAGAGAGAGAGAGAGAGAGAGATGGAGAGAGAGAGGGAGAGAGAGAGAGAGAGAGAGAGGGACAGAGAGAGAGATGGTGAGAGAGAGAGAGAGAGAGATGGGGAGAGAGACAGAGGGACAGAGTGAGAGATGGTGAGAGAGAGAGAGAGAGAGGAGAGAGAGATGGGGAGAGATGGGGAGAGAGAGAGGGGACAGAGAGAGAGAGGGAGAGAGAGAGAGAGAGAGAGAGAGAGAGAGAGAGAGAGAGGTGGGGAGAGAGACAGAGGGACAGAGTGAGAGATGGGGAGAGGGAGAGAGAGAGAAAGAGATGGCGAGAGAGATATTACACAGGGAAAAATCCCTCCACAGTGCTGGTCTGGGATGGTTAGCTGTTACTAATCAGCACAGTGTGGCTCCTGATGCTTCCTGTCTTGCCTCTCTCTCCTGCTCCGCTTAGCACACATAAAGGGCCTAAATTGCCCTCCATCTCTTTCCGTGGCATTTCATTACCATATACAATAAGCCAGTAAAGTGTGACATGGCGTTCCCTAGCAACATCGTCCCGTATCCAAACCAAGTGTGTGAAGAGACAGATGAGACGTACAGATTAAACCTGTTAAAAATGGTGTTATCCTTTATAGTGTTTCCAAAACTTTTTATCTGAAGTCTTTAAAAAAAAAAAAAACTTAATGAATTGAATCTCATATTGGTTTCCAGTGATTCAGTGATTTGGGAGTAGAATTCTGGCAGTTTTTTTAAACATTTATTTAAATTCTTTCTATAACAAGATACATGTCAAATTCATGTTTCAATATTTTAAAAATTATTTCAGTCCAACTATTATTATCTCATACACCAAATTTCCAAATAATCAAAATATTTTAAGAGCCTTTCCATTGGGAAGCGCAGTGTTATTGAAATATGTTGCCATGACAGTAATGAATACACTGAAGCGGCCATTGAGCAATATCAAACTGGACATGTTTTTATAGTGCCTGAGCGGGGGGAAGGGAGTTAAGTGAGTTTAAGGCTGAACCTCCCTTTTTATTGGCCGGGAACGGAGTGACCCAGACCTGCGTAACATTGCGTCACCAGTGCTGTGTGCTCAGCCCAGGAGATGGTCCACAGGTCAGCAGCTGATTTCTGGCGTTCCTGTACCAGGTGTCCTTGTTCTGCAAGCCTAGCCCTTTGCCCTGGGTCGATGGCGGTTTTTTGGGGCCGGTCTGTGCCCTGTCGTGCCCCCGCCCCGTTGGCGGTCTGACCCCGTCGTTCCTGGAATTATCCGAAGAGCGCCGCTCGCGCATATTTGTCTTCAGTTCAACATTCTGCGTCTGAAACCGCGAGCGGAATATTCCGGGCCTCCTGAAGCGTGCGGGGAAAGGGGGGTTTGGCCAAAACGCCAAACTGCCCTCCGTCTTTACTGAAGTCACATGTGAACACCCTAGGGGGCGCTATTTACAGTCTAACTTTACATATTTTGTATTTACGATTATATTTGCTTCAGATTACTGTGAGTAATATCAGACTTATCAGGGAAGTTGCACCTTGAGGGAGAGAATAGCTTGGCTTGTTGTGACTGTTAGGCGAGATGTGCAAGGGAGTTTTCTCCTAGTCTGTCTTGAAAGCATCTTTGTGGTGGTGTCTACTATAGTACTATAGTTTTAAAAAAATTTATATCTTGCCCAGAGTTGTTCTTAATATTTGTCAAATGAAGTGAAGCATGTGCTGCCTTAACATTGTATGGAAATAAAGTAAGTTGTTTAAATATGCATAAAAATAAATACCTTAAAGTGTGAAAGACCAGGTTTGCAGGACAGATGATGCATGGCTGACAGTGATGTATGGCTAATGATGTATGCTGCTTCTCAGCTGAATTGTTGTGGAGGTGTTTGAGGTTTTCAAAGGGCTACCTTTATGCTAAGGGTGCAGGCTGGTGGAATGAAGTGTCCTTGGGTTGGTCTGGGGGGCGGCTTTTATGAATTGAATTTTTTGAAGACTTGGATTCAAGGAAACTCCTCCCACTTCCCAAACCCCCCCTGACCCCCCTGACCCCCCACCCCCTCTCCTCCTACGGGCTCAGTCGTATTCTCTGTCCGCTTTCATCTGATAAACTCCAGTGTAAAAACGCGACCCTTGGGCCTGAACGTTCTCCAGCCATACGAGTTACAGCCTCATCTCCGGGCACAGGGTGCGGCGAAGCGGATTTTTAATGCTGAAAATCTGTAGAGTGCAGTAAAAAAAGAAGAAGAAGAAGAAGGAGAGAAGTGAGGATGGGGGTGGGCACTTTGTTTCATCTCCTGTGTTTGTCTGTGGGGTTTTTTTCCTGGAGGGTTTTCCCTTTTCTGAGGGAAAGTCATTTCTTTAGTCCTCCGGACCGAATTGCGCAGGCTCCGTTGGCTGTTGCCAGGGTGATCTGGGGAAAACAATGCAGCCGTACGAGTCAACAAGTTTCCCAGGGTTGTCAGGGGGGGTGAAGGAGAGGGAGAGACGGGAGAGAGAGAGAGGAGTGGTTTTGGGGTACGAGGCCTTGGGGACCGTGAGATCCGTAACGGGGACTGGGACGGGGATGGCGGGTGGAGATCGGGGTGCGGGCAGAGGAGGAGAGGGGGAGCAGGGAGCGGAGGAGAGGAAGATGAGAAGAAAGAGAGGCGTGTATGGATCACGCAGTACGGGCTGAAAGGAACACATACATCTCACGCCGCACAAAGGAAGCTGCTGCCTGTGCCACGCTGAATGAGCACAATGGCACATAATGGCGGGTGACACTTTGAAACCGCACACTTAACTTTATTGCTTCTCAATCCAGCTCATTGTTCTGGTTCGAGGTCTGTCCTCCCAACGGCCGCTCTTTCTCTCTCTTTCTTCCTGATGCTGCTTTTAACCCTCTTTCTTCTGTCGCTTTTCTTTTCTGTCGCTTCAACCTGAGGGGTGGGGGATGGGGGGGGGGCGGTGAATGGGTGGGTTCGGGCCCTGGGTGGTGACCACCCTCAAACCGATGTTAAAACGTTAAAATGATAAATGGGAAGCCATGCGCACACGGATGCAGGATTTGCGCATGCAGACGTGCAGGCTTGCGCTAGCTGCATTAGCACGTGGTCAGTATGTTCTTGCAACGTCACGTCCACGTCCACAGGCATCCTGCAGATCTCGAGGGTGTCCTCCTGATGTACCCAGGTCTCACGAAAATCTTCCGGAGGTCTAGATGTTCCCGGACGTCCTTTTGTTCAGCAGTGGCGTTTGATTCCTGAGTGGAATAGAGAGATTTTAGGGATTTTTGGGGATTTTGGGGCAGCAGACAGTCGGGCGGGGTGGTCCACAGGGGTGGAGGTAGGCAGGGGGTCCTCCAGCATGTCCGTCCTTCTCTGTGCCCTCGCCTGTGGATTGGGCTTCCAGAAACCCCAGCCTTCTTCCGCAGACTTGGGGCGATGGGAAGTTCAAACACTGGGGGGGTTTCAAAATCTCACCAGATGGTTGCTGCTCTGCTGGCTTGTTGAAGAATATAGCACTTGTGTTTGAAGGACCACTGGCAGCTTTCCAAAGATGCAATGTTTGACCCTTTCAACTGTAAAAGTTTAGTAATGCTATCACTTCAAAAAAGGAAATAAAAAACTAAATTATACAGACATTTCCAGAGGAGAGTATGTTCTTATGATCTTATTGGCAGGAATGTTTCCTACATTAATTAGTAAGTTCTCAACCTTAATTAGCATTTGCACATGAAAGGCTTCACTTTTTAAAGCAGGCTTGGTGGATTTGGCTTGTAATTGGCTCTAAAAATCATGTAATCCTTTTGTTTTTTAGAAATGCACTCCCAGTCGGAAGAGTGATGATGGTCTGTTTTGCAGTTACACTTATTAAATTCAGGAACTGCTTTTTAAAGACCACAATTCCTGTTTTGTGCAAGTAATTTATTTAAATGCAAAAAGTTAAGATGTAAATATGAATATTTTGTTATCACAAGGATCGTTAAATGACATCAATGATAACTGTCAAATTTGGCTTTTATTTTGTTACAGTATGATAGGATTGCACAACATGTAGTTGCTCAGAAGCTCGGGGAAGCCTTATCTTTGGGTTCATGCAGTCTCAGTGTAGCCCCTGTGGTGTAGCTCTGATTTTAGGCGGGATCGGCCTCTTGTCTTGACTGCTTTTCGGCGCTCTCTCTCTCTCTCTCTCTCTCTCTCTCTCTCTCTCTCTCTCCCTCTCTCTCTCTCTCTCTCTCTCTCTCTCTCTCTCTCTCTCTCTCTCTCTCTCTCTCTCTCTCTCCCTCTCTCCGCAGGCATGGCGGCACTGGACAGCCGGGCGTCGGGGAAGATGGGCATGCGAGCGGTGGTGTACTACATGACCACCACGGTCATCGCCGTCTTCATCGGCATCATCATGGTGCTGATCATCCACCCGGGCAAGGGCTCCAAGGACGAGTTCACCAAGCAGCAGAAGATCGAGCAAGTCAGCCCCGCCGACGCCTTCCTGGACCTCATCAGGTACCCCGTCAGGGCGTGGCTGGCGAGGGGCGGGGCCTCGTTCAGAGGAAGGGAAATGGGGCTCAGTCGGCCGAGGTCTTTCCCACGACTGCCAGTTGGTCCCTATGCGCCTTCAAACGAGTCCATTCACTGATCGTCACAGGGCTTTACCACAGCACTGGGGCTCAGTAGCTCCCGTCCTCCCGGGTGAAGGATCTGCGTTGGACAGGGTTCTGTGGGGTTTCACAGGGTTCTGTGGGGTTCCACAGGGTTCTGTGGGTCCAGCTGTGCACCAGAAGCTCACTGGCTGCTAGTTTATCGTCAGTGAGATGCACGCCTCTCCCATTATTACCACATAAAATATATTGCATGCAGAGTACAGCACTTGTATGAATATTCTGTATTAAATGTAAATATTATGTTTTAATATTTTGCCGAATGGAAATTTCTGTTAAATATTAAACAACATTTTTAAAGACATTCTGTTCTGTTTTCACCTTATAATAAAGTGCCATGAATCATGATTATGCTTCTTTTTTTCCAGAAACATGTTCCCT
Organism: Anguilla japonica; assembly: GCA_025169545.1. Lineage (NCBI taxonomy): Eukaryota > Metazoa > Chordata > Actinopteri > Anguilliformes > Anguillidae > Anguilla > Anguilla japonica. The sequence goes on along the minus strand of CM045892.1, from coordinate 49,118,823 downwards.
CCCAACCTGGTGCAAGCCTGCACACAGCAGGTAAAGATGCATGCCATTATCGTCTTCTTTTTTCATGGGGGGGGGGGGGGGGGGGGGGGGGGGGGGGGGGGGGGGGGGGGGGGGTTGGGGGGTAGGGGTGGAGTCTGGGGTTCCAGTTTGGCTTATACTTTACCAGTGCAATTTTGTGTGGTGTGTAGCTACGTGGCACGGGGAGGTTTTTTTCTGCAGAATCCTGTGAAATTCTGATGGATAACATGCTGTCCTCAGTGTCCTCCCCAAACCAAGGAAAACACCAATTCTGTCACAAGCAGCACTTCAATTACATAACAAATCACCAGTAAAAGGAGATGCTTTTCACACAGATCCCTCTTATCGTATCGCAATGACTATTTCATCATGATTTTTTTTTTGTCAGTATTCTTTCATATCAACAAAAAAATGACAGCTTTATTCTCTCTCCGCTGAAAACAGCCCAGCCCGGCCTCCAGACCTGAAGCTGAACCCTGTTTTTTATTGAAAAGCTTTTTTTCTGTAAAAGAAACACGCGCTTGTTGAGTGTGCTACCTAATACAAGGCGCCTATAAGATAAAGGGTATCGCTACCCTTTGTGGAAAGGCCACTTTTTGTACACGGGGAAGGGCAAACAATGATAACAATGGGACTTTAAATCTGTTAACAAAGCGTAAAAGCAGCTCGAGAAGGAGAAGGAGAGGGGAGCTGAGCAAAGCTCTGCACTCTAGATGCTGGCGTCCAGGACAGACCGTTCTCAAACACAAAACAGAGGAACTGTTGTCTCGCGGATATCAAATTGGGGTGGATTAATCGAGACGGAACTTTCATTTCCACCCGGGTGCCTTGCTTGAAGAGAAGAAAAGTCCACATGGTGCCCGTTCCAGAGTGATGGCTTTTTGGGCAGCTGTTGTGTCTCACCCCTGAGTCTTACTCATGGTGCCCAGTCATCCGTAAATTCAGTCAATGAACGTAAATACTTAATTTCGTTTTACCAGACACGCAACCTAACAGCAGCACCAAACATGCCCAGCCCGTGATTCACCTCGTTTAACCCTTTGAAGAGTCCGTTTTTTTTTAAAAAGTCAGTGTTCTAGAACTCCATTGCTTTCAGTCACCAGTACTGATTGTGACATCAGCATTAGAATGTTCAGCTAAGAACATTCCACTCACACATTTGTGATCTCACACCTTAAAGGGTTAAGTGATAAATAAATAAAAAATCAGTTTGAAAGCTCACCTCTCATCCTGTACTGTTCGGCGATTCCACTTCCCTTCCCCCGTCCGTCTCCCAGTTCAAGACGCAGTACGGCAAGCGGATGGTACTAGTGACGCTGACGGTGAACGACACGGTCTTCAACCTGACCAACGGCACGCAGGAGATCTCACGGGAGGAGGTGATCCCCATCCCCGGCTCGGTCAACGGGGTCAACGCGCTGGGCCTGGTGGTCTTCTCCATGTGCTTCGGCCTCATCATCGGCGGCATGAAGGAGGAGGGGCAGCCGCTCCGGGACTTCTTCGACAGCCTCAACGAGGCCATCATGAGGCTGGTGGCCATCATCATGTGGTCAGTAGCCTGTGGACGGGAGAAATTACATTTCACGTTTGCTTTTTTAAAATTGCTACTCATTTAAAAAAAAAATGTCAATAGTATTAATATAAATTACCAGTCTAACAAATGGTTATTCTTATGTTTACTCTGATCTCATTTAATCTAATCAAACACTCTTCTTTGAAGAAAAAATATCTTAAGTGCTTTTGACGGTAAAAGTAAAGCTACAAATTGTTTCCTTTCACTAAAGTGATTCTCATCGTTTGGTAGGCCACAGTTGAAGAACTTGTTCAAGTGATTTAGGATGAGATAATCTGTGTTAATAGAACAGCACTCTCTGTGTGACTGAATAAATAAAGGACCAGAGAGGAAGGAGCTCACTGAAATGAATAAATAAGGTCCTTGAATCATATCTGAGGATAATTGCTGACTGGGAGCAGTCAAGTGATCGGATCCCCCTGGTCTGGCCATGTGATTGGATGGTTAAATGCATCCCCACTGGTCTGGCCATGTGATTGGATGGTTAAATGCATTCCCCTGGTCTGTCCGTGTGATTGGATGGTTAAATGCATTCCCCTGGTCTGTCCGTGTGATTGGATGGTGAAACACATTCCCCTGGTCTGGCCATGTGATTGGATGGTGAAACACTTCCCCCTGGTCTGGCCGTGTGATTGGATGGTGAAATGCATCCCCCTGGTTTGTCCGTGTGATTGGATGGTTAAATGCATCCCCCTGGTTTGTCCGTGTGATTGGATGGTGAAATGCATCCCCACTGGTTTGTCCGTGTGATTGGATGGTGAAACACATCCCCCTGGTCTGTCCGTGTCATTCCAGGTATGCTCCCATTGGTATCTTGTTCCTGATCGCGGGGAAGATCGTGGAGATGGATGACATCACGGCGATGGGCGGGCAGCTGGCCATGTACACCATCACGGTCATGATCGGCCTGTTCATCCACGCCACCTTCGTGCTGCCCACGCTCTACTTCGTCATCACGAGGAAGAACCCCTTCATCTTCATCGCCGGACTGCTACAGGCACTCATCACTGCCTTGGGCACGTCGTCCAGGTAGGGGACCTCAAATGAGCCTTCCTCCTTTGGAGTGCAGATGATGAATCCATGTTTATAAAATAATTATTGAGTGGTACAGCCAGAAGGACACCTAATATCATGCCAGCCAAATTGTTATTTGCATTGCCTTAATAATGAATGCTTTTATGGTTGCTATTTGTTAGGAATAATGACTATGATGATGATGATGGTGAGAATGATTTATTTGTTTTAGAGGTACTCTTATCCAGAGTAAGAAATATTATGGGCTATGAAAGCGAGGGCATACATGCAGAATGGGTGCATTGCCAGTGTCTCTCTTGGGAATCGAACCTTTGGCACTGCGAGCCCAGTTCCCCAGCCTTGTCTTGGAGCTGAAAGATGGAACGTGATTGGTTGGTTCTGATTGATGCTGGTGGTTCGTTCTGCCCCTGGGGACCCAATAAGCCCTGGCTGAAGGGGACTGTTGGGTGATGTTGACATTTTAAGAGCTCGGGTGAAGGATCTGTGATTGATTGACGGCAGTGAAAAGTGGTAGAACTTGGCGGCCTTGGCGGCCCATCGCCAAGGGCTGTGAATTCGACACGGGCTGGAATTAGCGGCCAGGGGAGGGAGACGACCGCTGACGAGACGGACGGGCGCGTTCGGGGGGCGAAGCCGAACTCTCGGGCCAAGCGGTCGCGTTCTGAATGAGCCGGAGCGGTTTTGGCGGGACGGGCGGGGAGGCCAGCCAGCAGGGCCCCACAGGAGCCCAGACGACATTCGGCAAACGGCCCGGACCGGCTGCGGCGTTGGGGGGGGGCCGTAAAGAAGAGAGGCCTTTGTTTCCTGTTAATGGACCTGCCGGACCAGGTCACAGTCACGATGTTCCCGGAAAGAAAAAAAAAACCTGAGTGTGGCACCGACGTTCTTGGCGAACGGGGACAGTGTAACTCATGTTTTTGGGGAGGTCTTGAAAGGGACTTGGGGACTGAGGGTCAAACGATGGTGTGCTGTCCAGACGGAGATCAGACGCCATTATGCGGCCACCTGTGAGGGCTGGAAGGAGAGAAAGACAGTTGGGTGTCATCAAATAGAAGCTGAAGAAGCTATTGGCAGAACCAAATGAACTGGAGTGAGGCAAGAACCAAGTGAGAACAAAACAAAGGTCAATGGCTGGGCAGAACAGTTAAGCAAGGAGAACACAAAGATCCACAACCACAGCCATGACTAGGATTGAAAAATTTGGGGAATATTCAGGGGTGGAAGCTTTCCATGGGAATTAACAGGAATTTATGGGAATAAAAGGGAATATATGGGAATGAAAGGGACATTGTGGGGGATGTTTGCACAGGCTGCATTTACCATGTCCATATGCATATAGATATTACATTATCATAACTCATGACCATCATGACTTAATTGCAAAAACCTGGTCATGACAAATGTCACAATGTCATAAGCTCTTTCTTCCTCTCTTTCAGCTCAGCCACTCTGCCAATCACCTTTAAGTGTCTGGAGGAGAACAACAAGGTGGACAAGCGGGTGACGCGCTTCGTGCTGCCCGTGGGCGCCACCATCAACATGGACGGCACGGCGCTGTACGAAGCCCTGGCGGCCATCTTTATCGCCCAGGTCAACAACATGGACATGAACTTCGGCCAGATCATCACCATCAGGTGTGTCTCGCGGGGTGGATAAACTCCTCCCTCCTTATCCACTGGATCTCACATATATGGCTGATAGAATGTGTTACTGTGTGTGTGCATACATGTGAGTGTGCATGCGTGTTTGTGTTTGCACGTGCGTGTGGGTTTGTGTATTTCTGTGTGATACATGTGTGCTGATAAACTGGGAGAACATTGATGTGTTTGCCCTCTGAATGTTGGGTGAGTGTGGGCAAGCTTATTCTCAGATGTTGGGTGAGCGGGTGATCGTACGCTCAGACGTTGGGTTAGGGTTAGGGTGAGCGCGTGATTGCACGCTCAGACGTTGGGTTAGGGTTAGGGTTAGCAGACGAGCGTATGCTCAGACGTTGGGTTAGTGCGTTAGGGTGAGCGGGTGATCGTACGCTCAGACGTTGGGTTAGTGCGTTAGGGTGAGCGGGTGATTGCACGCTCAGACGTTGGGTTAGGGTTAGGGTTAGCAGACGAGCGTACGCTCAGACGTTGGGTTAGGGTTAGGGTTAGCAGACGAGCGTACGCTCAGACGTTGGGTTAGGGTTAGGGTTAGCAGACGAGCGTACGCTCAGACGTTGGGTTAGGGTTAGGGTTAGCAGACGAGCGTACGCTCAGACGTTGGGTTAGGGTTAGCAGACGAGCGTATGCTCAGACGTTGGGTGAGCAGGTTAGGGTTAGGGTTAGGGGTTTATGATGGGAGACTGTATTGTGGTGCACTGGATGAATAGTTGGCAGTAGATGAATAAGACCGCTCCATGAGGGGGAAATCATGCTTTAATAAAGAAGTGGCTGCACAGTAAAGACTCTGACTCTGTCCTGCAGTGGACCGAGCCAAGCCTGCTTAATGAAAAGCTAGCGTGCCCATTCACTGCACGCTGATTTATATTTCTTGCGTTGCGGAACAGCATCACAGCCACCGCCGCCAGCATCGGTGCTGCCGGGATACCACAGGCCGGCCTGGTCACCATGGTGATCGTGCTGACCTCCGTCGGACTGCCCACCGATGACATCACCCTCATCATCGCGGTGGATTGGTTCCTGTAAGTGTTTGCTCTGCCCCTCACGGTTACAAAAAGTGCCGTAATATTGAGATATATTCTCACAAACAGTCCTGAAATGCCAGTGCCGGAAATATACAGAATCAGTTTTGATAAGTGGAGTGAATATACTTATTTCTTTAAAAAAAGAAGAAAAGAAATAACCATATTCACTATCATGATATTATAATGTTATAAAATGAATTGGGAGATCATGTTTGATCATTCTTAATTTTTTCCTGTAGAGAAGAATATATCCTTCACTACTTGACTGAAAGAATATAACGACTTAACCCTCACACTTAACCCTTTAGATGCCAGCATGTGCAGTATGTAGTTTTCAGTGGGGAGATTTCAGCAGAATCAATGACACACTTTACCACGCGCCCCAGAGTCTTGCTCTATATTTCCTTTTTTTTCCAATTGTGCATTTTTGCAATTGGTGTTAACACAGAAACATAATTAGATGGCCCAAATTTGTCCCTTCAATTAAAATCCCCTTCCCCACTCATATAGCTGGGATAATTAGAGAAATAAAAGGGAAAAAAGGTTATTCTCTTCAAACTAGGATGTGAGCCTGCAGTCTTGACAGGAAGCACGAGAGACAAGGTCGTTGAGTTTGCCATTCCAGAAAAGCAGGATTGTTTCAAATTTTTCATATTTCACTTTCCAAAATTTCATTTCCCTAACGCCTTCCAACGTGCAGACGTCTGGCTCCAGAAAGTCGCGGCTGAAATACGATGCGCTTCCCTACCCGCCATATCTCCCGAACATGTCTCCACATCACACGGTTGTCGCTGGCTAGCAGAAGTCGAGAGCGGTTTTTTTCGCCCGCTATGGTTTTTTTAAATACGACCTGCTCGTTAATGCATCGCCTTATTTCACCCCTGGTTTTAAGAGTAACGCTAGAAGAATTGAAACCGCACCCCCCCCTCCCCCTCCCCCCTCCCCCCTCCCAACGCTGGGACAGCTTAAAACCGCGCCCCTCCCCTTACACACGGGGCTCCTTTTCCCCCCCGCGCCTCCTCCTCTCCCCCCCACGCCTCCTCCTTGGCCCATTCACTGCGAGCGCGTAGCGGGATCGAGTTCCTCCCCTGAGGGAGGCTCTTCAAAATGGCGCACAAAGGGGCCTTGTGTGTGAGAGCGGGAACCCCTCCACCGGGCAGGTGAATGGGGGGGGTGGGGGGGGGGGTTCAGGGGGTGGGAACCCCTCCACCGGGCAGGTGAATGGTGGGGGGGGTGGGGGCTGGGGTCAGGGGGTGGGAGCCCCTCTGTAGCCCCAGGGTGGAGGGTGGGGGAAGCCACGCAACCCGCTTGCGTAACTTGGGTGGAGGAGATTTGGCTCAGGGAAAATGGAAATGGAGGGAAGAACAGATTATGCACTGTTATGCAATTTGCCTTTATTTTATGAGCTTTTAATCTAATCTGCATTTAATTTCTCTGTGGCCAAAACTGAACAAATATCACTCACTACTGGAACTGGCTTGAACAGTATAGGTGATAACACTAGTGTGCCTACACTAAAAATGCACCCAGATAAGTGGACCATTTTATCTTGTTTTTAAAGTGGTAATACTTTCAGTGACACATTAAATCTTTTGTTTCCTGTTTGCTTTCCTCCCCCTACATTTCCTTTTTTCTTGGCCCCGTGTTGCCTTTGCTACATGTCTGTCCCTTCCTCCAACTTTTTAACTTCATATTCTCGACCCTCACCCTCTCTTCCTCTCTCACTCGATCACTTCATTCATCTTTTCAACTTCTCATCCTTCTATACCGCTACACTGCCCTTCCCCCTCCTCCACCCTTCCTCTCCCTCCTCCACCTTCCCTCTCCCTCCTCCACCCTCCCTCTCTCTCCTCCATGCTCCCTCTCCATCCTCCACCCTTCCTCCCCCATCATTTAATATCACTTCCACCTTCCCTTCCCCTGTCCTCCACCTTCCTTCCTCCCTCCCCCTTTACTGATCTCGTCTCCACCCACGCTCCCTCTCCCCCCGCCCCCCGCCCGCCTACTGCCCCCCCCCCCCCAATCCTCCTGGCCCTCAGGGACCGCCTGCGCACCACCACCAACGTGCTGGGGGACTCCATCGGGGCGGGGATCGTGGAGTACCTGTCCCGGCACGAGCTCCAGACCAAGGACGCAGAGATGGGCAACTCGGTGGTGGAGGAGAAGGAGATGAAGAAGCCCTACCAGCTCATCACCCAGGAGAACGAGTACGAGAACGAGAAGCCTCCGGACAGCGAAACCAAGATGTAGTGCCCCCCCCCCCCCTGCCCTCCCTCCATACCCCCACCCCGCACACCACATGTCCCATCAGGTCTTGCTCCTTTATGGGGAAACTTGGGAACTTCTTTTTTATTATTGTTTTTTGTTTTGTTTTGTAATTTTTCTTCTGATTTTCAAGAGCTGCTGTACAGGTGTTAGACATTTTTTTTCAGACATCTGCTGTTTTTTTTTTTTTCAAGTTTTTTTAATGTGTTGCTTGACATTACTTGTAATGTTCCTGAAGAGCTTAGCTATGGAAAAGTGGTTCACACAAAAACAAAAAGAAGGAAAATCTAGTTTTGTGTTTTCCAGAAGTGACATTGAGACCCATTGTACAGTCTCTGTTTGTCACTGTTATAGACTGTGGGATTGTATAGTCAAGTTCATCTTTATCTGTAGCTTGCCAGAGTTTTGAGACCTGTATACTCATAATACATCTGCTAAATTTGTTAGGAGCCCCAGGAGTATGGTCGTGCTAGTAAGTCTTCTCTTCGACAGGGGGATTCTAATTATGGCTTTAGTTATGTTTTTATTTTGTTTTTCACTCATCAGCTGGAAAAGGAACCATCTCTGAAATGCCATTTTTTCAGGGGGTGGATATTTAAATGGCTCCTTCGTATTCAGGGCAAATGCTGTCAATCACACTCGATGCCGAGTATGATGCTGCAATGTGAAGGATCTGCCCCCGTTAGTGTTATAAATTTTATTTTATGGGTAAACAAACAAACATTGATGACTCGGTCCTCAATATTTACATGTAATGAAACTAAGTTAATGCTGGAATATAAAAAGAGCCTTCGGTTTTTATTTTTAATTTTTATAAGAGAATAGTGTGGAAGGATTTGAGTGAGGATGGGATGGGAAGAAGGTCATAGGGATATGGAGAACGCATGGAACTGGGTGATGGAGATTTTTAATAAGGTGATGACAGAAAGCGGAATTGCATGTTTCCCACAGGATTTTGAGAAGTTTGCGCACTAGTACACGAGATTGGGCTTGGGCTAATAAAACAAATGCGGTCCTGCTGGTAAATTAGTTTGCTGAATCACGGGCTTTGATGTCCTGTTGCAGTCATCAGACCTTTCTCGGTCTGGGGCCCTGAATGGGTTCTCAGTGCCACGACTGACCTGACTTAAATTTGTCTGTTACGTAAGATAAAAACAGTCCTTAGTTATGTTCATCAGTCTCATATAAGATTGAGCTAGAGAGGGGAGAATTTGGACGGCAGGCTAAAATGTTGTTCCATAACTTTAGGGGTGCAATGAACCAATCAGGGGTATGAGCTCTATGTCTATGAACCCCATTTGTTTACCCAGATTATACTGAAAATAGATTACAGGGCACTTCACTTTTAGGGGAGTCCCAGTCAGTCATTCCACAAGATCCATTTATCTGAGTAAGTTTCACAAGATGAAGTTTCCTTTTTGTGATTTTGAAAAGTTTTCCTTAGATTTTTGCATCTTTCTTTTTTTTCCCCCACTTGATGCTGTCTTTGCTGCTCTTTCCCCCCGTGCTTTAACACGAGTAGTTTAATGCTACTGAGCGTGCTGAAGTCCATGCTGAGGTCGCATCAGGACTGAACTGCTTTTCTTTCCTTTTCCTTTTTCAGCATTTGTCAGTAAACTGAGCCTTCAAACAAGTGCAACATAAAATTGGAAGATCGTGATAGGTTATTCTTTTATTTTTTATTATTATTATTTTGCTAACAGATAATGCAGTGTATAGGAAATTGTGTTGACAATGTTTATATAGAGAATTTGTAGATATTTGTGTAAATTAACTGTAGAGTATATGGATAATTGTTTACTTGAGAGCGTCTGCTGTAAGTTTGCTGCGGGAAAAAACGAAGAAAAAAAGAAGTTAATCTCACTTGTGAACTGGACAAGCTGCCCATCCTAAGTATTGGTTGACGAAAACCAAACATTAGCACAACGTTTTATGATTGTTTAAGAACTAACTCTAATGAAGACTGTGATTTGTCCCCTTTGTTGTTTTTACTGTTTTTTTTTTTTGCGTGATTCTGACGGTGTGGTCAGTATGCGAAGGAAGCACATGACATTTGGTATACGAATAAATACATACAAACACACAAAACAAATAGATAATGTATAGAGCTAGATTTGTCTGGTAAATATAGTTTTAAATAAAAAAAAAATTAAATGGAAAAAAATAAAAGCTGTTTTGTCATCCTTTCATTTGGCTTATACTGCAGTGTACTTGAGTTACTATTGACACCGTCTGCTATTGTGTTCTGTTCCAAAATGGAAATGCCAGATTTTTCACAAAACATAATGCAGGCGGAGATCTGATACACTTGTGCAAGAATATACGGGCAATGCGAGCCGAGCTGCAGTTTAGGTATTATGAAATTGACCTGCTTGACCTTTTCTAAAATAAACGATTTGGTGATGTGTGAAATCTGCACATGACAGTCATTGCAGGAGAAAGGCTTTGACAGTTTAGGCACGCATCCTGCTGCTTCCCAATTTTAAGAATTTTGGCCAGGGTTTTTTTGTTTGAAAGTATACTCCCGGCTGGGAAGAGTTTCAGTATATGTTCAGTGAATGTTTAGATTAAAGTAAATGACAAACAGTAGTGTTGAATCTCTAATTTATTCTTACTCTGAGTACTGAATAGTTTGGTTGGGCTGGACATGCTATAACACTGAATTTATGGGTGCTTTATAAATTTTTTCTCCCTCAACAGAAAACTGAATTTCCTACAAACACCTCATTTACCAATATTTTAAATCCCTCCCTACATCACTCTCTTTACCCTTCCAGAGGTTCCCTTCATCTCTTAGCTGTTCTCTCACTTCCACTCTTTCAATTTCACTCTTTCTTTCCATTCTTCCTCTCTCGCATTCAGTGCATGAACTGAAGTGGTGACACGAGGTTTGATCTCGAGATGGCATTCTTCACTGGTGACATCATCTGAGAAAGCGGACATATGAAAAGTTTCTAACGAGCGGCTGTGCTAATCAAAGGGAGGGGCGCTTTGCAACATCGCGCAACATTACAAAACTTTGTACATTTCACTGATTTGGCTTATTTCCTACTGGATGCACTTAAGTCAGCCCAAGATTACAAGCTGGGACGTGGGTGACTATTGTAAAATCATTGTTTGAATTAAAAAATCAAATAAGAAATCTAAATCAGATTAAAAATAATCAGACCAAAGAAACTATATAACTGGCAGCAGGCACTGTAATTAAATGGTGTTAAATTATCTCTATCTTGTAATATTTAATTTAACTAAATAGATAAATATGTTACTACACAAATTGGCACAAAGGGCATAAACAGATATGAACAGATTAAAACTCAGGCATAGATATACAAACTACTGAGCTTCTGGAAAATCTAGTTTTCAATTAATGAAAAATGAGTACGTTTTAATGATTTTTATTTTGGCTTGGATTTCTAACGGCTGTTTCCGAGGAAGGCTAGCGAAGCGCCACGTAGGCTGTACTGTACCGTGCTTCCTGTAGGACAAGAGCACACGTGGCCGCCATCTGGAGGCGGTGGAACGTCCTTCACCCCGTTAAACACTGGCTTCTACTGCCACCTTGTGGACAGTAATATTCTACCAATATTATTCAAAAATCCTTAGGAACCCATTGGCCCGAATAAACACTAATAAAATCTATATATACTTAATGTAAAAATCACTGGCTCGTGTACAATAAAACATTAACAGCAGTGGTGTACATGAATAACATTGGTACTGAACACACAGGAGGTGTTGGGACTGATGTCTAAGAGTGATCTTAAGATCACTGTGATGGTAGGGTTACATTTTTTAAGTATTATATTTTTTTTATATAACTTTGAATAACTGAAATCCATATGAAATGCAATTGAAACACATAGGTCATGGGTATTTAGAATTTTTTTAAGTTTGCCTGCTCATGTTATAGCTGTTAAATAATTTTTGGGTTTACCAGAATAAAAACTTCCAGAAGGGACTATGGTGTGGATGAAAATTCAGGTGCAAAAATGCATGAATGAATCCAATGATCACTTCAGTTCTCAACAAGAACAAGTGAAAGGTCCATATTATGATGTTACATGACATATTCTTCAGAGCATCATGCTGTAAGACTTGAGGACAGCTCTCTTTGTGGGAGACTTTTACTGAAGGGAAACATGGAGACTGGTGTGTTTTGGACACAAGCTCCATCAGAGTCTTACAACTTAATGTTAATTTCCATGGACAAGTCGCCTTCTTTGCATTCAAAAAAAACAATTTTTGAATGCTCATCAGAGCCTTTATACATTGTACAGTATATGCAATATATTTGAAATTAAGATAATAGAACATGTCAATTGTATGTGTTCTATAGTAAAACAAGTTCAATAGGCCAATTATAGCCAAGGCCATTTGTTTTGTAGTACCGATCTATTTCCAAATTCTTATTCTTGACCATAACTACTGCTTTTCTTCTGAAGTAAATCTTCATCCTTTCTAACATTTTATTCTCAGTAACACTGCTCAAGCTTTGGACACTTCTCTCCATGACGAATGGCATTTATTTTAAGATAGTGTTCTTTCCCTCTGGCCTCCTTTCAAATCCAACTCAATGGACCTCCATTCACTTCAGTGGTTTCAGAACCCATGCGCTTGCGTAAAGTTTTAAAGAATGTCCTGAATGTGTTTGCACTCAGAGTTAAGGATGTGAGTGCATTCTGAATAAACTGAAAGATCAGTGGCCCTTCAGTTTATGCAGAATTACAATGCTGATCCCACCTACCTTGTCTCTTCGCTTTTCTCAGATGTCACAGTTCAGCTTCCCTGATTGGCTGCCTGTTGGTCATGTTAATATCGCTCTTATTTACTGCTTCAGTGGCTGAAACTGCACCTTTAATGGGGATGGAGTAAACTTCCTGCCAATGTTATAGAAGAGCATCGTTTCAAAGCCTTCAGTTCTCTCTTAAAGGCTCATTGTTAAAAATACTTCTCCTCGCTCCCTGATTTCTTATTTTTCTTACACCGCAGTTGAATCCCTTCAGTTTATTCTTATAACCCTTTCAAACAACTTGTTGTTTTTTTTTTCCATTTTAGCTCCTTTGTAAAAAGCCTTTTCAAAATGTTTTATAATTCAGCCTAGTTCTGCAGGGGATGTGGGTGGGTTGGACACACTTAGCTTACTGCATACCTTAACTAGCATTTCAACTTTCTAACTGATCTTGCTTTCTTATATTCTGGGCCCTGTGCATAATGGTATGTGCCCTACAACAGATTGGCAACCTATCCAGGGTGTATTCCTACCTCTCGCCCAATGCATGCTGGGATAGACTCCAACACCCCCCATGACCCTGCCCAGAAAGGAGCGGGTTAGATAATGCATGGATGGATGGATAATTAACAAAATGCAGTAACACATTTAATAATGCAAGAGATCACTAAAGATTCACATTAAAGTAAAAATCCCACACAATATCAAAAATATGAAACAGCATGCAGATATGCTTACTGATCTTTTTCCATCACTGTAATCCTTGCACAATTTTATTTATTTTATTTAACGTTTATTCAACCGGGGAGACCCGATTTGGATAGATATCTCTTTACAACGGGGACCTGACCAAAAAACACGAAGTTGCAAAGTTACACAATGGCACCCTCTAGTGGCGGTAAATGAAATGCAGCTGCCTAACGGTAGATTCTAACGGCTCTGAAGCTCAGGCTTCGGGCGGCAGGTCAATGACACTAAAAGCAGAGAGGCACACAAAGCAGCCCGCGCGCTTTGGCCCGCGAGGAACGGATTTAGATAATGGCGCGGAGAAACTTCTCTCGTGAATGAAGTGGAGGCCGCTGCGGAGATGAGAGGAGGCGGTTTGAACCTGGGCAAGTCTCCCTTTGTTGCTTTGAGAGAGCTACAGAGCTCAGAGTGTGCCTTCCTCACAGTGTTGAACTGAATGCTGATTCATCATCTGTGGCCTCAAGCTATGAATGAACCATTCTTAACTGTTATCAGTACAGTGTCCTGTGATTGGCTCCAATGTGTAAATATGCCACAAGGTACTGGGTAATGGGCCTAGTGCGGGCTTTGATGCAAAAAGAAGAGTTGATATTTGATAAGCACACAGGAATCAGGCAGTTTGTCAATGATTCAGTGATTGTGTCTTTCAAAAACAACTGTGAAATGGTGTTGTGTTGCTAGCGACATTGTAAAGGTTTGGCCAGAAGAGACAAACTAATAAAGGGGAGAACTGCTATCCGCTGGCTTGCTATATGATACATCAACAGGATAGGCATCGCATTAGCAAATAAATGCAATAGATGTCAGCTTGCTAGCCAATTTTATGGAAAACTGAGGCAATATTTTAATGAGTGAGTTTAAGATTGAAGTTGAAGTAACTTTATTACTTATGCCTCATTTTATCCATGTTAAAATCTGTTAGTTTGAAGATTATTTATCATGGCATGGCATCATTAAGCCTGACCTGATCACATCTGTGCTGATCTATGTGGCCATTGTATTTGTTTATTATTTATAAATTGCATATTTGCTTTGATTTTAACTCTTAACAATGCAACTTTGTTCCAACATTAAAATAAGTTTTTTTTTTACTGTGTAAAATGTAGCAAATTGTCTCAGTGTATGGTGTGGTCTGCAACAGGATTTTGCATAGGGCCCCCAAAAGGCTTAAAATGGCCCAGATGAGTACAGAAGAAGAAGTAGTAGTAGAAGAAGAAGAAGAAGAAAACAAAGAAGGAAAAGAAGTAATAGTAGAAAAAGAAGATTAACAGCAGTGGCAACAACAACAACAACAAGACCTCCACCACAGGTAGCAACTAAATGCTGATGCTAAGACTGTTTTTCCCTGAAGTTTGATGTGTTTACAGATTTTTAAGAAGTTTACAAGCTTTTATGATTATCATTACAGAACAGTTCAATTTTACAATTGTTTTAAAATGGAATGAATAAGTGTTCATATTTTTATATGCAATATTTAATTGGCCACAGAAAGATTACATTTGAACTACCCTTTGTCCTCTTCCCAAACATATTTGGCTGGGGAAGTTCTGTGTGAAATCTTTCCATTCAAGTGAGGTTTCAGTCAGCCTGCACCTCAACGATGTCTTTTTCATAAGCTTTATCAATTGTACCCTTAGCAATATCACAGTTGGCTGCGTTCATACTTCTTGTTGTAAACTGAAATAATTAGCTGATAAAATATTTCCCAGCTGTTTCAAGCTGTTTAAAGATGCATATGCTCATTTAGACTGTGGGAAGGAGAGGAGCTGGAATTTGATAATACATTTGCACCACAAGGTGGTGCATTTTTACACAAATTTCAATGTGGCCATTCCTGAAAATCTGAAAACTTTAAATACCTGTTAGTGCTTTATAATTAAACAAGAACTGATCAGATTGTATTAACCTTGAGAGAAGGTAATATCTTACATTTATTTTTGCTCAAATGATTGCTCATATCTACTGACTGATATCTTATGAAACAGAAAAGACACCTATCATGCAAATGCAATGTTAAATCATGTTTTAAAACATAATAAATAAATAAATAAATAAATAAATAAAGAAAGAAAATGATAAGTAGAAGTTAGAACAATGTTCATTATCTGTCTTATGCTTAATAAATACATCTGTAATAATTGTATACCTAAAAAGTGGCAGCCCTAATGACTTTAATTAATTAGATCAAAGACTTTAATGAATTAAATCAAACAAAATTAAATCTGCATTACCATTCTACGTTTATAAATTAATCGCAGTCCTGAAGAACCGTATTATGGCCTTCCAGGGCTTCCTGTTTCCCTGGGGTTTAAAAATGAAACACATGGAAAATCCATTACTTATCCATCTCCATGGAGATAGGCAAAGAGCTCGCAAACGAAGAGACAAAAGGTTATTGACTGACATAAAAGAAGAAACTGGAAAACAAAGAGCAGAAAATGTATACATATGCCAATTTCTGCTAATAAGGCTAAAACTGAAAGGTTTAAAATAACTGGAACAATGGTAAACCTGACTGGTAGAGGATGTAAATGTGTCTTGCCCAGTGCACTGTGCGCAGTGAGGAAGATGGTTCCAGAAGCGAAGGAATCCAAGGGGGGCAGTGGGAACTTTACTGAACTTGGCTGCATCTACGGGTCACCAAATCTACAAATAGATGTAATTTCCATGCCAATAGACTATTTGGAACAGAGTCCAACAAAACAGTTTCCTTTATTGGGAGTGATCGATAAATCTAAGCACCTGGACTTTATTAATGGCATTAGCACTTGGATTGGAACTGGGAGCTGTATCTTTTTGGCCAGACGCACCAGCAGTGGGTTTGGTGCTGAAAGAAGGATGTGTATGCAGAAATTATTCTCCTCACCTACTGAGGCCCAAAGAACTGAAAAGATTCTGTGGATGAATGGTATATGATTCCTCCCAATGTGTTTAATACTACTAATACTACTACTACTACTACTACTTCTAATAATAATAATAAAGAAAAATATAAAGAATTTTTTTAAAGAAAAATTGTGATTTCTGTCAGGACCACTGTCATCAAGTAGAACTTTATTGACAATAAAGGCAATACAGTTATGTTTGGCGGTATGGCTCTGTTCTGGAGCTCTCCCGCCAACCACGCAGCCCGCGTGGATAAGGCCGGGAGGCCAGCAGCCAAACCCCCCTAGAGGGGTACGCACAGAACAGATCCAGCAGCAAAGCAAGTTCTTAACACATAGGGATGGAGCAATGCAATTTCTTAGCACAGGGATGGAGAAATGCAATTTCTTGACGCATGGGGATGGAGCATACAAATTCTTAACACATAGGAAGGAGAAATGCAAATTCTTGACGCATAAGGATGGAGCTGGGGTGGTGGAGGGGATTTACGAAGCAACGTGCAGCGCTTGCATGCAGGAGGAGCAGCCGAATGAGTAGAAGGAGGCTGTTTAAATAGACCGCCCTGTTAGTGAATGTACTGTGATAGGCGAACATCACTCAGCTGAGCCATCAGCTGATTCGGCCGGAGCGCTTGACTCTCGTGGCCTGCCAGAACTACGCGATGCTCCATTTGTTATTTTTTCTTGATATTGAAAGTAGTGTAGCCCACAGTTGCCATATAAAGAATATAAAGACTTGTTCATCAATGAGTTACATATCAAATAATGCTAAAGAACACAGAAGAGTGCTTTGGGTTTTTAGTCACCTGAAATGTTTTGATAGCTGATAATATTGCAGAGCATAATATTGCACGGCATGGCAAAATATATTTGGCTTTTTCTGTCTTTATATCAATGTTTGTTTGGAATTATTTCTAAAGCATTAAATATCGTAAAGAAGTATATCTAGAGAGATAATTCAAATGGCTGCCTTTGCTTCCCACATCTAAGAAGTATTATTTGTTTCTGGGCCACGGCTGCTTGTTCAAGGGTAACCAGCAGAGCAACACAGAGGCTCGGTCATTGAAAGCACTCAACAGGGTGGGACCTGGAATTGTTCCCATGGCATTGTGGGAAGTTATTTCTGACTTTGTTCATTAATATCTCTGTAACAATAATAGTGAGCCAGGTTTAAGCTGCTAGCTGTTACCATTCATTCATATGTCTCTCATTAGCTGGAATATTATTTACAGGGAGGGATAGATTAATGCATAGTGTCACGGCCACATCAGTTGGTACTACTTCTAGCCCAAAATGGAGGACACTGAATTGGTTCACAGCAGAAAATCTACCACTCTTAACAAATGTATCACTTCTACAATACTGCTTACTTTCTACTAATGTTGATACAGTTAAATTTGAGTGTTCATTATTTTATCAGAAACAATTTGGAAGTTTCAGTGATCACCAAATGTATGTTGCCAAATTGCATTTGTGAGGAACACGTGCAATGCTTGCTTTTATTGTGAGGCAAGGTTAATAACAGACGTTGACAGACTCCAGGCCATAGTGTAGTTATAAAATTGTTATCCATGCAAGTTATAATTAGTATGAGAAATCGGACCAGTTTTGTTGTTTTCACATGGCACCAGTTCAGGCCGAATTTTCCAGAAAAAGAAGGCCAGTAGGGAACTCCTGGTTCAGAATAATCCAAGCTCAGTGTGTGACTCTGACACAAGTTCTCAAACAGCATTACATTGATTACGAATCCAATCTTTTTTCCTTAACCAATGACCTGCCTGCCCCACTGCTTGATGCTTGTGGACGTGGTACTATCTGAATCACTATCAGAGGTCACTGTGGCACGTTGTTCCTTGTGCTGTAATCAACTATCACTGATCATTGCCCATAAATGTGACACACGTGCTCTTGGAGGGGGTAATATGTGCTTCATCTCCCCTTTACTGTCATATAATGACCGAGTCCTGAACTGACACACTGTACATGTGTGGCTTAGTGTGACTCTACTGTGTTGCATGCTGCTCATTGCAGAGCATGTCTTAGCACCGAGTGCTCAGCTAAGCAGCCAAAGCTAACTGCCCAAAATGACGTTCTATCTAGGTGGGTACTGTGATTGACTGATAAACTAGGTTGTGCTGCAGAAGACTGTAGTACCCCTTCAGTTCCAAAATTTCTTAAGACATTTAGGGCCGAATCCAGGCTTGCTTTTAAGCGCTTTTTCCGAGTAAGTCTCTCACTCTTTTTAGTGGTGAGTTATATGGAAAGTGCACTTGATTCGGCTCTTAGGCTGTGATAGCCCCTTAATGCAAAAGAGAGAGAGGGAGAACATTACAGGTTGCTTTGATTGTTGATCTCTGTTTGAGGAGGATGCTGTGTTTGGGATGCCATGCAAACTGATGAATGGATACTATCTAGAGAATTAAGTTGTGAGGATATCCTGCACACACCTGATTAAGACATAACCTGGCCTAGATGCATTTAGTTACGTGTGGGCCATTCAGTTTACTCTATTGTGGCTTGCCTTGCGTAGGCATCAGTTCTAACTTTGGGATGTACGCATTACATTCTAACATAGGCTACAGTAGGATAAGGAATATAGCCATTGTTTAATGAGAATTTCTCAGGAGCACTGTATAGAAAACTGTGTCTGCATCCCCAAAGAGATTATCAATAAATTATCTTCCCAAATATTTAGATCTGCAGGGCTAAGTGACAGCAGAATGTAGAATGTAGATGTTTTGTGGACCATTCACTCACACACTCATACCAATGGGCAATTTAGAGTCTCCAATTAGCCTAACCTGTATGTCTTTGGACTGTGGGAGGACACCGGAGTACCCGGAGAAAACCCATGCGGACACGAGGACAACATGCAAACTCCACACAGAAAGGTCCAGGCCTTCTTGCTGTGAGGTGACAGTGCTACCCACTGTGCCACCGTGCCACTCCTCCTTTCAAACATGTCTGTCCAAATTTTCTGTTGGGGTGGTTCCCTATTTTGATGATAACATGTTAATGTTCAATTTTTGGTTGGTAGTCTCCAGTTCACTTCCAACTTTCCCACACTTTTCTTGAGACATTTCTGTCACCTCTGTACTATGTGCGTATTTTTGGCCATTTGTATGGAATCTTTCTGAAACATATATCGTGCAATTGTGGCTTGCTATATATATATATATAGACACACACCATTCTGGTATAACTGAATGTGTGTGTGCTGTGCTGGTTCACATGAATGACCCCGGACGAAACGTACCGAGCTCACCAGCTCCCTCGCTTGGTCAAACAGGGATGTGCTTTCACAACCCGACCACAACAGGAAAATAAGTGTTTAGAAGTTTTGGTCGTAATTTTGGTTTATTCCTTATTCCCCGTCGACCATGCCTGATGTTGTTCTCTTCTGCAAACGGCGCGAAAACACTTCTGAGGTAAAATCTACATCGCTGTTCGAAAAGAAGAGCGTACGCGGGATCTCAAAGCATCGGAAGTGAGAGAGTCGCTGCTTGTTGGTTTGGCGCCGGTGGAGGGAGTCATTCCTGCAGCTGCACTTCCGGTCGGCATTTTGTTCTGCGAGAGGGAGAGAGAGTCTGAGTGGACCCTTTTGATCCCCGCGTCAGTCGTCATAATTTTCCAAAATCGGGCGAAATATACAAACATTTTCCTTTGGTGTCGGTGTAAAACCGGCGAAAAGACCGGACGATCGAATGTTCCCCCAGTTACACCCGTTCAAGCCTACATGTTTGCAGTGAGACGGAAGAAGAACGAACCTCCCCGACCCGGATTATTGTTGTTAGCTAGCTAGCCAGCTAGCTAACCAGCTATCTACATTATTTCTACGGAGGAGCTGTGAGAAAGAGAGGGGGAGCCAGAGATACAGACCCGGACCGTTTACAAGATTTTTTATTTTCCTTTTTTAAACAAAATATCTTGAGGTAAACGGCTAATTGTAATTAAATACTTTGTTTCGTATTTGTTAATGATATATGTTACTCAACTTCATCTGAATTTGCGCAGTGTAGTGTTGAACTTGTGAGGAATCCGTTGGCGAATCGGCTATTTTTTTCTTGATGGCTGTGTGTTAGCCTCGTTTTGCCCAACGAGAAGCTTGGGCCCCGGGCTGGTGTCGTACGTAGAGACCGTGGATTCAGTATTTTTAGAGGCCGAATCAGGCCGCTGGGAAACAATAAAAACAACCATTCACATGATCGGGTAACTTAAGCGAAATAGCTCTCTGGCGCTGCAGTGGAGTATGACTAATTAAGCGGGATGCATTTAGATGCAGCAATTATTAACGTACCTGATAATTATGTATTTAATGGTAGACGGGAAAATGACTTTCACAAGGGATTCGAATATCTAAGTAACTAGTTACGAAGAGGGGTTATAAATATGCTAACTCGTTTGGTAGCTGAAGCGTAGGTAAAAGAAATTCTGCTTGACTAACGTTGGCATCGTATAGTGTTTGCGATGTTTTGTAATTGATTAGCTTCATTAAGCTTACGCGATCGCTTGCGGACCTGCTAGCTAGATACCATGGTAGCTAACCTTACGTGTTTTGTTGATATAGACCAGACTGTATGGGACCGCGTCGGTGGCTAGTCAGTTGGTAACTTGGCTATTCTAAAGGATCTCTTCGCTTGTGGTAACAGTAGTGTATTTCTTGCAAGTTACTGGTAATTCAGTTGGTTGTGCTACATATTAGTTAAGCAGCTCA
The DNA here is from genome assembly GCA_025169545.1 of Anguilla japonica. NCBI lineage: Eukaryota > Metazoa > Chordata > Actinopteri > Anguilliformes > Anguillidae > Anguilla > Anguilla japonica. Next base: position 49,098,177 of record CM045892.1, on the reverse strand, counting down.
CTAGCGTGCTAGCTAACACCACAAGAGCTTGACTGGAATAACTTAGTGAGCTGAATAATTTAGCTTGGGGTCGATAGTCATGGTTTATACAGCTCTCTAGCGAGCCGGTTCAGTCAGCATACGAATTGAAGTTATCGTACTAGGTAGACATGCCTTAGTGGAAGAAAATTGTTTGAATGCGATCATCTTCTGCTACAAGTTGAACAAAACATTTAGTTGTTTGTTGATAGTTAAGATTAGCGACCTAACGCTGGCTAATTTAAAATCTGCAGACGAGTATACTCTGCGAGTCAAAAGGTGACATGTGGTTAGCTAGCTATCATAGGTTAACTGGGTAAAGTTAGATGCACAAGTTGTCAATGAACTGAGCGTGAATTGTAAAGAGTGTCGGACCCCAGGCAAGTTAACTGGTTATAGTTGGAACCATCTAAATAACGCGACTTATATTAGATGCTAATTTAGCTATTGAGTTGTTTTTTTTCATGATGGGTAGTTAATGCAAATGAATGGTTGCTAAGTAGGTATGCATATGTAATAGCCGTCAAGTATCCTAGATACATATGTTGAGTGGACTTTTGCATGGAGTTGCAAATAAAATTGGTTAAAATAATAAACATTCAGAACTGACCAGATGAGAAGTGAGTAGACTAATAGCAGGCTAGCTGGATATGAATATCGCTGGCGCAATGTTACATTTCAACGCGGATGTGTGAATACATTAAGCTGCACGGTGAGAGTTGGTGTAACTAATAATTAACGACAACGTTAGTGACGCCCCCGTGTTGCAATGTGCTTGCGCGGTTTAAGTTATTATCTAGACTAAGCATTTGTCATTGCCGAAGCCGACATGGTTTATTTCAATCGAGTGCTTTGCTAGCCAATATACATCTGGAAACGACATAGCGGGAGGGCATTGTTGAAATGGGTGGTCCTCGTTCATTTAATCGATGAAGCGTGCCTGTAAATTTTGAAGTTAGCCGTGCTGTGCATAAATCGTCTGAATAAAATGCACTCATTCGTTAACGTAGGCTAGCTAACGCTACAGCTCATGGTTATAGTTAGCTAACGTTATATAGAAATGTGACCGTCACCGTTTCTATCCAAGTTTAGGCTAACCAAATGAACGGGTTTGCGTTGCTAGTCTAGACTAGGTAGGTAGATAGGTAGTTTTCTGAGGAACTAACTTTGCTAACGTTAATTCAATATAACGTTAGCTTTCGATTTAAGGTTTTTTTCTTGGTAAAATAGACTAGCAACGTTACTCGCTGTGCATTTCCAAAGATGTTCAAGTTTGTATACTTAGCTAGCTAGCTAGCAGACTGACTAGGTTATTATTGTGCACTATAATTCATAATAGTTATGAAGCTTCACATTTTTTGAAAACCGAAAGTGCAGAAGTAGCTAGCGATGTGTTTAGCTAGCTAGTTCGTGTTCACTTACTGTGTAGATAACGTTAGCTAGTCAAGTTTGCATTTGCTTAAACGCAGCTCTATATAACGTTAGCTTGCTAGCTGGTTACGTTTTTTGTTGCGATTGCATTGAAGTTACTATATTTTAACACTTTGAGGCTTAAAATACAACGCTACTGTAGCTAGCTATAATATTCAGGTTTGGTCATGGATTGTTTATGGTATCTATGGTTAGGACTTGTGGAAAAAGAGCCCGTGCTGATTGGTAGTGGAAGGGTCTAATCGATGGGCCAAGTGAGCCATTAGCGAAAAGGGGGTCGAGCGGTTTGAATTTTAAACAGGCGGTGGATCCCGCTGGGCCCCCGAGCAGGCCTCCCTCCCCGTAATCTCAGATTCCTGTCTTTGTGCTGGCTGCCCGCTCCTATCTGACCAGCCTGGCGGTGAGCTGGACGACTCCGGGCCCAAATGGGAGCGCCAGATTTAACGAGCCCTGCTTTTCCATCGATCAAAGCAGGTAGACTAGCCAGTTATTTACCTTACACTCGTACCTGCATAAACGCAGGGATGTTTGTTTAATTACCAAATCGTCCAAATTTTTGTTGTAGATATGGTAATATGTTTTTTTTAATGTGTAGTCTGTGAGTGGGTTTCTCCTGGTCGTTAGCTAGCGCCTCACAGAATTGTTTTCAGACGGGCTAAACAACGCCCCAGTGTGCTGAGGATGGAAACGATGTGGCTAGCCTTTGGAACCAAAACATGCTAAATACACCATTATACTGCCGCACTGTGTTGTTTTTAAAAATGTAGTCCTACACTTTGCGACCATGTGTGTTTATATCATTTTAATATTCCCATGAAAAAAAGAGTAGAGATGTCCGTAGGTTTGACAACATATAGCTAACCAGTTAGCTAATGCCATCGCATTTCATACATTACAGGCGTGAGGCCTGTTCAGACGAATTGTTTTTTTCCCTCCAGTGTCCAGCCAGGTATCGTTAGCTAAGTTCGCCAAGGTGCCTATCACGCATTACGGTTTATTATTAACGCGATACGTTGCCTTTCGCGATTATGTAACTAGAAATCAGATTTCGTTGTTTTGGTTTCCTGGCTAACGTTAGCTTATTGGGTTAGAGACAGGACTGTGTTAGCTAAACGGAGCGTGTGCAAGTGTTCGTAATATATGGTATTGGATGTTAGCTGGCTGGCTATCTTGGCATCGAACCTAAGACGCCTTTCACGGCAATTTTAACGAATCATAAAAGTCAAGAAACGCGAGAAGTCTGTCCCTCTGCATCTTCGATATAAACGGCGAAGGAAAGCCTGTGCACATGTACCCGAGTTACGGGACTGTCTTTAATTTTAACAGAGAGACAAACTTTCTCGAGGTTCTGTGGAAAACAGCGAGACGCGACAGTTTATGGAAGTGCATACGGATGCGTAGCTGCTCTGGGCCTATTGAGTTCTAGCCAGGGGACCCCTAGCGTTATTTTCATTAAGCTGTCCATAAAAAAAAAAAACACACTCGTCAGTGTACTTATGATAGATACTGCTCTTGCTGGGTAGCTTGCGTTTTAGGAGCATTGTTTTTAATATGACTTTTTAGCTGTGCAGTGCTTTGAAAGACGTGCACTAACGTCAGTATTTTATGCAATACTGTATTCGTTCATTTCACAGACGGGTTTTGTTTTCAACATAATATTTGAACCTCAATTCAAAAGATTTTCATAATTTGTTATATTTATTTTGGTTCCACAGAATGATTTTTTGTGCAGCAGTGGCTGTGATTGGCTTAGCTCTGCAGTGACTGGTTTAGAGCTGAGCTCACGATCTCGAATGCCTTTTTTTGGCTGGACCGCAACAGCGGGGCCAGCCCTATAAACACGAATGTTTGTCTGAGTCACTGAGTGATGAAGTTACACCATTGGTCGGCCGAGTTATGAAGTTACACCATTGGTCGGCCGGTCCAGCCATAAACTAGGTTTTGACCTGGTCTTGTTCCCTCTAGGTTAAAACACTGGTACGTACCAGAACTGTCAGCAATTTCCTGCACCGATTATGTGGTCTCATCACTGTGGTGAAATCACACGGTGACCGGGAATACGGAGACCCTTCCGGGATCGAGTGTTGCATGACCTTGAATTTGTGACGTTGCTCAGGGAAGTTTTGTTGAAGTGCAATTGTAAGATCTGGTTAAAAAAAAAAAAAAAAAGTAGAAATGCCAAGGAATGCTTCAAACTCATAAAACTCTCCAGTAATAAGTTACATTCTAGTTTATTTGTAGTTTTCAAACGATATTTAAGGTTTGATCACGTTAAATATTCAATCAAGAAAATAAATAAACAAGAAGGCAAAATTAACTTGTTCTGAGTCTTAGGGTTCCAAAAATTTTTATACCTCTGTCAGCAAGTGCTGCTATGATTTTGTGGTCGAAAACCAGTGACCGTGTGAAATTAAAGGGGATGTGCCAGTTGTGAAAGCACCATGTGATCATTTAACCCTGCCAATGTGGCAGCCAGCGCTGCCCGAGTGTGTAAGAGGCAAATCTGACTCTTCCGTATGTCCAAAGTGAGCTGAAAGCCCCTACCCTCCCCCTCACTAACTTACTTACCCCCGTAACTGGCAATTTGCAGTTTAGATAAGATTGATGTCCTGTAGAAATCCAAAATATTTGGCAGCATTTGGAAGATGGATCCTCTAAGTGTTTCCTGTAATATCTAGAGTGGGATATAACGTAAGAGTCAATATATGTGTGTTCAGCAGGTCCTAAAATAGTGAATGAGATGGGTCTGCTAAGAGGCTGGTTCACTTGTTCTACGTGATAATTAGCCATCTTGCCATCTTCCTCCATTTCTTAATTGTGTTTGAGTCTCCATGTAGCGTACTGACCTTGGAACTAAGTTCTTCCATAACTCATAACACATTTAAAGTCATATCTATACATTTTTGCTTGATTTGTTTTTGTTTGAAAATTGATTGCTTCCCGTAGCTGTTTGTCAGCTACAAGTAATGGAATATATGAAAAAATTCTACTTCTTGATTTATGATCTTAAGGAATGATGAAAGTGCATGCGCTTTAAGTATAGCCTTTGTCACATGTATAGCATTTGAATTCTAGCCTTCCACAATTGCTGTTGCTCAAGAACATCTCTAAATATGTTACATGCGTGCTAATTAAAGTTTAATTAATAATTTTTCTTGATTCAAGCCAGTGAGTCTCAATGTGGTAAATGGGGAAATAGATTGCTGTATTGATTTGATAAACACCCAAAACATAAGTCAGGCAAAACTATATTATAGATTTAGTAACCCCTTCTTTTTGCAAGATTGATTCATTTCTTTTAATTGAATGATGACAATGTACAATTCATGTCTGTTTGTGTTTTTCTGGGATGAAATTGCTGGGTCAGCTGTTATCAGTTTAGTTGACTGCAACCGGCCAACCAGGTTGAAGCAGAATTAAGCTGAAATATAGCTGTGCCAAAGGTAACACCAGCTTAAAAATGTATGAAATTAAAGGTCATGAATTTGCAGATTCATGAATTGTCATTCCAGGGGCTAAAAGCCAGTCAGGATCAAAAATAACTCATACCTGAATAGATCCTTACCTGCATGTTTGTGACTGTCTCCATATAGGTCTGTTAAGCATGCCCAGTCTGTTTACTCCTCCCTGTGTGCATGTAATGTAATGTGTGCGTGTGTGTGCATATTTAGAAGTAAGAGGAGAAAATACGAAGTATAACTGTCAGTGGCTATTGGCAGTGCAGCGTTGACCTATTTGCTGCTGTTAGAGTTGAAATAATCGTAGTCCTTAAATGGAATCGGCCCTTACAGTGGCGTGAAAGAGCAGCACTGAAGAATGGATCTGGGTCTCAGAGCTGGTGCTTCCAGAGCGGAGATGTCGGTGGGGAGGGGGGAGGGGGGGGAGGGGGGAGGGGGCGGGGGTACAGATTGTCCTATTGAGGTGGGGGAAGGGGCGGGGGCGGAGCCTACTCTGACAGGGCTTTGGTCGTCTCATTAACAGGGCAGGGTGGAGCCCCGCCCCCACAGAGAGGCCTTAGCCGCCACCTCCGCCACTCTCCTCACAGATGTGCGCTGCCTTCCTTCCTGACACCACGGAGCGCGCGGTAATCCGAAGCTTCTAGGCACTTTACCGCCGTAGTGTGTAGCTTGTGGAATGGGGGGGGGGGTTTGGCCAAAGGCAAGACGGGTCAGAACAATGCAGATAGTCCTGTGATTAATCAGCTGTGCTTGTAGGATTGGTGGATTCTTTAAACACCTCTCTGTTGCTTTAAACGGTTTTGGAGTCCTGATGCTTTCTGTTTTACATGCGACGTTGGTCTCGTTTATACAGTATATTTCAGTACCTCCTTGCTGGTGCTATTTAGTGATTTTTAAAAAATAATTTATTTCAGCAGTCAAATGTTTTCTCACCCCTAATTCAGAAGTGTATTTTCGTCTGAAATGACCTCAGTAAGTGAGAATGAATGGATGAAAGGCCTACTTAATGCTGATTTAGGGAGTTTTGGGGATTCCCTGCAAGCTGCCAGTGACATTTCATTTTGTGGTGACACAAGTTTACGCTCTGCTCTGTGGCCCAGTGTCCTGGCGACCCGGAATGTTCCAGATGGTTTTCCCTGCTCTTACAGACCTCCCGCTGATCTGTGGCATATTTTCCCCTTTCGGTTTGGAGCGCATGAATCTACTGTAAGTCTGCGCCTTAACACCCTGAAACAACAGGGTGCTGTAAGGTGCATCGGTAAACAACTTTGAGCGAGTCACATTTGTAACTGTTTCACAGTTTGTAGAATATTTTCAAATAGAATATTTTTGAAGCGGGAATTACTAGCAGTTCATTGCCGCCTTTAAAATGGCGTTGCAGTTTAATATTTACGCTGTTTTATCCATTATCTTTGAAATGGGAGTGGACTGACCTCTGTTAAACGCGTGCTTGAGAACAGGCGTGGAAGCTAGCAGACTTGCCTGCTCATAGAAACCAGACTGTGTGGTCGTTGGCTGCTTATTCAGCGATCGTATCCTGTGTTTGTGTGAGGTGCTGTCGGAGGTGGGAGGTGTAGTTGTTTGTTGTAGGCGGTTGTTCACTTCTTCCTGTTTTGGTGACCTCACAAACTGCAACCCTGCGCCCGCTGCCCTGGATGAGCTCAGTGGACAGCCTTTGCTGTTTTAGCCTCTCTCTCTCTCTCTCTCTCTCTCTCTCTGCTTTTGGCCTAAACTGGAGTTGTCACCGTCTTTTCCATTTCTCTGCCTTCCTTCGTCTTTTTAAGCATTATTTGGAAAGAAAAAAAAATATTACTGTTCGCTGAAACCTTCAATCTGCAAGTTGTTGGAGGGTAATTGCTTAATTCTCGAGGCAGTTCTCGGAACACTTCAAGACGTTAGGATGTCAGGAGTAATAGATTTGCAGACAGGAGTTGTAGGAGAAGGCTGGAGGGTGTTATCTGAGTTGCGCGTGTGTGGTGCTTGCTGAGAATGCGTGGTTATTCTCTCTGAATGCCTGGGCACCCAGAACAGGCTCGGCTCGGACCCAGCGTGGTCCAGTATTTGTTCGATTTCTACCCTCGATTCGTTGGTCATCATAGAGCAACCCGCCGCGCTTTTCCGAATGGTCTGTTCTTACGTGGCGCGCACGCGGCTCCGCGTCCCAGGCTGTTGTACACACACGTTGGCGCAGGTACGCGAAGCTTCGCTTTGAAGCCTTGGAAGATTGATGTGAAAAGTTGGGGCCCTTCTTTAGTGGACAGTTTTTTGTGTGACTGTGGTCAGTAGTGCAGCTGAAGCAGTGCTAATATCTGCTCACACGTGAGTGGATATCTGAAGAGGACAAAGATCTTTTTTTTTAAAAAAGAGTTTTTTAAAAAGATTTTTTTTTTTTTAAACCAATTTCTCTTTCAGAAAAGCCCAAGTTGAAAAACTTTTTCTTTGATGCCGGTTCAAAAGCATTTTCATTTTGCTTAACAAAGGTCAACAAGGCTCCAAAAATAGCTTTTGTCCTTAAGCTTGTGTTGTAATTGATTGACACATTGATACATTGGGGGGGGGGGGGGGGGGGGTGTGTGTAGGTTTACGCACCTGAATCTGGGTGGTGAAGGACTTAGCGTATCGTATACCAGACCCGTGCATAGAAAGTCTGCATCTTTTAACTACAGGCATTATTTGGCTGTGTGCTCTGGGAAAGCACATTTTACTCATCACAGCCCTCAATGGGCATAGAAGATGAAAGTAACAGTGAAACTTGTTACACGCAAATAAGTGACGGTTGTAGTCATGGTTACGTAAATGCTTGTAGGGCATTCTTGCAAGTTGTTGTTGTGCTCAGAACATCTAGCTGTGCTTCTGCAGGTGCGCTTATTGCTCGAAAGTAACCAATTTTGTAAGAGCAGACTGTTGTTTTATATTATTTATCCATGCATTTCAATAATGTACTAATAATTATTTACGGGTTTTTAATATATTCCACTGTAGCCTTTTGTTTAGCAGATGTGTAAAGTTGAAAGACGTCCCCTGGATGTGCGCAGTTTACAGACAGCAGCAGTTAGGCGCTGATTACAGCCCCTGTGTGCACAGGAGCCTTTGAGCAGGGGGAGCGGTGATTACCGTCTGCAGCGCGAGACCGGTCTGCGCACCGCTGCTTGCATTGCAGCCGGCTGCAGCGATCCTCAGCAGCGATGAGGTCACCCTTCAGTTCTGTCCCAGCCCGTGCAGCAGAGGTGTAGGGCTCTGGTCCCGGTGGGCATGACATCTAATGGCAGCTGTTTGCACCCTGCTCACACTGATGTGTACGTCCTGTTTGGGGGAAATGTACTTTGGTCGTTGTTACTCTAGAGTCGTTTGTTTGGAAAATTCTTTGGACCAGTTAGCTAGAAGAATCTGGTTAAAGAAGGGCTGGTGTGCAGACACCACGATGAAGGAAGTGTTTCATTTGTCAGCCAGATAAAGTAGAGTTTGTCAGGTATGATCAAAGATCAATTACAGTGATCTGTGCTCACAGGAATCTGATGCTAAAATCTGCACTCAGCACTAAGTTTTATCAGCGGTTTGATGAATCTAGTTCTCTTAACACACATCACCCGTGTCAGGTTTGTATTTCAGTTTTGACCAGCTGAATTTGCCTCAGTAGTGGCAGAGTAAAAATGCAACTTTGTGGTTTCGCGGTTTTGCGATTTCTTGATTTAAATGAGCAAACACTACAGAGATCACTGCCACACTGTTCTGATTCTCGTGGAGGGTGGCTTCATGCTCAGGGTGCTTCATGCTCATTTATATATATATGTATTGGAATGGCCTCTGCTACTTTTCAGGGTTCTTCTTGCCTGCATCTCAGATGCTATTTTTATTGCACATTTATTTTGTGCGCATGTATTAATTACAGTAACGGCCTTTGCTTTCAGCAGGGATTTGCTCTCTGGTTCCACAGTAACGCGGTTCTTTTGGTCATGTGGTTCTTTTGGTCATGTGCCTTTTGCCCTTGGGCTTGGCTCTGATTGTGAGTGATGTAAACCTGGGGCGGACCGTGATGCGTGTTGTGTTGCGTGGCACTGCAGAAAGGCATCACAGATAACGGCGTAATGCCACCTGCGTTTGACTGGCTCTGCTGTGTGTGATGCCGTACTGAAGCCCGCTGCAGTGTAATTAGCATTCCCCTTTGCATATGTGCAGCCTGCTTTAGTGTGGTTTAGAGCACTCTGTGTTGGAGATGTGTGTTGGGTGTAATAGATTCTGGGCGTTGGTGTGTTTATTTGCGGTGTGGTGTATTGTCATGTTCTCTGCAGTTCTGCGCTGTGATTGGTGGACTCAGGTGTGCAGTAGTATGGTGTTTGTCACACAGTTCTGTTAGCACAGTAGCACTCTGACGGGTGGAGTAGTTTGAGTAGTCGTCACCCAGGTTCTGTAATGTGTACGTAACGCTGTTTTAAATTGTGGAGCAGTGTGAACTGAGTTGCACAGTTGTGACAGTGAGTAACGGTGTGATGAAGTGTGGGGGTGGAGGGGGTGAGGGTGAGGGTGAGGAGTTGTTACTCAGGACTGCAGTGCGTAAGTTAGTGTGCTGAAGCGTGCGTGGGATGGTGTAGTGTGTAACGCTGTGCAGGAGCGCATCTGTTCCTTTGTGTTGCTGGGCAGCGCTGTCTGTCTCCCAGCTGTCACTGGTGAGCGTGGGGGTGGGGGCGGAGCTCGCTCGGGGGATGGGCGTGCGAGCGGGGAGGCGCCTCCTCGCCTGTGCGGTCGCAGAGTGGCGCGTGCGTGTCCCAGCGACCGTGACCCGTCCGCCAGGCTCACCGCTCAGACCCTGCCCGGCGTGATCATCACCACCAGAGACCAGCCTGCCACATGCAGAGGCCTCAACACGCCCTCTCAAATTTAGGGTCTTTAGTTCTGTGTACCAAGTTTTTCCCTCCCCTGTGGGTCTGTCTTCGAGGGGACGTGGGACTTAAAAAAACGTTTATGAGCTGTGAGCTGGAGTGGCACTGAAGTCACACACACCGTCTCCTGGCTGTGAGATGTTCTGTCTGCTCGCTTTTCAAACGGCAGGCACTTCCTCCTGTTTAATTCCAGTGTGCTAATCCCGTATCAAGCCTCCCTTACCCAGAGCTTTGCGCCCAGTGTGGGTAAGTCAGGGTTTTTCCTGGCTCAGAATCAGCCAATGACGGTATTCCCACTGAAATCGCGCTGGGGTTAAACCACAGCCGCGATCCCTAGGGTGACTGAGGCGTCTGAACCTCGTCTGATTCGTACAGCAGCCGTTCTGAGGAGCTCATTCCAGCCTTGTTTAGTCAGTTAGAGTTCTTTGCCTCTGTAGGAGGGCCAGATTTGTGATTCCCAGTATGCAAATCAGAGTGGACCACAGTTCTGTGGGCGAATGCATTGTCTGAATCCAGTCTGCTTTATATTGTAGACATTCAGAGGAATCCATTCCTCTCCAGTTTCACTGAGTTAGAATCCATTCCTCTCCAGTTTCTCAGAGTTAGAATCCATTCCTCTCCAGTTTCACTGAGTTAGAATCCATTCCTCTCCAGTTTCACTGAGTTAGAATCCATTCCTCTCCAGTTTCACTGAGTTAGAATCCATTCCTCTCCAGTTTCACTGAGTTAGAATCCATTCCTCTCCAGTTTCTCTGAGTTAGAATCCATTCCTCTCCATTTTCTCAGAGTTAGAATCCCGTGCTTCTGCAGGAGGAAAAGACTTGCACAGAGCTTTGTGTTGCCTTGCATTCAGAAGACCCTGATTTTTTGCTTTCCGTGTAAAAATCATGCACCTGCAGCTGTTTGTATGGTAACAGAGATGTTAAACTCACCCGATTTAGAAACTAGACATTTAGAAGAATCTGATTCACCGCACCCCTGTTTGTTTAATACCGGTGTTATTTTTAAAATAAGATTTCTCCACAGTCTGTACATATGGGTATTATGTATTGTTTTTCCTTTACTTAGCTTAGCGATGTTTGTTCAGAGTTCATTATTTAACACTTTATTATTGCTTTTTATTCTGCTGCTGCTCCATGAAACATTTATACATTTGGAGTCATAATTAATATCACAGGTTGTGCGGCGTGCTCCTGCCCTTGAGACAATATGTAAAGAATTCAAAGTACTTTATTTTTAATAGTTAATTATACAAAGTAATATGAATAAAAGATAAGTTAATCATATTTATAGTTAAGTTTCAAAACTAGTTTTTTCCTAAATTTTTCCTGCTGCAAACATTTAGTGGATGTGCTGACAGTTCTGAATTCCGTTAATGTAACATACGACGTCAGCAGTGGTCACAGTTCTAATCTCTGAAAACCCTGCGACAGCAACTTGCTTTTATTTTGGTAGAGAAAGTTGTCAAAAAACAAACCACTGTAAGGTGGAAAAATTGGTCATTTTTCTATTATATAGAAGTGACACCCCCTATGGAAAAGTGATAAAATATGAGTATTCAGTTGCATAACCTACGATGGTTTGGATTTCTACATTTCTGTGCTATGGAAAACTGTGAAAACCCCAAACCCAAAAACCAAGGCCTACATTACGGGTCATTTTTTCCCTGTGCTGTAGAAAATTGACCTTGTACCAAAATAAATATGACTGCTGTGTATTGTCCTATCACAATGCAAGGGTCATATTTCTGTGCTCTGGAAAATGAATACCATGCTTAAATTTAAACATGACCATGCATGTGCATGCATCCATTTACCTTGTTTCAATTTAAATATTTTATATTGTCATGATTTAGAAGAACATGTCATTTCTCATAATTCATTCAGTGGCTGGGGGGGGGGGGGGGGTGTCATTTTTCAATACAGGGTGTCCCTGTATTCTAGGAAAATTACAGGGGGGTATATATATACATATATATTTATATATATATAGCCTATATATACATACATACATACGGTATAGTGAGAGAGAGAGAGAGAAAGGACCCTTGTGGCAGATTTCTGTATGACACCAGCAGCTGGAAGGGGCTCGTTGTCGCTAGCCTCGCTGTGTGACAGCAGTAGCAGTGCAGTGGCTTTTCTTCTTCGTTGGTGTTGGGCCTGTCCCTGAGGAGCGTTAGCGTTGATTGCGCTACAGCTCCACTCTGCAGCGCCGCCGCCGCTGCAGGCTCAAACGATAGCGTTGGCCCGCTCGCTGCCTCTGGAGCGGCCTTCCTGCTGCCGACGCCGCTCGCGCTTTTGTGTCCAGGCGGCTCGGAAAATTGTGTCGGGAAAACCCTGTAAATGCATTTCCAGCAGCTGTGGCTCTGTGTGCTGTGCATCATGTTCTCGGAATGCTTATTTACATCTTGGGTTATGGGCTAACTGCAGGTTTAACGGGCACGTAGGACTATGCAAGATGTCTGCAGTTAATCTATTAATCACCGTTTCATATTTAGCTTGCTTGTGTTTGGGAAGCTCGTTTTCATTTGAAGTTTGCTCAGGGAAGGTGAATTCTTGAAAGTGGTCTCAGGGAAATTTGCTGTACTGTTAATGTGCAGTGAAAGCACGAGCAGTGTGCTGTTTCTACGCTAGCGTGCGTCACTTTGCATGAACCCATAAAACAAGTTTCTTGTTGCTTGGCTTTCGTTCACATTTTTCTGGCATCGTTTGAGGCTGAGCTTTTGGAACACCGAACATGCCCTCAAACCCAAAATGCATTCAGTCGTTTCTCTCGCGGCTTTCAAAGTTCACCATCCACTTGCTGATTGGCTGAGAGTTTTCATGCCTTGGAATCAAGCCTGCACATCAAAAAGGCCTGTGCTGTGGGGTATTGAATGCTTATCGCTCTGGTTTTAACCGTACTGCGTAACGTTTGATTGTTGCAGCCCTCGTGCCCCGAGTGTGTGTAGTGACAGAGACTGTCGCATGTCGAGCTGCGCGCTGTCGCATGTGTAGTTGCACGCTGTCGCATGTTGAGCTGCGCGCTGTCGCATGTCGAGCTGCGCGCTGTCGCATGTTGAGCTGCGTGCTGTCGCATGTCGAGCTGCGCGCTGTTGCATGTGTAGTTGCACGCTGTCGCATGTCGAGCTGTGCGCTGTCGCATGTCGAGCTGCGCGCTGTCACATGTCGAGCTGCGCGCTGTCGCATGTTGAGCTGCGCGCTCTCATGTCGAGCTGCGTGCTGTCGCATGTCGAGCTGCGCGCTGTCGCACGTCGAGCTGCGCGCTGTCGCACGTCGAGCTGCGTGCTGTCGCATGTGTAGTTGCACGCTGTTGCATGTTGAGCTGCACGCTGTCTCATGTGTAGTTGCACGCTGTCGCATGTCGAGCTGCACGCTGTCACAAGCTGTCCGGCGCCTCGGCTTGCGAGCTGTGGTCTCGCCTGCAGCTGGGATCTGAGGAGTGGCGGCGCATGGGAGCAAAGCCTGAATGAGCCGGGCACCTGGCTGCCCGCGCGCGTGGGAGTGCCTGTGACTCAGAGCCGCTTGCGTCAGGGCTTTGGGCTAACGCCGTAGCCCACCCCGCCGGAGCCCGACCCGCCGTCGCTCAGTTGCTCATCCGTGCAGTCGCGCAGTCGCGCAATCGCGCAGTGACCTTGCCGGGGGCCAGGCGTATATTAATAGCCTCCGGCTGATGCGCCACATCGATCTCTCGGCCCGCTTCCTTCTGGCACCGCAAAGCGGGATGTGTTTCATTCCCGCCAGTCAACGCTTCGCGCTTGTTCTCTTCCTCATTCTGAGACTCGCTGAGGAAGGGGAGGAAGGGAGGGTGTTTTTCTTTCTTGCCTCGGTGTTGGAAAACTGCACACAGCCAAGAAGGGCAGATAGAGGTGTCCCAACAGGGCTCGGCCTAAGACGCAGGAGGGCGCGCGGAGAGGCTCCTTATTCACTTCAGTGATTTTGGAACCAGAGTCGCGCTGGAGTAACAGCTATTTTTGGCCTCGGACAGGCAGCTGTGTCCTGCGTGCGGAGGGGTTGTAAATGCCCACAGAACGATGGAGGAGGAAATAAGACGACTCGGAGGTGTGTGTTTACCCTGCAGGAGTTCTGCTGTGGGGGACGGCCGTCTGCTCTGCGAGGGGGGGGAGGCTGGACCGCTGGATCCCTGCGCTCGCGGGATTTTTTATTTACCGCCAAAAAGGGCCGCTGCTCTCTGTCCGGTGCCGCTGCTCTCTGTCCGGCCCGCTGCTCTCTGTCCGGCGCCGCTGCTCTCTGTCCGGCGCCGCTGCTCTCTGTCCGGAGCCGCTGCTCTCTGTCCGGAGCCACTGCTCTCTGTCCGGAGCCGCTGCTCTCTGTCCGGCCCGCTGCTCTCTGTCCGACGCCGCTGCTCTCTGTCCGGAGCCGCTGCTCTCTGTCCGGCCCGCTGCTCTCTGTCCGGCCCGCTGCTCTCTGTCCGGAGCCGCTGCTCTCTGTCCGACGCCGCTGCTCTCTGTCCGACGCCGCTGCTCTCTGTCCGACGCCGCTGCTCTCTGTCCGGAGCCGCTGCTCTCTGTCCGGCCCGCTGCTCTCTGTCCGGCCCGCTGCTCTCTGTCCGGCCCGCTGCTCTCTGTCCGACGCCGCTGCTCTCTGTCCGGAGCCGCTGCTCTCTGTCCCGGCCCCCTGCTGCTCTCTGTCCGACGCCGCTGCTCTCTGTCCGGCCCGCTGCTCTCTGTCCGACGCCGCTGCTCTCTGTCCGGAGCCGCTGCTCTCTGTCCGGCCCGCTGCTCTCTGTCCGGCCCGCTGCTCTCTGTCCGGTGCCACTGCTCTCTGTCCGGCGCCGCTGCTCTCTGTCCGGTGCCGCTGCTCTCTGTCCAGCGCCGCTGCTCTCTGTCCGGCCCGCTGCTCTCTGTCCGGCGCCGCTGCTCTCTGTCCGGCGCCGCTGCTCTCTGTCCGGCGCCGCTGCTCTCTGTCCGGCCCGCTGCTCTCTGTCCGGCCCGCTGCTCTCTGTCCGGCTCGCTGCTCTCTGTCCGGCTCGCTGCTCTCTGTCCGGCGCCGCTGCTCTCTGTCCGGCCCGCTGCTCTCTGTCCGGCCCGCTGCTCTCTGTCCGGCGCCGCTGCTCTCTGTTCGGCGCCGCTGCTCTCTGTCCGGCCCGCTGCTCTCTGTCCGGCGCCGCTGCTCTCTGTCCGGAGCCGCTGCGAGAACCCGGCACGCCACGGGCATCTGGGACCGGCTCCCCTCTTCATCCAGAACCGGAGTTTTACCGTCATTCTTAAGCCTGGAAAACGGCACGGGGCTGCACTGCCGGGTACGTCTGAGCCTCCAGCTCTCTGGCCGTTCTTGGTTCTGCGAGACCTCCTGCAGCAGCGTGTCTGCGCTGTACAGACCTGGAGCAGAACCCAGAGCGTGAGATCAGTGGCAGTGGAGTGCGCTGGCGATGCTGATTCTTTGGACTTGCTCTCTGCTCTTCTGTTATCGGACACTGTTGGAATTATGGGTGAAAAAACATCTTGCACAGTCGTGACGGGAGTGAACTTTCATGAGTTTTAAGAGTCGTGGAGGTTTCCTGTGTTAAGTCACTTGCTGCTTTCTGAAATGCTTGTTATTTTTGTACAAACTGCATTTTGATTGGTTCCCGTGAGAAGATGATTGACATTGTGATGGCTCCGCCCATTACACGTTCACAAAGCTTCGCTCTCCAATCACAGTCCAGCTAGGCTTTGGGCTGTCTCCTTCAGGCTGTGTGTTCAGTGTTGGATGTGCTGGACCTCCTCCTAACGAGCAATGCAGATCATTTTCACTCAGATGCTTATTTATGCTGTTTAATAGTGAAATGGAAATACTTTTCATGTTTAACGGATGTGACCTGCAGGGGAATGTGAAGTTTAGCAAAGAGGCTAAAAATAAGCCAGCACCCCGTCTGGGGCTTGGTTGATAAGGGCATTTAAATACAGCGACCCCGATCACACTGCGGCAGCTCTGCCAGGTTGCATTGTTGGAGCCGACTGTTCATTGGGCCAGAGTTGCAAAGAGTGAGAGAGTGAGAGAGAGAGCGAGAGAGCGAGTGAGAGAGTGAGAGCGAGAGAGAGTGAGAGAGAGCCGGTTTTGAAGCGGACCCACGCTGTGTGCACTGACACACGCTCCTAAACAGCTCAGCCTCAGCGGCGTCCTGGAGCCCGCGCCCGCGTCCCGGCTGCCTGCCCCCGTCGCGGTTCGGCATGCGCGCTGCAAACTGGGAGCACGCTTCACTTTTCAGGAGCGGATGCCCCTAAACGGGGAGCCCTGTAGAGCCCTGTGCCTCTGGAGCTGGAGGATCGCGCATTTTCACTGATGGCGTTTCAGTGACAGCATTTATTTGTCTCAGTTTTTTTCCCCCCTTTATTTTTTGTTTTATATCAAATGAACCATCGCTCTGGAATGCGGGTGACCGGCTGGCCTGAGAGCGCACCAACTGGCAGGAGAACACTGCAGACCGCCAGTCACGGTAGAGTTGGAAATAAAACGTTTAATTGCACATTAAAAATAAATCCAGCCTTCAAAGGGAGAAGCTTCTCAGCACTGTCCTGTGTAGGCGAGCTGTTAGCGTGAGCTCGCGGTCCCTCCAGCTTATTCCTTCTTTTCAAAGTGTGGATCGTTGGGGTGTCTGGTGGCGCAGACTGTAAAGCATTGTCTGCATGCTCATGGTGAGCTGCGATGCTGGTGGTTTGAACCCGACCGCGCGACCTTTGACCTCGCTCCGCATTCTTCCTGTTTCTCTACACTGTGCTGTCTGATAAAAGGCTGAAATAAGCCATACAAACGCTATGACACTAGGCTGTCGAGGAAAGAACCCTGGCCACTTGGGGGCGCTCTTAGGAGGGCCGATGCTCTGCAGCCATGCTGACCGCACCACATGGTCTCCCTTTAATGAAGGTGCGAGTGATGCTTTGGATGGTTACGTCATGTCTGGCGCTAACCCACTTTACAGTGGCAGGCGTTGGGTTATTCGGCCATTGTGGTTTAAAGCAGGAAAATGTTTCAGAGTAATTCCAAAATGCAGCTTATTCTGTGCAGTTACTTTGTAGGAGCGGCACCCTGGAGCTTCAGGAATCAGTGCTGCTGAATGTGTACCCGACCTCTGTGTTAAACTGCAGTGTGTGTGTGTGTGTGTGTGTGTGTGTGTGTGTGTGTGTGCTCTCTTCTGTGGCTGTCATTTTGAACAGTTGGTGAGCCACTGTTTGTGCTGCTTTGCCCTGCACTTGCTGGTGTGTTCTCAAGTCGAGTTGTCAGAAGTGACCCTAGACCACCTCTTCCAGGAGGGGGGGGGGGGGGGAGCACTGGGTTCTTCTGAATAACATCATTTTAGAGCATTTATTAACTATTATAAACATAAGCATCAGTTTCTGTATTTCAGAATTTCAAAGAACTTTATTGGCATGAAAAGCACCAGTGCTTGTGCTTCTCCATCATGGCGGTACTTCCTTGCCCATGTCTCCAGCTCAGCCCCTCACTCGCAGGGACCCTCTCAGTAACGCTGATACAGGAAGTCCTGCCGCGCTTTCCTTCAGCGCAGCGAGCTCAGGTTGCACGCTCCGTAGGAAGCGGTTCCCTCCGAAAGTAAGATTAGACTCTGTTATTGTGGAGAAATCGGGCGATATGCTCACAAACAGCCTCTGGAGGCAGGCTCTACAAGCTGCTTTCAGTGACTCAGAGTGCATTCTCCTGCTTTAGAGCCGATTCCTCCACGCCAGCCAATGTGAAACAGGCCAGTTTTCAGACATTCCAGTTAGTATCTAAAATATCCTTCGTTGTATGCTAAAAAAACTGTCTGGGCTGATCAGCATATGCTAAATGATGTGAAACAGCTATCGCTTTGAAGACACATCCTTTGGCTGCCAGTTTCCAGTATGTAGAACTTTCCTTCCAAGCTTCTGCAGTCCACATTAAAGGCTGGTCCAGATTCAAGCCTGAAGACTGTAGTGCTTTTGAGTCGGTCAGGATCCTGCTTTCCCTGGCTGGACTGCAGAACAAAACCCTGCAGCATCATGCTGTGGTGTTCCGGTGGATGCACCTTAGACCTGGAGGGTAGTTTATGTTATGAAATTTGCAGCACGCGTGTTTTTGCGAGGAAACTCTAAATGTTTTACGAACAATAAAATTAATGTTTTATTTTAATATAAAACACTTTTTTGGGAAAAAGAAGATTAACTTAATTTGACTAGACCTGTGTATTTATCTTGTGGCTGCATCATCTAGGAAGCTGCTGTTCAATGAAAAGATGAGTATAGAGTAGCAACAGGACAATTTTTGTGTCGGTCAACAGACAGAAGTCTAGAAACAGTGGGGGGTAGGGAGGGTAATCCTAATAAGGCTGTTAACCCCCCCCCCCCCTCCCCCCACCCCCCACAGACACACTCATTGTGTATTTATTTATTTACCTTTTAAAGCACGATGTTAAATGCCCTGAATGATTGGCACAAACATTTTAATGCACTAATGATACTGTATCTCATGGCTGTTTGATTGTCTGGCTCTGTGTTTGAGCTCTCATCATAGCTAACTTGCTCTGGATCAAAGCATCTGATGAGTAATGTAGTGCAGTCTCTCCCACTCTTTCACAGTGATTGTCTATATTAATTTTCATGCTTTTGTTTATGTAAAAAGTGACTGGGGTTTAGGATGTGAGCTTTGCATTTGTGCATTGGCAGATTTATGGCGTTCTGTGATGTATTGCTGCTCTGTGATATTATCTGTGTAATGGCCTGTGGACCTCGGAAATCCTCAGGTGAATTTTTGTGAAACCTGCAGTTTCATGTGTAGGCTGACTAAAAAATGAATTTGTGTGGTTGCTGGGAAAATCAGTGTCTGTACCTGTGTGCGCTGTTAGGGTTCTGTTGCTTTACCTTATCAGTTATCAGCCTGACTGCTGTTTTGGCATGTGTGTGGTTATGGATTAGGCTGTCCTGTCCAGTTGTGCCAGGACTAGCTGTATATATATATATATATATATATATATAGAGACCTTTTCTGTAGGGTTCTTTTACAGGGGAGTAAGCTTTCTATTTAAACAATTTCACTGTGCAAATCTGTCTTCTCTCTGTTCTGTTTGGAATAATAACACCTTTAAAATTTACTGATCACCACAGGGGATATTTAACTTCTGTTTAAGTATATGAGATAATGTGAATTGTCTTCTTTGCTATAAGAAATCATTCAGATCCTCCCACCGATTTTGAATAAGTCAAACATTCTAGCCAATGGCGTGCTCTCCTCGGCCCTCCCCGGCCTCTGATTGGCTGCGGGCAGCCCGTGCAGCACTTGCCCTTTCGCTGACTTATGCAAATGAGGCTTCCATTCATGTGCCGCGCGGCTCGCAGAGTCCGACCACCGGAGGGAGCACTAGAGCGCAGATCAGCGCTGGCAGAGCTCGGGAGAGCCGGGGGGGGGGGGGGGGTGGGGGGGGGGGGGTGTTCTGTAGTGCAGCGCCTGCTAGAGTGTAGAACTCATCTAAGAGCCAGTGGCAGACATCCCCAAAACATTCACAGATATTTAATCATGTCTACTGACATTATTTTTTGTATTTGATAATTTCTACAGACATTAGGATTTAGCATATTTTGTCATATTCACACATGTTAGATTTTAGGATATTTTCATTCACAGACATTTGGTTTTGTGATGTGTTATGTGCCTCCGCTGTTTTTGTGCAGTTCTTTGCTGATAGGAGAGAGAACTTCTGTGGTCTACGGTCCAGATTCTGTGACTGTAACGCGACTCGGGGTGGGAGGTCTTCCGATTTCCTCTAAACGATGGGCAGCTCGTTTGTCCTTGCGCTTACTCCAGTGCTCTTATTCGGGTGTCTGAAGCCCGCTTTGCAGCGGCAGACCCACGTAAAGGAATCAAAAATGCGGAGCTTTTTCTCCAGGTATGCTTCACACACAACAACCAGGAATGAGGGAATAAGCACCTGACAGCTGTCTGTCTCCTGTCCAGTACCAGGCTTGGGTGGGCTGACGGGCTCCAGACAGGGTTTGATAAACAGTGTTTGATGGCTGGAGGCTGCGGGACTGTCCTGGTTTGATCTGCAGAGATCAGGCCCCGTTCCCTGTGGTCCAGCCGCGGTTTCGGCCGTAAGCAGCCTTAACGAGCGCCACAGCCCGCTGGGGAATGATTTAACGAGGTGACCTTCAGGTTTAACGGCCATTAAGGCCAGCTGAGGCCGTCTGGCCGAGCGGCAGGGAGGTGCGGAAGTGTAGCCGCACAGGGAAATGTCCGGTGTTAATTCAACTCTAACACTGTGCCGGGGGGTGGCAGGTATGCCAGGTTACGCCTGGCGGGGCGGCATGCCCCAGACCTATACAGCACCGAGAGTTTGGCACTTTTCTGGGTTCCCTGCAGAAATAACCACATATGAGACCACTCTGGCCATTATGGACCGATATTAACTCTGTACGTTTTTTACTGTACATGTTGGCATACACATTTAGACTGACTGTAAATAAAATCCAGGGGAATAATAATATTCAGTTTGCAACTTCAGTTTTGTTGAACGCGCTGGTGTGAAAATAAAGGCGTTGGTCATTGAAAGATGAGTGTGAGTGACAGGCACAGGCTCGTCTGATTGGTCTGCAACGGTCGGGCTGTGGAAAGAGAGGAAGTTTGTCCAGGCAGCAAGGGCAGGAAATCGGCAACCAGAGAGTCTGTGGACCACAGGCATCATCCGCCTGAGTTAGAAAGTGACAGTGCCTTGATTTGGGCTGAGAGCCGGTCGTGTGCGAGACTCTGCAGTAATTATGTAACTGCAGGCCTGCCTGTTCGCCCCCTGCCTTGCATCAGCAGATTACGCCATTTCAGTTATTTTCCTCAGACACGTCTTCATTTTTATTATTTTTGTTTACCAGACAGGGCTCTACGCTCACATTTTTTCCTAGAAGCACACGTGCTGCTAAGTTGATAAATGTAGGAGCACACTAATGCATCCCAATTAGATGTGTTACTAAATGATGCTCCTGAAATGGGAGTGATGCAGAGTCCTGCCAGGTGTTTAAGCGTTGTGTGTGTAAGAGTTGGCCTGGACTTAAATGACCCGGGTCGGAGGGCTGGGGGGTCGGGGGGGGCTGGGGGGGGGCTGGGGCTCCTCTGGTGGTGAGAATATTGCCTCTTCGTTCCTCCCGCCTGTGTATATGGGGCTGCTGTTGTGTGTTCATCCAGAGACTGCCCCTCTCAGAGAGAGGATGCCTGGTGTGCTTTGTGCTGGAGATGTGGACAGCGCTGCTGTCGCAAACAAGCACGTTTAAAATGTGCCCTTTGGCCGAAGTGCTGGCTGTTCCTGAATGTGTGTGTGTGTGTGTGTTTGTGGCATGCATGCGTTTGTGGGCGTGTGTTTGTGTGTGTATGTGTGTGTGCGCGTGTTTGTGTGCGTGTGTGTGTGTATGTGTGTGTGCGCGTGTTTGTGTGCATGCATGCATTTGTGGGCGTGTGTTGTGTGTGTGTGTGTGTGCGCGTGTTTGTGTGCATGCATGCGTTTGTGGGCGCGTGTTTGCGGGCCCCCCCTCGATAAGTCGTGCCAGTCTGGGTCTGGGCCCATTGTTAATCTGCAGGTGTTTGAGGGGGAGTTTCCAGATTCCCAGGGTGCAGCATAATGATGTGACAGTACATATTTTTGCATCGTTTGACACGATAACCAACATATTTATTCAATAACTGCAGCAGCCTGGAGTCGATCAGCCAGTTATCACAGCCACTTAGCCACAGCTTTCTGCCTGTCAAACGCTCACTGATGGGGTTGCTACGGGTAACACCAGGACTAATGCATCTCCCCTACTAAAGTAGCTTAATGCAGCTGGATTTGAACACGATGACTTTATGCATTTCTGCAAAGAGGAATTCAGTATTTTTTTCCTTTGGTTTATGGCTTCTTTGGTTTCTTTTGGTTTATTCAGTTTTTCCTTTGTTTTATGTTTAGCTCCCTTTTAAATATCACATTTTATGGAGTTGGAGTCTCTTCTGCTGGCTTTCGGAGTGGAGGCACCAGGTTTCTGTCTGGCGTGCAGTTTTATTGGTCAGTAAAGCTGTGTTTGAATGTGTGCGAGGCTGCCCATTGGCTGAGCCGATGGGTTGCCTAGCGACCTGCCTGACGCCCTGTTTTTCCCTCCGCAGCATTAAGGAGATGTGAAGGACGGTCGGACGGCGGCGACACTGAGCAACCTGTGCATCGACACAACCTCCCGCCCCCACCTTCAGCATGAATGGGGATATGCCTCATGTTCCCATCACCACTCTCGCTGGGATCGCTAGCCTCACCGACCGTAAGTACCGCTCGCCCGCTCGCCCACCTGCCGCACGCCCTCTCTCTCCTGTCTGCGCAGGAGCTGTCCGTCTGTGCTGGGGGAGGTGATTGGTGGGGGGGTTCTAAGCTGGAGCATATCGGACTGCTAGGGGGAGGTCGGGTTGGGGGGTATTCTAAGCTGGAGCATATTGGTCTGTGCTGGGGGAGGTGATTGGGGGGGGGGTTCTAAGCGGGAGCATATCGGACTGCTAGGGGGAGGTCGGGTTGGGGGGGTCCTAAGCGGGAGCATATTGGTCTGGGCTGGAAGGGTTGGGTGGGGGGGTGGTTGGAGGGGTTGTCAGAGCAGGCATTTTGAAGGGTTGTGGTGGATGGAAAGGTTTGGATCCCCCGCTCCAAAGATTGTTGCGCAGTTCGATTAAAAAAAACAAACGAACAAACAAACGGCAGATAATTCAGGGGGCCGCCGTATCCTCATTTCCTCCGGCTGGTTAAGGAGCCAGAGCCCTCTTCCGTCTCTCTGCTCTCTGATGATGAGAGTAATCAGCACACCCACCTCCAGAACACAGGGACAGCCCGAAATAGCGCGGCGCTCAGCCGAGCGGCCTCTCAGCCAGACCGCTTCCAATGCGGAGCGGAACCAGTGTGCCGCTAATTAGGGAAAGAGTGCACCGTGTAGCCATCACAGAGCAGCCCCGTGAAACAGAATTACATTTAGTTTGTTCAGCAAAAACCATCGGGGGGGGGGGGGGGGGGGGGAGTTATAGAGCGGATAAGGGGGGGCTGGACAATGCCCTCCTTGAGATGTGCCTGTGAAATATTATGATGATTGTGAGCGCTGTGTTCTCATTGGCTGAATAGTCCGGCCTGCTGCTGCTAGTCGCCACGGCAGATTTAGAATTTGTCTGGAAATCGTGTGTGCGTGCATGTGCGTACACACACAGACTCAGGCAAAGAGTTTGTTTGCTGAATGGGTGGGGGGCAGCTTGATGCTTGAGAAATGATGGAGGGATGGGGCGGGGGGGGGGGAGGATGTGGGGCATCTGGTAAGAATGTTTGTTAGATATCTTAATCTTTTAAAAAAGTGTTCACATGTAGTTGCTGCTGCAGTAGTGTTGTAGTTGTGTCAAAAAAAGTGCTCCTCTGCTTCCTGCTGAGAGATCTCTGGTTCAGGGCTGGATGCTCACAGCTACCTGGGGCAGGACAGGTGTGAGTGGTGGTAAAATACCTTAAAATCCCAAAGTGAGTCTGTTAGTTTTCAGTATATGGAGTCTGTCGGGGTATGTTTTTCATTTAGGGAAGGATGGCTGGCTAGATTGCTCATTTCAGGCTGAAAGCTCTTGAGAGACCGGGGAATGAGCAGCATCCTCCTAATGTGAGCGTTTTGTGGGGAATCTGTAGGGAATGCCGTGCCAGAGAGTAGAACAGAAGTTGGCCGTCCTACCTGACAGCCGACCTGTATACTGCATTGTGTAGCAAGCAGCAGAAATATCTAAATGTCATCTTCTCTCTAGTCTTTCTGTAAAGACTTGTGCTGTTGAACTGGCTTCTGCAGTTGAAGGCAAAGTATGTTGCTTGTCAAACAGAATTGATTTTGTACCTTTATGTGATAGACAAATGTGATTTCCTATTTTAAAAAATAGCGTGCAAATGTATGCCATTATCGTTTAGCATACGCCCATTATGGAAATAATTGCGTAAGCACAGCTATCGGAGTAATTGCATTACTTATCTATGCGTACGCACTAATGTAAATACTGGTATAAAATGATTACTCTCAGCAATCAGGGTATTAGCGTACATGTATGCTTGGCCAATTCGTTGTGAAAGGTCCATAAATGAAGACATTAGCACTGTCCCAAAATCACTTTTTAATTAATTACAAAAGGATTGAAAGCCTGTCACAGTCCATCGCCCCATTTAGCCGATTTTGAAAACATGAGCTCTTCCACAGAGCAGTCTCTTCCCATGGATAGTGAAGTAGCCTTTTCCTGGAGAGGTTGTTTAATTCATGGTGTGACACGGTGTGCGTTAACATTCGCTCCGCTCCTGACCTTGACCCTAGCAAAACTCATCCTGCTGTTGGTTCCTTTGGGCACGGCCAAACCAGCGTAGCGCCCAGTTGGCTTTCCTTCATGATTTAACCTGCTGAACCGCCAGTGGTCTTCAGCTCTGGTCCCGGAGAGCTGCAGGGTGGACAGTGGACTGCAGGGCTAACTCAGATCACCTGGTTTCCTGGGTCTGATCCAGTTCGTGATCTCAAGGCGTAAACAAACACCAGCTCCCTCTGTGGCTCTCCAGGACCAGGATTTGAGGGTAACTGGTCCAGAAGAACGTCTGAGTTGTCCTAAGTGCTCGCACCGTTCTCTCCGCCCCAGCTATAAAAGCAGAGTGAATTTTATAATCAGATTTTCAGCAGTGGCGTGGAGGTAATGTAGCAGAGTCCCAGCTTGCTGATAAACAGCATGCATTGTGAGCTTTCCAGCGGCTTACTCCTGTAGTTTTCCACAAAGTGCGCTTCATTGACACATCTCGGAAAACAAAATCCAAATCCGTGGGCAGTTTGCATCATCCACATAGAAACTGGCACAGCTCATGACAGGCTGGTTATGAGTAACCTGAATGCAGTTTTTATTCGGGACGCACAGTACTGGAAGTGCACACACCGTGCTCATGCATCAATATAACTCCCAATCTCTCATTCTTTGGAGTGCTTCTGTTTTTCCCCTTTTAAAAGTCAAATTATTCACAATAAATCATCTGTTGTTCGGTTGCTGTGTTGATCGTTTCGCCAGATTTTGCTCGCTTGAGGAAATTACAGATTCATGCTGATTGGACTGCAGTAAACCGATGAATTTGAAATGTTTTTCTGGGAATTTAGATGTGTGCTATTCCCCGTTTGAATAGGAGGAATGTCAGAACAAATCATTTTCCATTTTGAATGCCCCAGAACTTTGCTCAATACTTGTTCCTCTGTCCTACATCTGTTGAATGTAGATGGTACTGTTTTTATGTTCAGTTTCAGGTATAACTGTATGTGGAAATTGTAATTGTTTGTTCTAATTATTGAAATTAGACCACCTCTAAGGCAGTTTTCCTTTGACATTGAAACAGTAAAATGGCCTTATTTATTTGTATTAAAATAAACAGCCAACTAGATTGCACACATAAGATTAATAGTTGCCACTTTGTAACTTTTTTAAGCACTTTCTTTGGTGTACTCAAGCTTTTCGTGAACATGTGCATGCTTTGAGTGGGCTCAGAGAGCTCAAGCCGTGCAGGTTGCTGCATAGTCTGTGCAGTTCATTCCAGGCAGGTTTTTTAAAAAGTGCATTTGCATCGTTTCAAACTTCAAAGGATTTTCAGAGAGAGAGGGGCAGAAATCCGGGGGGGTGAAATGGGAAGGGGTTTCCTGAATCCAGGGAAAGGCGGTCGAGTGAAATCTGTGGCTTCATGTGCAGCTCACATTATTCTTGTGGCTGGTACTGTGTTTTTCCGCGCTGTAGTTTTCTGTTAGTGGTACAAACTGTGGAAGCGCTGAATTTGCAGTTATTGAGTCTTAGGCCAGTGGCCCACTCATCTGTTTTGGACCATTTCTCCCCCCCCACTGTAGTGTCATCTCACCCTTCTCCCTCTCAGTTCGGTGTAGTATTGTCTCTTTCTCCCTCACTGCACTTGTCACCTCATTGTCCTCTCAGCATAGTGTGTGGGCTGTCTCTGTCCCTCTAAGTACCGTGTGTAGTCTGTCTGTCCCCAGAAGTACAGTGTGTAGACTGTCCCTCTGTCCCTCTAAGTGCAGTGTGTAGTCTGTCTGTCCCCAGAAGTACAGTGTGTAGACTGTCTCTGTCCCTGTAAGTACAGTGTGCAGTCTCATGTGTGTCTCAGTGCATTGTGGGATTGTGTTTCTCTCCACAGTGTTAAACCAGCTGCCCCTGCCCTCCCCTCTCCCTGCCACCACCACTAAGAGCCTGCTGTACAATGGGAGGATCGCGGAGGAGGTCAACTGCCTGCTGGCCTGCAGGGACGAGACGCTGGTGTCCCAGCTGGCTCACAGTCTCAACCAGGTCTCCACCGAGCACATGTGAGTAGCCCCGCCCCCCTGCGCCTCGGGCCCCGCCCGCCTCGTACCCGCCGCACGCCACGGACCGCCAGCCTGACCTCCCGCTGTCTCCCCCCCCCCCCCCCCCCCCCCCCGCTGTCTCTCCCCCCCCCCCCCCCCCCGCTGTCTCTCCCCCCCCCCCCCCCCCCCCCCCCCCCCCCCCCCCCCCCCCCCACGCAGAGAGCTGAAGGACAACCTGGGCAGCGATGAGCCCGAGGGCGACGTTCCGGTGCTGCTGCAGACGGTGCTGTCCAGGAACCCCAACGTCTTCAGGGAGAAAAGTACGCTCCGCCCCCTACAGTACAGGAGGAGACATGGACACACTGCTGCTCGGTCCCCACGGCGACACTTAGCCGAGGGCCGTGGCGTTCAGAGACGCCCCTAAAAAAACACCGTGCACTGGGTCAGAAAGCGGGGTTCGGTAACTGCTGCGAGGATAACGGGCGCCCCCCAAAAGAGCTAACTGTTCTGTCCTTGTCAGTTGAGGTCAGTAGCAGCTAGCAGTGCTGCACGGATGCAATACAAACGATGGAGCGGTGTGTGTGTGTGTGTGTGTGTGTGTGCGCGCGCGTGTGTGTGTGTGTGCGCGCGTGTGTGTGTGTGTGTGCGTGTGCGCGTGTGTGTGTGCGTGTGCGCGTGTGTGTGTATCCGTGTCCTTGAGGTTATTATAACATGTTGAGTACGGTAGTTCTGAGTTGAATGCAGCCGGAGAGGCGAGCGGGACTGTTATTCAGGGGCCTGTTATTCAGCCTTCGAGCAGCAGGGGGAAATGGCTGAGCGTAACAGACTCCCAGCCTTCCCGCTGACTCTCATCATCGGCGCCCGCTCAGGTGACCTTTCTGAGGTTCGTGTGTGAGTGGAGGGTTTTGAGAGGGGTAACGGTGACCTGCGGAGGGGCGACACAAAAATACGAAATACGAACGAGGCTTTTGAGCGACTGATGTATTAAACGTTAATGGTTTGAATAAAGCAGAGACGAGGACAAACAAACCGCTGGTGCTAGCTCAGCTACACGCAGAGAGAGAGAGAGAGAGAGAGAGAGAGAGAGAGAGAGAGGCCTGAGAAATGAAAGCCCGCGTCCCCTCTGTGTGGTGCTGACCCCGGGGGGAACCTGCTGACAAACTGCTGTCTCTAAACGCTCAGCGGCAGGACAAGGCGCCCAAAGAGAGGGCGGTGGACCCCTGATATACGGTCACCGGTGGCGTCAGGCTCCAGAGCAGCTCTCCTGGCTTTACCGCACCGTTTCAGTGCGGTTTCCGAGCAGAGCTGGTTTACCCGCACCCGTCCCGTCGAAGCGAAGGCTCGAGTGGTTTTGGCTCATCGATGTTCAGGTCCCATGCTAACGGGCTTTAGCGCACACCCGTGGTTTTTCTGACCCAGTGCAGTGTTCCACACACACACACCTGCGCATCGCTGCACACCTGCGGTTTGGTGTTCCATTCAACAGTGAATCAGAGGAGCAATGTGTGAAATGTAGCCATTGGGTAAAGAAATCAGACTACAGGCTGTGAGGGTGGTCAAAAACACATCAGATGGGTTAAAACAAACCACCTTTCTGCTTGAAGCTAAAAGCTGTAGCCTCTGAAATGAGTGACAAAAAGTGAAACATTTTACTCCATCAACCTCCTTTATACCCAAAATGTTGGAGTCTGTTGGAGTCCATTGATGGGAAGAGCCGGGTTTCTTCATTGAAATAGAATGACGGCACTCTTTCATTGAGCTGTTTACATGTGCCTGTCCGTGGTGATGTCATTTGTAGCTGAGGGTTTTGGGCGCGGTGCCGTGCAGGGATCCAGAGTGGCTGTGGGCCCGCAGAGCAGAGGAGGCTGCGTCTGCTGCAGAAGTTTCTCTGTCTTCACATTTACGGATCGGCCTCCATCCTGCTTTTTCTGGCTTTTAAAACTACGGGTTTGCAGAGGCCTGGTTAAGAACTAGATTTTAATTTAGTGTTTTGGGAAAAAGACGCCCTGCGATGGGTGACGTATGCAGCGTGGAGCCTCCCAACCCTGCCGAATCGGCAGAGAACGCTGACAGAGTCTCCAGCCAGGGCTGCGGGTTCCAGCATCGTGAAAAAATTACTTCCACCTTTTCCCCGATCCAGAGAAAACAGATCATCCACTCTTCACGGTTAGCGGACTGGCTGAGAGTAGAAGGCGGGGCCCGGTGTGGGTTTCTCGGTTTGACGGCAAGACTCTTGGTTTGGAACGGTTGCAAAAATAGCGTGTGCAAAATTTTAATCTCAGCGAATGTGCAGTGACGTTTTTTGCGCGACTGCTCACTCTGGAAACACCACTTGCCAAAAGACCCCCAGGCGGGACGAGCTTCCCAGCGAAGCAGCGGCTCTTTGACGCCTCGTCCTCGATATTCGCCGTCCCTGTCTGTCGCTGTACGGCAGGAATATGCTTCACTGCTTCGTTTTGCATTCGTTTTTTTCTCTCCCTTTCTTTTGCAGGTATAATGCAGCAACCAATGATGCCACAGTACAAAATTACCCAGAATTCCATGCATGGCAGTCCAGCATCAACGAATTACCAGCAAGCCACCATCTCTCACAGCCCTTCCAGGTAGGGCAGCTAGCCTGGCCTGTTGTGCTCCGCTGGTCGCTAGCAGGTTTGAATAGAGTAGCAGCTAGCAATGGTTTCCTTTATAATGTTGAATTGTGTCGCTGTTTTATGTCCGCCAACATGCTGGGTGGAAAACTAGATGTGATAGCGGGACCAGGTGATGTGGTGGAGGTGTAACACTGTGTGCACCACGCCCCATCTGACCCCCCCCCCCCCGTCTCTCACCCCCCACCCCCCCCTCTCTGACCGCTCGTCTCTCCTCCAGCCGCTTCGCCCCCCCGCAGACGAGTTCGGGCAACAGGTTCATGCCCCAGCAGAACAGCCCGGTGCCCAGCCCCTACGCCCCACAGAGCCCAGCCGGGTACATGCAGTACCCCCACCCGCCCAGCTACTCCCAGCACCAACAGATCCAGCAAGGTGAGGCCATCGCGCTCCGCTGCGCACGCTAACCGCTACCGCCCCCTCTGGCGGGGAGTACTCTGCACACCCTGACTTCTGAAACTTAACCCCCCCCGCCCTGCCCGCCCACACGCACGCACACGCACGCCCCTCCTGTCCCTGACCCCCCCCCTCTGCATCTCTCCTTCCTGTCCCTGACCCCCCTCCTCTGCATCTCTCCCTCCTGTCCCTGACCCCCGCTCCTCTGTCCCTGACCCCCTCCTCTGCATCTCTCCTGTGGTTATAGAGCTTCACGGCTCCCCCCTCGTTTCGGCACCGCCTTATTCAGGAAGCCCCCAGCGGCCGGTGCAGCCCTGCTTGGTGGGGCAGACCCAGCCCTCCCCCCAGCAGAACCCCTCCACCCCAACGTTAGGTAGGGGGGCGCTTTCCGGAAGCTTCCGGAACCTTGGATACCTCATCCGTTTTTTACGCCTTTTATTTTACCAGTGTCCCGCCCCCCCCCCCCACCCCTCCCATAATCCAGACGTTTTTGTCTTCATTGGCCCCTCCTCCTTCGCTTTGTAACGATCCATAACGGTGTCTGCACGCCCTCCACACAGCGCTGTCACCTGCTGCATCAGAACATTTGTGTTTCGCGTGTCTGGTGGATCCCCTCTGTTATATTATTTGTCTTTTTCGAAGCCATCCGTGTGCAGAAAGTCCCGCGTCTCTGCGCCATGCCCTGTGGCCCCCGCAGAGCGGCGCCTTGCCACCGGCTCCTTCACGCGCGTGTTTTTATTTTCTGTGCTGCTGGCTGAGTCTGCATGCTTGTCCAAAACGCTGCCATCTCAAAGAGTGACTCTGAAAGTGATGTGGGTTTGGCTCCTCCTCACGCAGCCGTTTGATTGGACGACGAATACCGCGCGTTTGATTTGTGCCCTGTCCGTCGCCAGTGTCCGTAGCGAGCCCCATGGTGCCGGGCGGCATGAGGAACATCCACGAGAACAAGGTCTCCGGGCAGATGTCCAGCAACTCGGCCAATCACCACGCAGACAGACACGGCTCCAACGAAGAGTACATGAACATCGTTCACAGACTAGGAAGTGAGGTAAGTGTTGCCGGGAAGTCTAGGCTTCTTTCAGACATTAGTTGCAAGCAAGACTGACATTGAATCAGCTGGGAACCATAGGGGGCCTAAGAGGAAAATTCACGTCTTGCTTTAGAAATGTTACAGATATGGGCATTGCAAAAACATTGATGAATGTTTTAGTTTTTCTCACCCAAAATTATAAGTCAGTGTTCTAGAACTCCACTGCTTTCAGTCGTCAGTAGTGATTGTGACATCAGCATTAGAATGTTCCATTAGGAGCATTCTAATCACGTTTGTGATGTCACACCTTTGAGGGGTTAATGGGAGTGGATTGGACGGGAGGATGAGCTGCTCTGTTGCCCGCTAGGCCGGTCTAGCGGACCTCACGCCGTCGAGCGCTCACCCTGCATCTGTGTGTCTCGTTTTCAGGAGAACGACCCGTCCATGAGGAACGCCTCCTTCCCCCTGAGGTCCCCGCAGTCTGTCTGCTCCCCTGCCGGCAGCGACGGGACCCCCAAAGGTAGGAGGAGGTTTGGGGGAGCCCCTGCAGCCCGCCTAGCCGCCTGGCTCAGTTCACTGTGCGACCTCATCGGAGCCTCCTAGCCTAGTCATCCAAGCTGCGTCCGAATTTGAGTTGAACTGGGTCTGCGTTTGTGTATATTAGTGCTAAGCTGGGTCTGAGTTTGTGTGTATTTGAGCTAAGCTGGGTGTGAGTTTGTGTATATTTGAGCTAAACTGGGTCTGAGTTTGTGTGTATTTGTGCTAAGCTGGGTCTGAATTTGTGTGTATTTGTGCTAAGCTGTGTCTAAGTTTGTGTGTATTTGTACTAAGCCGGGTCTGAATTTGAGCTAAGCTGGGTCTGAGTTTATGCATATTTGAGCTAAGCTGGGTCTGAGTTTGTGTATATTTCAGCTGAGCTAGATCTGAGTTTGTGTGTATTTGTGCTAAGCTGGGTCTAAGTTTGTGTGTATTTGTGCTAAGTTGTGTCTAAGTTTGTGTGTATTTGTACTAAGCCGGGTCTGAATTTGAGCTAAGCTGGGTCTGAGTTTATGCATATTTGAGCTAAGCTGGGTCTGAGTTTGTGTGTATTTGTGCTAAGATGGGTCTGAGTTTGTGTATATTTGAGCTAAGCTGAGTCTAAATTTGTGTATATTTGAGCTAAGCTGGGTCTGAGTTTGTGTATATTTGAGCTAAGCTGGGTCTGAGTTTGTGTATATTTGAGCTAAGCTGGGTCTGAGTTTGTGTATGTTTGTGCTAAGCTGGGTCTGAGTTTGTGTATATTTGTGCTAAGCTGGGTCTTAGTTTGTGTGTATTTGAGCTAAGCTGGGTCTGAGTTTGTGTATGTTTGTGCTAAGCTGGGTCTGAGTTTGTGTATATTTGAGCTAAGCTGGGTCTGAGTTTGTGTATATTTGAGCTAAGCTGGGTCTGAGTTTGTGTATGTTTGTGCTAAGCTGGGTCTGAGTTTGTGTGTATTTGTGCTAAGCTGGGTCTGAGTTTGTGAGTGGGGGGCTGTGTCATTTACATTACATCATGTGAAGAAGTACTGAGGATAAAAATATCAGCAGCAAAGTTTAAAAGGCATTTAGCTAAATTAATGGACTGTGTCTGTAATGATCGTTCTTGCAGCATCATGAAGCGTTTTGTTAAATTGGAGGATAATTTGGCTAATGTACTTTTTCCTTTTTTATTTCTTTTCAGTGCAATTGGGTTTATTCTTCTTTCCAATATTATTCAATTTAAAAAAAATAAAATGATTAGACGAAGCGCATGAAAAACAACAATATAGCGAGGACAGAATGCAAACAAACTGCGTTTTTTTCAGTTTAAGACATTTTTTTGGAAGAAAGCCTAAAGAGAAAAGTAAAGAAAGAAAATGAAAAATAAATGTGTATTTGGCCAGCTTTTACAGAATCTGACTGGACATCAAAAGAATGTTTTTATTTATTTATTTATTTGTTTTTCTTTTTACAGGGACTCGCCCCCCGCTGATCCTCCAGTCCCCGCCCCCTTACACCTCTCCCCGGGACGGCCCCCCGGACCTGCTCCTGGACTCCCCCGAACACAAGAAGAAGCAGAAGAAGATGAAGCTGGGCAAGGACGAGAAGGACCCTACAGACAAGTCGGCCATGTACGACATCGTGAGCTCGCCCTCCAAGGACTCCACCAAGCTGACGCTGCGCCTGTCCCGGGTCAAGTCCTCGGAGACGGACCCGTCGGGCGAGCTCCCGCCCGGCGCCGAGCCCGGCTCGGACCCGGAGCCCGGGGAGCTGGCCTACAACAGCCTGCAGTACCCCGGGGGCCAGCCGCCGCGCACGCCCCAGGACCACGCCCTGCGTCCCGGCCCCGCCCAGTGCCTGGCCCCCGGCGAGCAGGCGGGGTACCTGCAGCCCCAGCAGGTCCCCGTGCTCCAGAACACGGGCGCGGCCGCCAAGCAGCCCGTCCCGGGCGGGGCGCCCCTGTCGGCCGGCACCACGCCCTACGACGAGGTGGAGATGGACGCGCTGGCCGAGATCGAGAGGATAGAGCGCGAGTCGGCCATCGAGAGGGAGCGCTGCTCCAAGGAGGTGCAGGACAAAGGTGCGTAAGATTTGGGTTCAACTCGGGACCCTCGATTCATCTGCTCCTGATTGAGCAGCACAGGGGCTTTTGGGAGAGTGGGGGGTGCAGGTAGAACCCAGAACCCTTAGGAGCGGTGTCACTGGGTTCTCCATAGATTTGCCCTGGTATTGGCTGGACAGTCTTGGAGGCTGTAACTACAGGGAATGGTTACCCTAATTAAAAGCCCAAAGTGTCTCGTTCTTTATCCAAACACAGGGACTTAGACATTTGCGTATGATCACATGTCCATTTCTGGGTGTTCTCTTCGCCCTTCTGTATTCCCTAAAACCCGACGGAGAGCCCTTTGGCCTGTTGAGTTTGCCCCGGCCTCCGTTCTGTTCACGTGTGCTCATATTTAGACTCGAGCTCGCCTCCGAGCAGCTCCCTGTGTCTGCTTGCTGACCTTACTCTGTCCCCCATGTTTTATATGAATAAAACATGGCTGCTGTGTTCAGGTGCTTCCCCCCGCTGAGTATTATGTAGCGGATGCCTGTTTCCTGTCAGTGCCCTGGTGCAGCCTGCATGGATTAGGGGTGGATGCACTGTTCTGATGGGTCTGTGATGTCACAGAGCTGTGACATCACAGACGGGGTGTGGAGCCTGTGCTTGTGTGTGGCTGGAGTGTGTCTCGGCTGTGTGCTCTGTGGAGTGTGTCTCGGCTGTGTGCTCTGTGGTGTGTGTCTCGGCTGTGTGCTCTGTGGTGTGTGTCTCGGCTGTGTGCTCTGTGGTGTGTGTCTCACGGCGCTCCCCTGTCCTCTCTGCGCAGACAAGCCACTGAAGAAGCGGAAGCAGGACTCGTACCCGCAGGAGCCGGGCGCGGGCGGGACGGCGGGGGCCAGCGGCGGGCCGGGCGGCGGGCCGGGGGGCGGCGGGAACGCGGGGAACCGGGCGGCGCCGCAGGAGGCCAGCGCGGCGGGTAACTGCGCCAGCCGCCCCGCGCTGATGGTGAGCATCGACCTGCAGCACGCGGGGCGGGCCGAGGGCCCGCTGGACCCCTGCACCGCCGCGCCCATGCCCGCCCTGGAGGCCCAGCGCTGGCCCGAGGAGCCGCGCGAGGGCCCGGCCGCCGAGGGCTCCGACTCCGCCGGCGTGCTGCGGCTCAAGCCCGACGAGGCGGCCCGCCGCCGGGCCGACGGAGAGCTGCAGCGGGCCGCCGACCGCCGCCCGACGTCATCAAGCAGCGGCCGGACACGCCCAAGGAAGGCGGCGCCCGACGCGCCCCGGCCCAAGGGCGCCGACGGGCACAAGCACGAGCACCGGCGCGACCCCTCGGGCAAGCCGCTGAGCGCCGAGCGGCGGGCCGACCCGTCCAAGCACCGGCACGACGGCAAGCCCGACCCCGGCAAGCCCCGCCCCGACGGGAGGGGCCAGGACGGCCGCCCCTCCTCCTCCGCCCGGCGGGACGGGCACGACGGGCACCGGGACGACCGGCACAGGAGCGCCGGCGCCGACCCGTCCCGCATCCGGCGGCCCGAGACGCCCAAGTCCGGCAGGGGGGAGCTGGACCCCCGGCACGGGCGGGACCGGGACCGGGAGAGGAAGCACCGGTCCCCCGAGGAGCGCTCGCGGCCCGACAGCCCGCGGGTGAAGCAGGGGGGGCTGGACTCCAGCGGGCGGCCCCGCTCCGACCGGCCCGGCTTCAAGCCGCCCGGCGCCGACGGCGCCCGACACCGGCCCGAGGCCCACAAGCTCCCGGCGCCGGACGGGAAGCCCGGCGTCTTCCCCTCCTACCTCCTGGGGCACAAGACCGGGGCGCTGAAGGACTTTGTGATCCCCAAGCTGAAGCGGGACAAGGACGCCAACGCGGCGGTGGACCTGCGGGCGCTGGAGGGCTGGAGCGAGCCGCGGGTGAAGCTGGAGCGCATCGGCCTGGTGGAGGACCTCAACAAGGGCGCCAAGCCCGTGGTGGTGCTGCAGAAGCTGACGCTGGACGAGGTGCAGAAGTTCATCAGGGACAAGGAGGACCGGAACGCGCGCAGCTCCAAGTCCGGCAAGAACAGGCTGTCCTCAGGGAAGATGGGCAAAGGTGAGAGACCGCAGGCCACGCCACACACTGCGTGAGGCCCCGCCCACTCCCGCTCTCTCATACAGAGCGTCTGTGACCACCGCAGTGTCCAGCTTCCTATTGGTTAGGTTGGGTCAGAAGACTGCCTGCAGTCATTAGGACTTGTTCAACTGAAAACTTTTTAGCAAGTAGACCAGTGTGGTCCGCTATTGGACTTTTGACTATAATTTTAGGGTGATTCCTTTAAGTTCTATTAAAGCAGCCCATGTCATTGCACTAAATAGCTCTTGATTGGGTGGCGCTGTCCTACAGTGTTGTGTGTGTTGTGACATTAGGAGCTGGTGGTTCAGTTTGCACCCACTCTGGTTTGGGTGATAAATAAGTCTAAATTTAGTTTTCCAGCTGGTGACGGCTGTTTCTCTGCAGTTATTGCTGAGGGAATTCCTGCCCACAGAGCTGCGTGTCTTCGTAAACAGTTTTAACCGGTGACGCTTTTGCCAAAACGCACAGCCAAACAGCCCTCTTTCCTCCCCAAACGCTGCAGCACGCGCAGCACCCTTCTGCTGGTCCAGAGCGTGCGGCTGTGCTTCTGTTCAGACCGGTGCAGACCGGCTCTCTGTGGTTTGCCTGCCATTTAGCTACGCGCTAACGCGTTACGCTCTGACCGGTTCGGGGCTGACCTTTTGTTGCGCTTGCCCTTTTTTTGACTGCCTTTGTGCCCCCCCCAGGCGGGATCGACCAGTCGGTGCTGAAGGAGCTGCCCCCGGAGCTGCTGGCCGAGATCGAGTCCACCATGCCCCTGTGCGAGCGCGTCAAGATGAACAAGCGCAAGCGCAGCACGGTCAACGAGCGGCCCAAGTACGCCGAGGTCAGCTCCGACGAGGAGAGCGACACGGCCGAGTGTGAGTACCCCCCCCCCCCCTGCCCCCCCTCACCCCCCCCCCCCCCCCCCCCCCCCCCCCCCCGCCCCGCCCCCCATCCGCCCCTCATCACGCTGGGTACACCCTGATACACAAACGCAAACCGTCGTGCTTCTGATATGTACTAAATATGTCTTTGCGTGGTACTCTGCTGCTTTGGTTTTGTGATGGTGGTTGTAACCGTGTCCCCCCCCCCCCCCCCCCCCCCCCCAGCCGCTCGGAAACGGCACAAGAAGGACCGGGACAAGGCGTGGGAGTTTGAGGAGAGGGAGCGGCGGGGCTCCGGGGAGCACCGGAAGGGCGGGATGGAGGGCCGCCGGGGGTCCGGCAGCCGGTACCGGGAGCGCAGTCCGGAGTACTCCGACGAGGAGTCGCCCCAGCCCAGCTTCACCGACAGTGAGCCGCTCGCCCTGCGCATACATCACACCTGTGTGTGTCTGTGTGCGCGCGTGTGTGTGTCTGTGTGTGAGAGTGTGTGTGTCTGTGTGTGCGCGTGTGTGTGTGTGAGAGTGTGTGTGAGTGTGTGTGTGTGTGTGTGTGTGTGTGAGTGTGTGAGTGTGTGTGTGTGTGTGTGTGTGTGTGTGTGTGTGTGAGTGAGTGTGAGTGTGTGTGAGTGTGTGTGTGTGCTTGGTGTGTATGTGTGTGTGTATGTGCTTGGTGTGTGTGTGTGTGTGTGAGAGTGTGTGTGTGTGCTTGGTGTGTATGTGTGTGAGTGTGTGTGAGTGTGTGTATCTGCTTGTTGTGCGTGTATGTGAGTGTGTGTGTGTGTATGTGCGTGTGTAGGTGCTTGGTGTGTGTGTGTGTGTGTGAGAGTGTGTGTGTGTGTGCTTGGTGTGTGTGTATGTGCTTGTTGTGCGTGTGGGTATGTTCTCCCATGTTTTGTTGCTGACTGCTCGTCTTCTCGCCCTCAGTTGCCAAGAAACTGAGGAAGAAGGAGAAGCAGAAGAGGAGGAAAGCGTACGAGCCGAAGCTCACGCCTGAAGGTAACCCGAGACTCCGCCCCCCTGCGCGTGCGTTTGCGTCGCCCGCGTTTGCCGTGTTGCTAACGGTCCTCCTCTCTTAACTGAACAGAAATGATGGACTCCTCAACATTCAAGAGGTTCTCCGCCAGTGTGGACAACATCCTGGAGAACTTGGAAGACATGGACTTCACCGCCTTGGGTAGGGATTCATTCTCATTTAAAAACGATCGCTTCTGATCAGCTCCATTACACTGGTGTCATTTAATGCACTTACAGTAGCGCTGGTATCAGAGGCGTCTGTGTGTGTGTAATCTTTTAACCTGCTGAGGCGCGTAGTGTAACCGATGACATCACTTAACCTCGCTCTGTTCCGCAAACCGTAAAATCTCTC
The DNA here is from genome assembly GCA_025169545.1 of Anguilla japonica. Taxonomy (NCBI): domain Eukaryota; kingdom Metazoa; phylum Chordata; class Actinopteri; order Anguilliformes; family Anguillidae; genus Anguilla; species Anguilla japonica. The sequence goes on along the minus strand of CM045892.1, from coordinate 49,061,167 downwards.
GTCCGAGGGAATTTATAAAAAATGTGAGAAACTGCACTATTTTTGAGTCGTTAGGTCCTGAACGAATCCCCCCCCCCCCCCCCCTCCCGCCTTCTCTTCGTAGCCGACGACGACGAGATCCCTCAGGAGCTGTTGCTGGGGAAACACCAGCTGAATGAGCTGGGCAGCGAGTCGGCCAAGATCAAGGCCATGGGCATCACCTGCAGGGTACGGTACACTAGGGGGCGCACCAGGACTGGGCCTCAGAGACCAGGTTCTGGAAGACCAGGTTCTGGATGACCAGGTTCTGAAAGGCCAGGTTCTGGATGACCAGGTTCTGAAAGGCCAGGTTCTGGATGACCAGGTTCTGGATGACCAGGTTGTGTAGATGCTGTATTGTCAGACCTGTGGGATCCACAGGGTTACATAAGTGGCTCCAGCGTTGTGTAACAGTTTAGGAACTGGCCATGTGCCCTTCAACCTTAACCTGCAGAGCTTCAGGCATGTATGTAGCTCTACTTCATGGAACATGTATGCAGCTTTATTTAATGGATACTATGTAAAAAAAAAAAAAAATGCAAAAAGCTCTGAGTCGTTCTGGGTAGGAGTGTCTGCTAGAATGCCCATAATCTGTGTGATGCCCATTCACTTTCCAGGAGAGGTAAATTAAGTCTTTTTCAAATTCAGGGCCATGGGTCTTGCCTTCAGGGGCCAGACTGACAGGACTGTGGGCATTGCTTTCAGGGAGCAGAGGCAGGGGCATATTTAATCCTGATTTAAGTGTCCTTGGCTTTGGGGTAAGATGGCTACATTAACGCCGTCACACTTGTTTCCTCTACAGCTTCCATCCGACAAGCTGGTGAAGGTGCTGAACATCCTGGAGAAGAACATTCAGGACGGCTCCAAGCTGTCCACCCTCATGAACCACGTGAGTCCCCCCCCCCCCAAAACTGAACCGCACGTGACCGCGTATTCCAGCTCCGGACCACCCGCTAACACCGCTGGTCTCCCCCCCCCCCCCCCCACCCCCTGCAGGACAACGACACGGAGGACGAGGAGCGGCTTTGGCGGGACCTGATCATGGAGCGGGTGACCAAGTCGGCAGACGCCTGCCTGACGGCGCTGAACGTCATGACGTCGGTGCACATGCCCAAGGCCGTGTACATCGAGGACGTGATCGAGAGGGTGCTGCAGTACACCAAGTTCCACCTGCAGAACACCCTGTACCCGCAGTACGACCCCGTCTACCGGGTGGACCCCCACGGAGGTCAGGAGCCTTCGCCCACCGCCCCCTCACATCGACGGGCTCGTCTGTGTCCGTTAGCCAGTCCCCTCTCTGTCCCTTTCCCTCTCTCCCTCACCCTTCTCTCTTCCGTTCCCCCTCTCTCCATCCCTCCCTCTCTCTCAATCTCTCTCTCTGTCCCTCTCTCCCTCACCCTTCTCTCTTCCGTTCCCCCTATCTCCATCCCTCCCTCTCTCTCAATCTCTCTCTCTGTCCCTCTCTCCCTCACCCTCTCTTCCGTTCCCTCTCTCTCTATCCCTCCCTCTCTATCCCTCCCTCCTCTCTCTCTCTCTCTCTCTCCCTCTCCCTCTCCTCCTCTCCTCTTCATTCCTCCAGGCTGCGGCCTGTCACCCTCTCAGAGTGTCGATCTCACCCTCACGCCACCATCTGTTTGTCTCTGACGCGTTTCCATCCCAGAGTTTGCCCTTGGTTGGTTTTACTTTGAGGTGAAACGCGCGACTCAAAGATGCTGTGTGAAACCCAGATGCTTCCCGAACTTTGCGGCGAAATTCCCGTCCGCTCCGAACCGCTAAACCCAAACTTCCTGTCGTCCGAGCGCCTCGCTTCTCTGTCGGAATAGCGGCCGAAACCTCTCGACCTTCCCGGAACGCAGAGGTCACAGTGTCTGTAGCGGCTAGCTCTCTAGCGACCCCGCTCACGGTTGCCGTGGTTATTGTGCGTTTCCTCCTGCCACAGACGGTTAGGGGCATGCTGAGCTGCTAATTGGGCGCTAATGTGGAATGTGACCTCTGACAGACACAGGTCAGAGGGCCCAAACAGAGCAGGTCGCTAAGAGGCCCTTTCCCATCACATGTGTGTTTTCAACACTCGCATCAGGCTGTTGTTTTTAAATTCATTGTACAAAATACATGTGTAATTGCATGTAATGCATGTGGTTTTCCTTTTTTTTTTCTACCCCACAAACACAAATCTCTGAGTATAAATCTGTTGACTGGTATAGTGCGGTTCAATAGGTTGTTTTTCCCCGACACATCCCACGTAGGTGGCGAAGGGTTCTTTGTTATTGAAATCTTAATGTGCTTCTGGGAGCGTCATTCATTTTTGTGACGTCCGTATTGTGTGTCATTATGGGCGTGGCTAGACACTGATTTCCCGGCCCTTCCTGTTCCAGGTGGCGTACTGAGCTCCAAGGCGAAGCGAGCCAAGTGCTCCACCCACAAGCAGCGGGTCATCATCATGCTGTACAACAAGGTGTGCGACATCGTCAGCAACATCTCCGAGCTGCTGGAGATCCAGCTGCTGACGGACACTACTATCCTCCAGGTGAGCGGGGGGCAGACCGTTCTCTCCTCACAGGAAATGTTTCACATCCTTTTAGCAGAACATCTTAAATACATGTGAAATTTGCACTTATGAGGAGTGTGCGTGAGTTGAAGTTATTTCGATTTTCACCTGTCATCTCCTGAAAAACAGGTATGTAAAAAAAAAAAAGTATTTTTTCGTACCATGCGAGAATGTGTAAATAAACTTAACTGGCCTTATTAGTAATGTTCTCGTGTGGATGCCTGTTCCCTGAAAAAGGGGTGCTTTGGTTGAGATGTTTTTGTAAAAGTGTTGGTGCAGTGTGGAGAATTGGCCCCGACACATTAAGGTGAAGCGTGGCTTGCTTGTCACAGTGCCTTAGCCAATGGGATAACGGCGTTCTCTCTCTCTCCCAGGTATCCTCCATGGGCATCACGCCCTTCTTTGTGGAGAACGTCAGCGAGCTGCAGCTGTGTGGCATCAAGCTGGTGACCGCGGTGAGTCCGTCCGTCCGTCCGTCCGTCCGTCCGAACGTGCGCCGGCGAAACCCCACCGAACCCTTACCCACGCTGCTCTGGGGCACTCCAGTTCAGTGGTCGCCGTGAGCACAGTCCCGCTCGTTCAGGGTCCGGGTTAATTATGGGTTTTGGTGAATGTATGAAACCACACACACATGGCTTATGAAATTTCAGCCTTGGACTGTTGTGTGATCTCCAAGCCAAAACCCATCAGGAAAGTTGAAAGGAAACCTTTAAATAAAAATAAATGGCATCTTCAAGGCTTTAAAGATGTGATCATTCTTCATTCTGCTCTGTTCTCTCTGGACTTCCTTCAAAATCCATGGAATTTTCTCTTCAGGCGAGAAAAAAAACTGACAGACTGACCGCTTTAAAATCCATGAACTTTATTGTATCCAATTAAAATTCCAGCACCTCACTCAAACTAATAAAATGAAGCTATTACCGTAACTTTGTAAGTGCTTTCCTGAAAAGTTCCAACCATTTCTCACAAGAAAAAAATGTATGTCCTCAAGGCAGGGGTAAAGGATAGGGTACTTCTCGAATGGCTCATTACATACGGCATCATGGGACGTGAAGTCTAATTTTTTTAAACTATAAGATGCATTCAACATGTTCTGGACTACACCTCCCATCAGCCCCTTTGTGCAGTGTTCTGTTGGATTTGCGTTGCCCTGACGACGTGTCGCTCTCGCTGTGTGCTGCAGGTGTTCTCACGGTACGAGAAGCACAGGCAGCTGATCCTGGAAGAGATCTTCACCTCTCTGGCCCGGCTGCCTACCAGCAAACGCAGCCTCAGGAACTTCAGGTAGCACAGTCTCCCTGTTCTACGGCAGGAACTCTCCACAACCTAAATTAGAGAAGGGACTTGATTTGAGAAGTTTGTCATCTTGAAAATAAGAAAGTGAATGTATTTGATGTGTTTGCTTGTGAAGAACTTTTTTTTGGCCGTTATTGAACTCTGACCCCTTCGCGTCATGCTTGTGACTCCGCCCCCCAGGCTGAACAGCACTGACGTGGACGGCGAGCCCATGTACATTCAGATGGTGACCGCCCTGGTGCTGCAGCTCATCCAGTGCGTGGTCCACCTGCCCTCTGACAAGGACAGCTCTGAGGACCAGTACGACAACAAGGTACCGCCCAGTCTGGACAAACCCAGTGCCCTGCCCAGCCCCTGCCCGGGCAAACACAGCCCCCGCCCAAGCAAACACAGCCCACCTACACCTGCCATTTCCCTCACCGAGAGGCAGCGAACCGTGTCCCTTTTTGGAGATGGCCGTCTGCTTTTAAATCACATGCACTTGTTCTGATTGGTCTAGACATGTCACAAGGCTTGAGGAAGTGAATAGACAAGGTTTTTTGTACCAAGGCAAAGTCGATTTTGTGAATCAGTGAATCATTCACCATAACGACGCGTTAAGTATTTAAAGAGCGAGTTTGAGTCTGTGTTTATCCGAGCCGGTCCTGAGGCCATCTTTGTGTCCTTTTATCCCCTCTGCAGATTGATCAGGACGTCCTGATCACAAACTCCTACGAGACGGCAATGAGGACCGCTCAGAACTTCCTGTCCGTGTTCCTCAAGAAGTAAGGCCCCGCCTACCTTCAGTTGACCGCTTCTGGAGCGTTACCATGGAGAGCGTGTGCGTCGTCACGGCGCTGAGTCTCCGCCCCACTAAACGACCCCCCCCTCTCCGCCCCGCCCCCGTCTCCCCACAGGTGCGGCAGCAAGCAGGGCGAGGAAGACTACCGGCCGCTCTTCGAGAACTTCGTCCAGGACCTGCTGTCCACGGTCAACAAGCCCGAGTGGCCGGCCGCCGAGCTGCTGCTCAGCCTGCTGGGAAGACTGCTGGTGAGCCGCCGCCCTCGAACCCGCCATCCACGCGCGGTCCCCCACCCCCACCCCACCCATACACCCCCCATCCACGCGCGGTCACCCACCCCACCCCACCCATAAACCCCCCATCCACCCCGCCGCATGGTCTCTGGCCAGTCATCTGTCAACACCCTGTCACTGTCCAATAAGCAGCCGTCATGGAAGCGGAGAGACAGCCGATCAGAACTGTCACGTCCCTGAGAGTCTGCAGACTGCTGCTCAGTCAGTCTGTGCTCCGTCACTTCCCTGTGTGTGTGTGAGAGAGCAGGGTCAGACACGCCCCCCTGACACGCCCCCTGTGCCCCGCCCCCTCCCTGCAGGTGCACCAGTTCAGTAACAAGCAGACGGAGATGGCGCTGAGGGTGGCCTCCCTGGACTACCTGGGCACCGTGGCGGCCCGACTCCGCAAAGACGCCGTCACCAGCAAGATGGACCAGCGCTCCATCGACCGCATTCTCAAGGATGTACGGACCTGCGCACGCACACACACTCACACATGCACGCACGCACGCACGCACACACACACACTCACGCATGCACACACACACACACACACGCACGCACGCACGCACGCACACTCACGCATGCACACACACACGCACACACGCAAGCAAGCACGCACGCACGCACACACATACACACGCGCACACACACGCACGCGCACACGCACACACTCGCATGCACATACATGCATATACATGCACACATGCACGCACACACATACACACACGCACTCACACACACACTCACATACACATGCACGCATGCACACACACACTCACAAAGTGCCAAAGTGCGTCTCGTGGGGGAGGAGCCTCTCTAACCCCTGCCTCCTTGTCGCCCGCGCTGCAGAACCCGGGCAGCGACGACACGCAGCAGCTGCAGAAGACCCTGCTGGACTACATGGAGGAGAACGCCGAGACCGACCCCTCGCTCGTGGTGAGTGTTCAGTCACTGAACTCGCTTTCACTGAACGCCCGCACGAGAGCCACCTCAGTGTCCCGTCCGGTTGTGTCACAGTTGAATTAATCGAATGGATTTCACAACTGTCTTTATTTTTCTTCTTAAACTCAAGTCTGAACCGATCTTGTAAGGCTGATATGAAAGTGCTGCTGTTCTCTGCATCTGAAGCTCCCTCCTGACAGTTCATTACAGAAGTAGGGAGATTTCCCGGACAGAAGTAGACTTTCCTCCAGCCTGTTGGGATTGAAATGTTGGCTTTAGGAGAGGTGGCTCTGTAGCTGGCTGTGTTGGGGGTTCAGGAGAGGAAGCGGGGCTCACCTCTGTCCCCCCCCCCCCCCCCCCCCCCCAGTTTGCGCGGAAGTTCTACATCGCGCAGTGGTTCCGGGACACCACCACGGAGACGGAGAAGGCCATGAAGTCGCAGAACCAGAAGGACGAGGACTCGTCGGACGGGCCGCACCACGCCAAGGACCTGGAGTCCACCGGCGAGATCATGCAGAAGGCCGAGGCCCGCAAGAAGTTCCTGCGCTCCATCATCAAGTCCACGCCCGCGCAGTTCAGCACCCTCAGGTCCGCCCCCGCCCTGATGCCTCCCCCCCCCCCCCGCCCGCAGGGCCCACCCTACGCCCCCCACCCCGTTCACCTGGCCGCTCTCTAACCCCCTTTCTCCCCCTCCCCCCAGAATGAACACAGACACCGTGGACTACGAGGACTCCTGCCTGATCGTCCGCTATCTGGCCTCTATGAGGCCTTTCGCACAGAGCTTTGATATTTATTTAACGCAGGTAAGAATCCTGTGTAGTGTTGCTAGGCGCAGGCGGGTGTGATGTCACAGGTGGTGATTGTGATGTAACGGGCTCCTCCTCCTGCTGTGCAGATCCTGAGGGTGCTGGGGGAGAGTGCCATCGCTGTCAGGACTAAAGCCATGAAGTGTCTCTCTGAGGTGGTGGCTGTGGACCCCAGCATCCTGGCCCGGGTGAGTCTGCCCTCTGCCCTCTGCCCGCCGCCCGCCAGCCCCCTGGCCCTGGGGCCCGCCCAGCGCTCTCTACCCAGGGCAGTCGGCCTTTAAATTGTTCACTGAGCCACTGGATTCTTTGTGCTAACCAGTGTGCCCAGGTTGGCTGCGTATATATGTGTACACAGTGTGTGTGTGCTAACCAGTTGGCCTGGTTAATCTGTGTGTATGTGCACAGCAGGCCTGATTGTCTAGGCCTGATTGTGTGTGTACATAGCATTCGTGCTAACCAGCAAGCCTGGGTGTCTGTCTGTATGTGTTAGCCAGCAGGCCCGATTGTGTATGTGTATGTGCAGTGTGTGCGTGTGCATGTTAGCCAGCGTCTGGTTGCCAGTGTACATACAGCTAACCTCTGCCCCCCCCCCCGCAGTCGGACATGCAGCGCGGGGTGCACGGGCGCCTGATGGACAACTCCACCAGCGTGCGGGAGGCCGCCGTGGAGCTGCTGGGCCGATTCGTGCTGAGCAGACCCCAGCTGACCGAGCAGTACTACGACATGCTCATCGAGAGGATCCTGGTGCGTAGCCCCAACCCGCCATCCTGCCACACCCCCCAGAGCGGGGGCCAATTGCCCGCAGCGTCCACTCCCAGGGGTTCCACATTAGCACTGTTCAATAGAGAGGTCCCCTGTGAGGAGTGCACACCTGTTTATTTATTCATCTTAGTGAAATTTTTCTAATTTTAGATCATGGACGATATTGCACACACATTCTGTCGCACATTTAAAAAGGAAAAAAGAAAAAGCTGTTGACGTACTTTGATACAGGCAGTTTTTGGGTTAGTGGGGTCTAAATTGGGAGGTTTCGTGCGGAGCAGGGGGTTGGCCGTCCTGCAGGGTGCTGCAGGGTGCCCCTTTTAATCCCCAGCTGAGCTAATACCGCCCCAGCAGCGAGGGCCACAGCCTGTCTCTCCCTCTCTGAGTGAAAGTTCATTCTGAGTACCAAGTTCACCTGAGGTGAACTGCGCTGCTCCACACTGCCACCTAGGGGTGTGGACCAGGCATAAGAGACAGACGGTCCTTTCTGTCTCTGCTGAGCACCAACATGCTCGCATCTCTTAAAGGAGTGCGATGTCACGCCCTTGTCCAGTGCTTTACTGAATAAGAACATTATTTTACTGGCCTTCTCGGGGCCCGTGCTCGTGTTTGTGTTTATTTTCCCCGTCAGGATTTCTGTGAGAGTCATTTTCCCGCTCTTTTCTCCCAGGACACGGGCATCAGCGTGAGGAAGAGGGTGATAAAGATCCTGAGAGACATCTGCCTGGAGCAGCCCGCCTTCCCCAAGATCACCGAGATGTGCGTCAAGATGATCCGCCGCGTCAACGACGAGGAAGGCATCAAGGTTCGACCGGGCGCCGCTCGCCAACACCGCCACCGCTGTCTCAGCGCTGCCGGCCAATCAGCAGCCAGAAACGCGACTGAGACGATACACGCGACATTCATGTAGATTTTATTTTTGGGAACACAGGAACTTTCCGTTACATGGCTGGATGTGTATTCACTGTGGTGTGTGTGTGTGTGTGCTCACAGAAACGCCACATTCGTTAGATTTAATCACATGAGCGCAGGCCGAAGTCCTTTGGGTGGGGTAAATGGCTGGTGTGTGTGTTCGCTGCTTATTGATGTGTGTGTGTGTGTGTGTGTTCACAGAAACTGGTGAACGAAACATTCCAGAAGCTGTGGTTCACCCCCACCCCCAATCACGACAAGGAGGCCATGACCCGCAAGATCCTCAACATCACGGATGTGGTGAGTGTACGCGCACCACACACACACACACACACACACACACACACACACCATATGCACGCACAGGTTTCGGACAGGAAGAGACCTGCTGTTGGGTGGGGAAAAAAGCAGTTTGCTTTTGGTTTTAAAAAAAAAGAAATTGTTTCCCCGACACCTTCGTTCAGCAGCGGGTTTTGAGTAGTGCGCCCTGTCCACACCCCGGCCAGGTACACTGGCTCTTCATTGGAACAAAAACTTACAATTGCCTGAAATTCTTTTGGAAGTAACACTGATTTTTTCCCCTTTATTTTTCACCTAAAATAACCTTTTTTTCAAGATCGTAAGTGTCCACTGAGTACTGTCTTTTTTCCTGAATTCCAGTCTATAGTATATCTGTGTACGGCATGAACATTGAAACATTGTTTACAGTTACCCACGCCACACGCCTAATCCACGTGTTGACTACACTGTCCGATGCTCAGACACCAGACCCGTGTCGAACCAATCGCTTCGCTCGATTTAAAAAGACGCTTCTCTTTCAGGTGTCTGCCTGCCGAGATACCGGTTATGATTGGTTCGAACAACTGCTTCAAAATGTGAGTTTTTTTTTTTACAGCAGATATGAGTGTTTTCACTCATAGCCTTCTGTTTTTGATTGAATGTTTAAATCATATTAACAGAAATTTGTATAAATTCTTAGAAAGTGGCTTAAGAGAGAGACTGAGCTTTACTTCTCTGCTGAATGAGGCTACTAAACGTTTACCTGACTGGAAGTTTAGTCGTCTGTTAGCTTCGGCTAGCTCCGCCTTTAGCAAGCGTAGACTCACTGGCCCCGCCCCTTTCTCCGCCCACAGCTGCTGAAGTCGGAGGAGGACGCCTCCTACAAACCGGCCAAGAAAGCCTGCGTGCAGCTCGTGGACAATCTGGTGGAGCACATCCTCAAATACGAAGAGTCACTCGCGGGTACGTAACCTGGCCACCAGCCGCAGGTCCACCGCAGGGGCAGAGCATCATCTCATCTAACGGTTTATAGAACAGTTAGCCAGTGCCGCTCCTGCACCTGACACTTACATCTCACATCCAGGGTGGCTTACACAACTTTCAACACAGTATCCATTTATATTTATCCAGCTAAGCCAATCAGCTTTAGGACGGAAAGCATTCGACCTGTGATTCGAACCCGCAGCCCTTTGGTTACAAGCCCAGTTGGCTGACCACCGTGCTACAGTAATACTCCCTCAGTGAGAGTTTCACTGTCCCACTGTGGGCCAAGCTGCCAATCACCAACTCGCTCAAACCAATCTATACACCTGTTCTGATTGGTTCAGCAAGTAACGTGATGGTTGCCGCTGTTTTACCCTCTCGTCATTGTTTGCGATACACCAGTTTGACCTCTGACCTCTGGCTATTCCCCTTATATGTCGGCTGGGATTTCTGTGGAACTGTCTGCGTGTTTGTTCATCTGACTGAGATTGTGGTCACTGAAGTCCTCACAATTAATATAAACTTGGGGAAAGTGTGTGTGACATTTTTTCACTCTTATTCATTCTTTTATTTTTATTTTTTACACGGCCGACTTGCAGACACTGAGCACAAGGCTGTGAACTCCACCCGCCTGGTGGCCTGCATCACCACCCTGTACCTGTTCAGCAAGATCCGCGCCCAGCTAATGGTGAAGCATGCCATGACCATGCAGCCCTACCTGACCACCAAGTGCAACGTAAGGACTCCTCCTTTTCTCTCTCTTCTCTCTCCCTCTCCCTCTTTCTGTCTCTGTCTCTCTCTCTCTCAGCACACACACTAAGCACAATATCTCAATCTGCTGTTTGAAAATCTGCGGGCTGAAGATTTTGGCAGAACTGAAACCAGTGGAAGTCATGAGTTGAGTTTTGAGGCCACCTTGTGGCCGGCGTGTGCCGGTGCAGGTTGTTAGTTCAATAAGTGAGCTCTCTAACCACAGAAGCTTTCAGGATGAGGCGACTTCTCGTATTAGTGCTCTGATCCTACCCTTTCTGACTGGGCTCTGTTTCAGGGTTGCAAGTCATTGCACCCCTAGATGCTTTGTGAAAATATTTTAAAGGAATTTTTGACAAAAATCTGAAATGGTTGATTGTGTTCATGGTCCTCTATTCAAGTGGTGTGAGCTGTGTGGTGTACTATTCTATTTTCCTAGTTTTTCAGTAAGTTTTTTAAGATCTGCTGCTAATGGTCCCTGTGTGGAAGCTAATTTTTCGCCCTTGTGTGTTACCCTGTCTGTGTCTGTTTTCCTATGTGTTACCCTGTCTTTTTCTGTAAAAAAAACGCTGGCAGCGTCTGTGTTCGCCCTTACCCTGTCTGTGTTTGCTGTGTGTGTTACCCTGTGTCTGTGTCCCTGTGTGCTGTGTGTCTGTGGTCCCTGTGTGTTACCCTGTCTGTGTCCACTGTGGTCCCTGTGTGTTACCCTGTCTGTGTCCACTGTGGTCCCTGTGTGTTACCCTGTCTGTGTCCACTGTGGTCCCTGTGTGTTACCCTGTCTGTGTTCGCTGTGGGCCTTGTGTTGATGTTCCGGTTTGACCCTGACAGACCCAGAGCGACTTCATGGTGATCTGCAACGTGGCGAAGATCCTGGAGCTGGTGGTGCCCCTGATGGAGCACCCGAGCGAGACCTTCCTGACCACCATAGAGGAAGACCTGATGAAGCTCATCATCAAATATGGCATGACGGTGGGTACGCTCGCGGTCTGGAGCGAAGCTTCGCTCCAAAAACAAATTCCTCTCCCGGAACGAAAAGCTTTTAGGAGCAAACCACATAGACGAGGAACGCTCTTTCAGAAGTGCTGAGAATTAGATTGTGTGGTACTCGGGCCTAGAAACAGGGAGGCTGTGTGCCCCAGTGCATCATGGGCGGTGGGCGGAGGAGATGACTCCTGCTGTGTTGTTGTCCTCTTTCTCAGGTTGTGCAGCACTGTGTGAGCTGCCTTGGGGCGGTGGTCAATAAGGTCACTCACAACTACAAGTTTGTTTGGGCCTGCTTCAACCGCTACTACGGTGAGTACCCAGGGCCCAAAACAGGGAAGTCCCATCTGTTACCCACAATGCAATTTCCTGTTGCAACTGCATCCATGACTCCTGCTCATTGCCTTGAACCCAAATGATCCCTTCAGCTAATTGGCTTTGTTCACCATTACCTCTTGCGTTTGGCTGTATGTGGACTTGTGTCCTTGCCTGGGTATGGGTGCTGGGGTTGGTGGGCAGGTGTTTGCAGAGCGGGGATTGGTGGGCAGGTGTGCGCGGAGCGGATGTTGGGCTAGGCTAACGGCGTTCCTCTCGCAGGCGCGCTGACCAAGCTGAAGGTGCAGCACCAGGAGGACCCGAACAGCACGGTTCTGGCCGCCAACAAGCCGGCGCTGCTCCGCTCGCTGTTCACCGTCGGCGCCCTCTGCCGTCACTTCGACTTCGACCTGGAGGAGTTTAAGGGCAGCAACAAGGTAACAGCGTCGAACCCGGTACGCATCTCCCCCCCCCGTCGCCTTGAAAATGCTCATAACACAAACCCCCCCCCCATTTCCATGCATTACCCTTTAGTGTGTGAGATCACAAATGTGTGATTGGAACGTTCCTGACTTAACATTCTAATGCTGATGTCACTGTCACTGCTGGCGATTGAAAGCAGTGGAGTTCTAGAACTTTACTCTTCAAAGGCTTCGTTTTGACATGTGACCCTTGCCCCTCCTCCAGGTTATTATCAAAGACAAGGTTCTGGAGCTGCTGCTGTACTTCACCCGACACGAGGATGAGGAGGTGAAGACGAAGGCCATCATCGGCTTAGGTAACCCGCGGCGACTCGCGTCTGTTCTGGTCTGGTCTGTCCTGCCCTGTCTGTGCCCCTGAACTCCACTCATGGTTTAATGTTCCTCAGCTTCAGATCGCAAAACTAGTGATATCTCAGCACTGTAGTTTATGTGCTGTGTAGCAGTATAATGGTTGAAGCTGAAGTGGAGGTTATTGTGGGGTGGAGCTTTGTGATTGCTCCTCCACTTCCCGCCCCGCCCTGTACTGTTTGGCCACACCCCATACTGCTTGGCCCTGCCCCGCCCCATACTGATGGGCCCCGCCCTGTACTGTTTGGCCCCACCCCATACTGATGGGCCCTGCCCTGTACTGCTTGGCCCTGCCCTGTACTGTTTGGCCCCACCCCATACTGATGGGCCCCGCCCTGTACTGTTTGGCCCTGTACTGTTTGGCCCCGCCCCATACTGACGGGCCCGTCCCCCGCAGGCTTCCTGTTCATCCAGCACCCGAGCCTGATGTTCGTCCAGGACGTGAAGGGGCTGTACAACGGCATCCTGTCGGACCGCCGCAGCTCCGTCAACCTGAAGATCCAGGTGCTGAAGAACCTGCAGACCTACCTGCAGGAGGAGGACTCGCGCATGCAGGAGGCCGACCGAGAGTGTGAGTCTCTCACACACACACACACACACACACACACACACACACACACACTCACTCACACACAGACCTACCTGCAGGAGGAGGACTCGCGCATGCAGGAGGCCGACCGAGAGTGTGAGTCTCTCACACACACACACACACACACACACACACACACACACACACACACTCACTCACACAGCCGACCGAGAGTGTGAGTCTCTCACACACACACACACACACACACACACACACACACACACACACACACTCACTCACACACAGACCTACCTGCAGGAGGAGGACTCGCGCATGCAGGAGGCCGACCGAGAGTGTGAGTCTCTCACGCGCGCACACGCACACACACACACACACACACAGACTCACTCACTCACACACTCACTCACACACACAGACCTACCTGCAGGAGGAGGACTCGCGCATGCAGGAGGCCGACCGAGAGTGTGAGTCTCTCACACACACACACACACACACACACACTTATACACACACACACACACACACACACACACACACACACACACACACCTACCTGCAGGAGGAGGACTCGCGCACACACATTTATACACATACACACACAGCTCACCATGCCTTCAATATTTGCATTGTTGGGGTTAGCTGTTAGCCTAGCACTGCACATGCATTTCTAGAGCCCTTCAGCCAGGCCTCAAAATCATGTCAGGGAGGCGGTGCTGATCTCGGAAGTTTCCTTTTCCATTATGAACTAAGAAGCGAAACTGAGTCTATTTCAGCGCTATAAATACGGGCCCTAGACTCCCACACCACGCTTTTCATGCTTTCCTTGTTGTCGCGTAAACCTTCCTTATTAAAGTGGTTTGGTATTAACGAGCCGTTTGAGCTGGACAGTTCAGGTTCCCTGCCCTCAGAGACCGGAGCTGCAGGAGGAGCTGGTGACAGTGCAGAGGCCGTTAACTGTGTGCTCGTTAGGGGCAGTCTGTGCCCCTCTTATCTGAGAGAGGGTAGCGTTCAGCTGGAGGACGGGTGTGTTGTTGGGTTTGGTAATCACTGCAGGGCCAGTGGAAGCGCTAGTGGGGCTTAATTGAGGCAGCTGCGCGGGACGGGTGAGAGCTGCAGCCGGAGGGGTCCGCACGCAGCGAGCGGCTCCTTCAGGCTGATTAATTAAGCGCTCTGGCGGCGAAGCCCGGCGTGACTCAGCGATGCCCCGCGAGGGCGCTGCTGAGAGGCTCCTCTGGGGGCAGCGGGCGCTCCTCATCGCGGGGTACGCGGGCGCATCATCGCGGCTGTCCCGGCGTGCTCCCGGCCCTCTGCCGGTCTGCGCTGCGTTCAGACGTTTACGGCAGAGCTCTGCGTCTGCGTCTCCATGGCGATCCAGCTTCCGTTTCCTCCTGTCTTTGTGTTGTAGTTTTATTAAGGATGCCTAGAGTGGCACACGAGCGTTGCTGTATAAATATTACTGATGAGTTCTAATGTGTTGGACACGTTGTTGTTGTTATTATTGTGTGTGACACTGTTATGCCCCCCCCCTCGCCCCCCAGGGAAGAAGCTGTCGAAGCAGGAGGACCTGAAGGAGATGGGGGACATCTCGTCGGGCATGAGCAGCTCCATCATGCAGCTGTACCTGAAGCAGGTGCTGGAGGCCTTCTTCCACACCCAGTCCAACGTGCGCCACTTCGCCCTCAACGTCATCGCCCTGACGCTCAACCAGGGGCTCATCCACCCCGTGCAGGTGAGCCTGCCCCCCCCCTCGCGGTCTGACAGGTACGCGTTTAAACGTTTAAACCCCGGCCCTGACCCGCCTCCCCGCCTCTCTGTCCCCGCCCCCAGTGCGTGCCATACCTGATCGCCATGGGAACGGATCCGGAGCCCAGCATGAGGAACAAAGCCGACCAGCAGCTGGTGGAAATCGACAAGAAGTACACCGGCTTCATTCATGTGAGTGTGTGCCAAACTGCACCAAACCAGCCTAAACCGGCTTCATTCATGTGAGTGTGTGCCAAACTGCACCAAACCAGCCTAAACCGGCTTCATTCATGTGAGTGTGTGCCAAACTGCACCAAACCAGCCTAAACCGGCTTCATTCATGTGAGTGTGTGCCAAACTGCACCAAACCAGCCTAAACCGGCTTCATTCATGTGAGTGTGTGCCAAACGAGTGCCAAGTTTGCTCCTGTGCAAACTGGACTTCATTCACCTCAGAATAGCAGCTTCATTCATGAGTGTGGAAAGTGTGGAGGGGGGGGGGGGGATATTTCTGCTGTGCTGTGTAGAGAGGGACTTCATGCCAGTGTGGGGGATGTTCTGGGTGTGCGAGGTGTGGCGTCTGTGTGTGTGTGTGTGTGTGACAGGGTAGGGTTTTAGGGAAAAGCCTGTAGGAGCAGCGCGCTGTTTAAAGAGTGTAACCGTAACGCCCCCCCCCTGCCCCCCCCCCGCGCAGATGAAGGCCGTGGCTGGGATGAAGATGTCCTACCAGGTGCAGCAGGCCATCTGGGCCTCGCAGGACACCATCATCCGCGGCTTCCGCCAGGACGAGACGCACACGGCGCTCTGCTCACACCTCTTCACCATGGTGCGGGGGAACCGGCAGCACCGCCGGGCCTTCCTCATCGCGCTGCTCAACCTGTTCGACGACAGCGCCGTGAGTCCCGCCCCCCCCCCCCCCGCTCGCACGCGTGTGCAAAAACACACACACACACACACACACACACACACACACACGCACACAAACACACACACACACACACAAACACACACACACACACACACACACACACACGCACAAACACACACTCTCAAACACACGCGCAAACACACACATTTACACACACATGCAATAACACACACAAACACACACACACGCACGCACAAACACGCACACACACACACACATGCAATAACACACATAAACACACACATGCAAAAACACACACACACACACACGCACGCACAAACACACACACACACACACACATGCAATAACACACACAATCACACACATGCAAAAACACACACAAACACACACGAACACACACACACACACACAAACACACACACATGCAATAACACACACAAACACACACACACAAACGCACACAAACACACACATGCAAAAACACACACAAACACACACATTTACACACATACTTCCACTCAAAAACGTGCAAAAACACACACAAACGTTGCAAAACTCAAAAATGTACAGACACCACAGACACCAGGCGCTCACACAAAAACAAACACACACGCACACGCCTGCAGGACTGTCACCAGCAGCATCACAAGGGATCTTTCTTTCTTTTTAAGTTTTAATTGAGCGATTATCTCCCCACATTAAAGAAAAGAGAAAGCCGTGAGGTCTTGCAGTGATGACTCATTAAACTCTGAAACAGTGACTCACTCCTCCCTGCCCTGCTGGGCGCTCTCATTATTTCATATTTTGGAGTCCCCCTCCCGCAGTGCCTGCAGTAACGCTCATCGCCTCTCTCTGACTGGCTGTTGCTGACCCCCCCGGTGTGTAGCGTGGTCTCTCTGTAACTGGCTCTCCCCCCCCCCCCCCCTGCAGAAGACGGAGGTGAACATGCTGCTGTACATCGCAGACAACCTGGCCTGCTTCCCCTTCCAGACGCAGGAGGAGCCGCTCTTCATCATGCATCACATCGACATCACGCTGTCCGTGTCCGGCAGCAACCTGCTGCAGTCCTTCAAGGAGGTGAGGCTCACGCTCGCGCACGTGTGTAAATACGCACACACACACACACGCACACACACACACATGCGTACACACACACACACACACACGCACACACGCGCGCGCGTACGCACACACACACACACACACACACACACAAACGTGTACGCACACACTCATGCACATAGGCATGATCTACACTGCTCTTTCACACACAAACATGCTTGCAAGCTGCTTTTTTACAGTGACAGGCTCACACTTTAAACCCTGTGCGCGCGCGCACACACACACACACACACACCTTTCCCACACGCACACCCCTCGCCAATGAAGAGAGTGACCCTTCTGTAACCCCCCCCCCTCACCCCCCCAGTCCCTGCTGAAGACCCCCAGGCAACGGAGAAGAAGGTGCGGGAGAGGAGGTACGAATCCGAGGAGGAGGAGAAGGACGAGGGGGCGAGCAGCAGGGGCAGCAGCGAGGAGGAGGAGGATGACGAAGAGGTGGTGCGGCGCCGTAAGAAGCCCAAACGGGCGGCGGCCGCGGTCAGCTCCTCAGAGTCCGACTCGGACCTGGAGGTGGAGGACGTGGAGAAGGTGATGCTGCGTCTCCCGGACAACCACACCCCCCTGCTGGACTTCGCCAACGCCTCCCAGGGCATCCTCCTCCTGCTGGTGCTCAAACAGCACCTGAAGAACCTCTACGGCTTCTCCGACAGGTAACCCCCCCCCCCCCCCACCCCAGTTATGTGTGGGGCTCGTGTATCATTCTCCGTTCTCCACGTTAAAAAGAGAAGTTAAATAGAGTTAGGAGTCAGGCTTACCCCCCTAACTCCCCAACCCTCTCCTGTGTCTTCTCTGCTTCCAGCAAAATACAGAAGTACTCTCCGACGGAATCGGCCAAGGTGTACGACAAGGCGGTCAACAGGAAGAGCAACGTGCACTTCAGCCCGCGGCAGACGTTAGACTTCCTGTCCAACGACGTGGCCAACGTGGACCTCACCTACGAAATCAAGAGGAAGATCGTCAAGCAGTACCTGGACGTAAGTGTTCGGGACGCCCCGCTCGAAAACACCCCGACTGAGAACTAAATTTATGCCCATTCAGTCCACGCCATGATTTCCCCCCTATACCCTGCGCCTGGCTCACATCTGTCTCTCTCTCTCTCTCTGCCACACAGTTCAAGCTACTAATGGAGCACTTGGACCCCGATGAGGAGGATGAGGAAGGGGAGGCGTCGGCCAGCGCCAACGCCCGAAACAAAGCCATCTCCAACCTGCTGGGGGGCTCCAGCCCCAAGAACAACGCCCCTGACACGGAGGACGACGAGAGCGACGGCGACGAGAAAACGCCGGGGGTGAGTCTGGGGCCGGTGACGGACCGAGCGCGCTCTGTGCGTTCTCCTGCCGTACCGCGCTCCTCAGGGTTTAAAGTGTCCTGACCTGGAGCGGCAGGAGGCGGGCTGGCGGGGGTAGTTTGATGCATTGGGGGTAGTTTAGTACACTTGGGGGTAGTTGGGTGCACTTGGGGGTAGTTGGGTGCACTCTGGGGTAGTTTAATACTCTCAGGGGTAGTTGAGCGCACTCAGGGGTAGTTTAATACTCTTGGGGTAGTTGAGCGCACTCGGGGGGTAATTCAGTGGCCTCCGGTGCGTCACCGTGGTAACGCTCTCTCTCTCTCCTCCCCCCAGTCTTCGCGGCGGGCCCGGAGGGGCGGGGACTCGGCCGAGGCGTCGGGTCACATGAACGAGGCGGTGGAGGCCATGGACGTGATCGCCATCTGCTGCCCCAAATACAAGGACCGGCCGCAGATCGCCCGCGTGATCCAGAAGACCGGCAGCGGCTACAGCGTGCACTGGATGGCCGGGTCCTACTCCGGCACCTGGGCCGAGGCCAAGAAGCGCGACGGCCGCAAACTGGTGCCTTGGGTGGACACCATCAAGGAGTCGGACATCATTTACAAGAAAATCGCCTTGACCAGCGGCCACAAGCTGACCAACAAAGTGGTGCAGACTTTACGATCGCTGTACGCAGCCAAGGACGGAACTTCCAGCTAATGAACTCTGCAGTTTCTACCGTTCAGCCCCCCCCCCCCCCCCCCCCCCCCCCACAGCCAAACTTCACTGGGATCCAACCTTTTTTTAAAATAAAAATAAGAAACCAACGCGGGCAAAGAGGCGAGTTATTGAGACACTACAAGAACCCTAAAATGCAGCATTCTGGCGTCAAAAAGAGAGCGAGAGCAAGAGAGAGAGAGAGCGGTTTGTGGATATCGGTCGGGCGTACAGATCCAGGACACATTTGAGCAACTCTGAAGAGCAAAGAGGAAGAGTGGCGTAAAGGAGAACACAGAAAGCAGAAGGAAATGTTTGGAAAACATTGTGTGGGAGTCCCTTCGCTGTTGTGCAGCAGACCCCTGGCGCTTTCGTTTCTACTCCCACTGTATCATAGTTTAACACAAAAAAAACTAAAATGTTTATATCTCGGAGAAAAAAAGAAAAAAGAAAAAAAATTCTGTTTAAAAAAAAAAAAATAAAACTTAAAAGTGAATGTTGGAAATTAGTCTGTTGATGTTCTTAATAAAGTGTTCTTGGAGTTTAACCTAGCACCGGATGGCTTTCTTTAGCTTAGCTCATTTTTCCTGGGACGCGATTTTTATTTTTGTTTACTTTTGTTTGTCCATGCTGTACAATGGCAGAGTCTCCTGGATATAATTTATTCTGTTTTAAAGGAAGCATGCAGTATCTGTGGCCTACATGCAGGAGGGTTTTTTTTTGTAAATGTAGATTTTGATGTATTAGGTCACCCCACGAATAAGAGCAAAGGGATCCCCCACGTCTCTGGCGGAACAAATACTGCAATAAATTTTCTACTTCTCTTTGTTACTTGTCTTGTTTGCGTTTGACTTTTTGTTTTGCTCGTGTGGTTGATGTTACCTTCCTGAACGTCCTCAGGCGGAGTAAGACAACGTCAACTTGCATTACGTATCGACCTGTCTCCTTTTCTTTTTCCTTCGTTTTGTTTGTTCGTTTGTTTCTTTTTTTGTTTGTTTTTGGCTTGCTTTTGTTTTTATTTAGAGGTGACTGTCATTAAAGAAGCAGGCCGTTGAGCTGAGTCCTGATCGTTTGTTTTTTTACCTGGAGAGGCTCGCTTGTGCGGTGTCTTGTCCCAGTGCGTTTTTGCGTTCTGCGAGGGGAAACGTGCGCGTTTGTTTTTCCCGCCTTTTTTCACGTCGTGTCCGGTTTTGAGGCCGCGCTTCCGGAAGCTTCCCTCGGCCGGGACTCACGGCAGGGCCTGCTCCTCGCGTCCAGCGCAAGCCGCCATTTTATCACGTGACGCTCGTTCTCTTCCCCTCGTCGGGCGGTGTCACCGTGGATCCCTTGCCCCGCCGGCACCGCCCTTATGTCCCCTGGCCAGTCCCGCCCCACGGTGCGCGCTGGGGGAGTTTGGAGTCCTGGTGCGATTTACGTTCTGTATGCAAGAACTGACTCAGCCAGAATAAAGCCAAGTCCCTTCCCTTCCCATTTTGCCTAAAATGAGCTTGAAATGAGCTCGAGTACATTTTATTACACGGGCACATAGTTACTGTGACACACTTTTACACCACAGCAGAATTTTTTTTTTTTTTTTTTTTTTTTTTTCCCCGAATTGAAATTTTTCATGCCATTATTTTGTGTGTAATCTATGTTCATCTCATGTGTACTGAAGGTTTTAAGCTGGGTTCTGTGAATATTTTCTCCATCGTATAGATTTATGGCGGGCGGATTCCTCCCCCTGCCCGTGCACAGTAGCGTGTTAGCTCTAGTGAGAGTAAGTGCAGGGGTACAGATACGTTATCGCCGCTGTTCCTGGGTGACAAGGCCTTTGAAGAGGAGAGAAGATACAGCAGGCTTTCTAAATATGAAATGTATAGCAAATGAAACACCCTAAGAGAACAAAGCTAGTAAAAAATAAAAAAAAACAATGCTACGATGTAATTAGCTTCAGTATTGCTCTGAATTCAGTACTTTTGAACGGGGGTTAATTATTGGTTGGGTATTGCCAACTCACCTTGATTTAGGAACTTCTGCCTCCTGTTATTTTTTTCCCCTACCCCCCTGGAAATGACAACAAAAATATTACAACCTCGTTCCTCTCCTGTTTTGAAAATTGTAAATAAATTTACATCATTTTTAAGAAGCAGGCTCATGGGTCCTATCAGATTTTTGGATGTGAGAGCTGTGCTGGTGGAATATGTCTGCGTGCTGATTGGGTAATCCGATTTCCTAAGACAACAATCATTACCATAGAAGGGAACATCTACCTTGTGTGGTCTCCATGTTGTGAAAAACACTGTAATAGTTGGCCGTTCGGTGCATCTAGACTCACCATTCACCTACAAACTAGAGCGTCCAGTACTGTGTAAAACCTAGACTTGAATACCTCTGTCACACGCATTAACTCCTTCCTGTGTAGTGAAGTACTTCCCTATATTTGTTCAGAATTTGCCGTGTGAATTTCCCCCACGTCCTCTCGCTTTGACTTATGAACCTGAAAGTGAGTATCGGGTGTAGTTCTCCATAACCCCTTTATTTGCAAGGAAACGGTGGCATGTTGTTGGGAATTACAGTCCTGTGAGCGGGAGAGCTTTTAAAGGCATGCTGGGGGGGAGGAGCCTGGAAATGGAGCTTGTTTCCAGTCTGCTGATTGGCTCGCGTAACACGAGAGCCACATGGTGACACGTTCCGAACCGGGGGTTACCGACCCTGGTCTTGGGAACAAGGCCCGCGTACGCTGGCCTCTGTCCCAAACAAGCTTCTAATTAAGCTTATTGAAAACATGATCTGAGTTCCGTAAATATGTGGGGAAACCAATTTTAACACAATGCGGCTTTTGCCTGTTATCAATAGTTTCTCTTGGAACTACATGAAATGGCTTTTCATCAGTTAAGCAATGCAAAATGCCACATCTGAGAACTGCTGACTGCCCACGTGCTAATATAGCATACTCATTCTGTGTCTGTTTCTGATATAATGTGGCATCAAGAGAGTAAACAAACTGGCATTGGACATTCATTTCTAATTAAAAAGAGGATTAACAGCTGTAAATACTTGGAATTAAGTTTGAAGAAAGCGCGCTGCTGGGTGTGGGGGGTGTGGGGCTTCTTCAGGACACGCGGTTTGGAACGTCTGCTTGGACGGCCCGTCTTCGCTTCGCCCCGAGCGCAGCTTTGTGTAAGCAAACGGGTCGCTGTGGTTTGAAAACCTGCCTGGTGCTCACGTTTTGGCTCAGACACGCTGCTCTTGCACACATGCGATCACACTTGCACAACACCGCCCCCTGCTGGTTGGAAAGCACCTTCCCCTCTGGCAGCAAGATAAAAAAAATAGTGAACAAGCAGTAAAACGTGTAATACGAAGGGGTACATGTTTAAAAAGGCAAGATTCTCGAAGAAACCGGACTACTTCAAATTCGGGTGAGTAAAATGTAGGTTACTGTATTGGCACAATAAAAACAACCCCAATATTTTAGGTTGCCTGACTTTTTGAAAGTATTCTTGGCATGTGCACATTCCCTTGGTGTAATCAATGGCTGGTGTAATACCAGGGATCTTATAGTTATATATTTATACAGTTGTACAAAAATGTAGACCATGCACTCATGGAATTTAGACCTCACTAGCCTTCATTAGGAAAATGTTGATTGCGGATGATTTTGTATGGGAGCTTTTTATTATTTTAAACGACAGCCATCTTGACAATTTTTTTTGTTGCAATTTTCTTAGATGGTAGTTATATGAGAGTACAATGTGAAATTTTCACATTTTATAATTTTTTTGAAAAAGATAAAATACTGGACTTTCTTTGTCCCGGCCCGTGAAAGTGTTTAACTTCTCGGTGCGCCCATCTGTCCGTACGTCTTAGAAATCTTGTCGAATTCACGCTGAGCTCCCTTGTGTGATCTCCGTGACAGCAGAAATGTCAGATCCTCTAAAGCCCCTCCCCTCCCAACCTCGAGGTCACCTGACGTCACCGCTGGCCGACGCAGACGTATCCAGGAACGCCGTTCGAACGAAACTGGGTTTGAGTTCTCCCACTTTCCCCCAATCTCTCCCTCCTTCTGCCCCCTCTCTCTCGCTCCAGCGAGCCCCCCCCCCCCCAGCCCTGTTTTACTCCCCCCTTCCCTCCCTCCCTCCCTCCGTTTCTCATCACTAATTCAGTAAAGAGGATATTCTGGATTAGGCTCTGGAAATCTCCGACAGGCCAGGCGCAGTGCAGGACAGTCACAGTGAGTCAGCCGTTACTTCAGCAGCGACTGTACAGTGAGGCTCCTCCCCCCGACTCCTCCCACTGCCCCCTGAAGCTCCTCCCACTGTTCCCCCGGTAACCGCCTAATCTCAGGCTTACAGCACACGCGTGGCCGAGATGTCGGAACACGCTACAGGTGAACCCGTCAGATGTGCTTGTGTGCTTGTTATAAATTCTGGTATAATGCTGACAGTATTTTGCACAGTGGGTTTGGGGTATTGGGGTATTTTCAGAAGTGATGAAGCGAGTGCTGTGGGCTGTCTGTGGGCTGTCTGTGGGCTGATTGTGGGCTGTCTGTGGGCTGATTGTGGGCTGTCTGTGGGCTGATTGTGGGCTGTCTGTGGGCTGTCTGGGCTGTCTGTGGGCTGATTGTGGGCTGTCTGTGGGCTGTCTGTGGGCTGATTGTGGGCTGTCTGTGGGCTGTCTGTGGGCTGATTGTGGGCTGTCTGTGGGCTGTCTGTGGGCTGTCTGTGGGCTGTCTGTGGGCTGTCTGTGGGCTGTCTGTGGGCTGATTGTGGGCTGTCTGTGGGCTGATGGCGACGCCTCTCTCTGTGGTATTCGTTCCCTCAGCCGGTGAGCAGTCCTTGCAGGACAGCGGCATTCTGCCTTTTGATACGTTCCAGAAACTGAGGTTCACCTGGGACCCCGAAACTCCAGGGGTCACATGGCCAGTGGTGGAGGGGGTAAGAGCAATTTGTGGTACCGCTTTGTCTTGAACTGAATCTTCTTCCGTAATGCGTAACCGTCTGAAATCTCTCCACTCTCACCCCCCCAGGGCGGGCCGGGCCGAAGCTTCATAAGCGTGGCTGATCTGGAGGAAGAGGAGTTTCTGCAGCGCCTGCCTTCCTCCCCGTCGCCTGCCGAGCGCTGCCGATCCTCCCCGCCGCCGGGGCCCGTGTCGCTGCGCTGCCTCGCGGGCGCGGTCCTCGAGCGTTCCGCCCGCCCACATCCGCTTCCCCGCCCCCTCTGAGTGAGGCTCCTCCCCCTGCGCCTGCGGGTACGTCTCCACCACGGCTGGTAGAGATTGGGTAAAGTACGGGGGAGTAGGCTGCTACTCTTCCAAATCCCCAGAAGATGCACTGTGAGAAAAGCCCTGGAGGAGATCAGAATTAGGGTTTAGATGTAATTAGGATTTAAATGGGTTTGTGGTATTATTTTACCACTCTGAGTATGGTTTCATTCACCTCTGACTGACAGTTTCCCCACCATCTCTTTCAGAACCGGTGGTGACAGTATCGCCCCCTGCAGGTTCACAGGTGCCGGTGACAGTATCGCCCCCTGCAGGTTCACAGGTGCCGGTGACAGTATCGCCCCCTGCAGGTCCACAGGTGCCGGTGACGTCCGCGCTCCCTGCAGTTTTGCAGGCGGTAAAAGCGGTGCTGGAGCCCCAGGGGGCTGCAGTGACCCTCAGTGACAGATGGCAGCCAGGCCAGCAGGGGGCGCTGTCCAGGAACGAAGTCCCTACTGGGCTGCTGGAGATGAACGCCTGGCTGGCCTCTCTCCAGAGCATCGCTGACCGGATGGAGAGGGAGATCGATGAGACCAAGAAGGTAAAATAGACCTATCGGTGTGGTCTATGCTAACATTTCTTTCCAAGGAGCACATGTGGAGCACATTATGAGCACTGTTATGTATCCAAATGATTTGATGTGCTCCTAAATGACCTTTCCAGTTAGCACACTTCAGTTTATTTTCAGGAGCAAATGTTCCTAAAAATGAGCGCACTTCTCCTTCCTTTTCTTTCCTTTCTGGTGCCTTCTTCTGTGGTCACTCGAGTAGAGCGTTGAACACCAGCTGGGTTGATTGCTCCATGTCTCTGCACCTCTTCTTAGAGGACTGGGGAACTGTATCTGTGCGCCTGTCTCAGTATATGCATGTCTTAGCAACCGTTGTGTTGCTATGGCTCCTCAGCTGATCACCGCCATAGAGATGCTGGACCCCGCGGTCGACCCCGCGCCTAACGATGCCTGTGAGGTCATCGATGCGGGGATCACAGAGGAAGGTGAGTCTTACTCAGCACTTCTGATGCATGTGTAATGAGGTTTGGAAAGTAGCATACAATACTCAGCCATTATACAACCTTTTAAACCATTACGTAGCCATTTAATGTAACTAATACAAATGTGTGTGTGCTTGCGTGTGTGCGTGTGTGTGTGTGTGTGTGTGCTTGTATGTGTGCGTGCATCTGTGTGTGTGTGTTTCAGAGCCCAGGCAGCTTGCTGCTCCCACCCATCTCTGTCCAACCCGGTCAACCCACTGAGCACATCACTTACTGTGGTAAATATCACTATGTTACCTTTCAAATCTCTGTAATCAGCTCCAAGCATATGGTTGGCTGCACAATCCCTTCCAATCCCCGTCTCCTTTGATGGCCTGGGTCATCACTGCAGATGACCAATCGCCTTCTTAGTTGGCCTGCCTCGTTAAATAAAGGCCAGGGCTTTCTCAGAAGAGCCTGGAGCCAGGGAGTGGCATTGAATGCAGCTCTAATGTTATTAGTGGTCTATTGCACCCTTTCATTTACTTTCATTGCAGGGAAGAACCAATGAGCTATGGGGTGGACGATACATGGGAACCAATAGGACGCCCTGGCTGGATAATATGAGTGACGCATATGTTGTCCAGTACAATCAGACTGTAAGCATTGGATAATTTCATTGGATGGTTCCACACCTCAGGCTGATTTGGATCATTTCATTGGATGGTTCCACACCTCAGCTGATTTGGATCATTTCATTGGATGGTTTCACACCTCAGGACTGATTTGGATCATTTCATTAAAACAGGTCACATGTGTCTCTGAAGACATACATACATTACATTAGTAGTGCTTAGTCTTAGAATTGAATAAAGCCAACAGAATAAAGCCATAAAACCTATTTCCACTGAGCTCTTTCCGTTCTTGTGTTGGGCAGACAGAAACGACAGGTGTGCTGGAGACCATAACGCGGTGCAAGCATGCAGTAAATTCATGAAGAGACGGACAACATCTGTCCTATGGACAGGAATATAAACGAAACAACATGGAAGCTATGATCTTCCAACGTGAGGCTTTGTGCAGTATCTAAAAACATGCTTTACCCCTGAGGAAACCGTTTAAAATGGACTCAGAGCTCCTCGTTACTGTGGCATTCTCAGAGGAAAGTCCTCACCAGCAGAGCAGGGCCCTCTGTTCACAGGCTTTAGTAGTGGTTTTGCATTTAGTGCAATTTAAAACAGAAATTGAACCGTTTTGTGACTAGAAAACTTCTCTGACAAACTGTATCCCTTTTTTAAGCAAAAATGCCGTAATTTAAAAAGTCCTTGAAGGAAAATAAAAAACAGTAAATGAAACCTCATGGCTGGGCTATTGAACTGCCAGTCCAGGGGCCAAATCCCCCCCCCCCACAGACATAGTCCTTTGATCATTATGAAAAAAGTGTTACTCAAAAATTGTCCTGATCTGCAGAATATCAGCATGCTTCCCTGTGCTGATTGAAAAATAAGTAATGGCCGTGCATGTTTTATGCCGAATCTTCGGAAAGCCAACACAGAAAATAATGTTCAGTGCCGATGAGATCCAGCTCACAGTCTGTGCACACAACACAGCCAAACAGGCCTGACGCTGGTTATTAATTTCCAAAACAACTTAACAAGAGTCAAGTGGCAAGTTTATAGAAAAAAAAAAAAAGCAGAGTACTCCAAGTATGCCAACCATTCCAGCACATTGTTCAAATTTAAACTGGTGTGTTTTGACTTCACTTTCAAAGTTACGGACATTTCAGAGGTCTGAATAATGACCTCTGACCCCCCTGGGGGGTTTGTATCTGTGAGGCTCTGCTGTGGGCGTGTCCTTACACACCGGGCAACTTTAGCCCTCGCCAGGAAATATCGGGCAAGACTCTCTCAGGTTATGAACTTGCAAAGTGTCAGCTCGTTTGTTGGAGAGCAGCGATACAAACTCTGTGTTTTATTGGCAGAAATGCTCTTGAGGAAAGCAAAGTGGGAGTTGGAGCTCTGTGGCTCCGCAGATTTGCAAAACCGTATAAAACAAATTTATTTGAATTGCACATATTTGCCTGGAGGGGCATATTAGCTTTAATCACAGCTCTACAACAATTACATCATTAGCTGGCTAAATTTGAGTTTTCCGTGAAAACATAAATAACAACATTAATATCAACTTTATTTGGTGCTCTATACTATTTTTCTGCTGGCAAAGAAGATTCTGAAATGTTTTTAACATCTATGAGAAATTCAGCTTACTAAGTTTGAATTTTGTAGTACAGTATCTGCCACAAGGAGGCACTGTAGTCTGTGGAAGTATTTTGAAGGTGAAACGTGCTGAAATGCCACCGTGAAGAGACATTCTCAGGTTCTCAGTGGATGCTCAATCTACTACTCACTTATCTTGGAACATTTAGATATGCTCTTGAGCTTTCTTTAAAATGATAATAGTCCTTTATTCAGTAGTATCTGTGTGATACGGGTATGCAGGTCTGATGCAGTGTGCACAACGGACAGGCGAGAAAGATCGTCATATCTTTTGACATGTTTGACATGATAAAAAGTGTGATAATTTAAATGCAATTCATACATGAGCAGCTGATTCCATAAAGTCG
>CM045892.1:48753567-49028567 GCA_025169545.1 Anguilla japonica | reverse complement strand
ACCAAACCCACGATTGTTTCCATTTGTTTCCAGAAACATGGCAATGCACTTCTGCAACGGCTCCAACGACTTAATGAGAGGCGTGTGTGTTTGCAGAGAAGCCCTTTAAAACCAATAACATCTAAACGGGAAGGTTTTCCCTGAGCAGTGGTGTCAGCACGGTCTTTACCTGGTGTATTTTCATTAACGGTATTTATTTATTTATTTATTTATTTATTTATTTATTTATTTATTTATTTATTTAAAAAAAAAAAAAAAAACTTTAATCTTTTTTTTACGGCAGTTACAGGATTTACGGTTATTAATAATAATCAAAAAACAAACGAACGTCACTCTTTCATAGCTAACTCAGAAGCACAAATGTAGGTTACACATTTCAGTGCATAACTAAAAAGTCATGTGGCCATAATAAGGGATGTCACAAACCACAAATAGTTCCTTCTGTACAGAAGGAACGATCAGTAAGTCATGGAAAAAAGAAACGAACTGACATATCCCTTATTCATTAATGTATTCCTTGGTGGCTACGAAAACAAAACGGACAAATGTTCCCCGAGCCGCTGAGTGTAAACGCTGCTGAAACATGACAGAGAAAGCGGGAAGCTGCAGGAACTACAGGCTGCAGACATCTTTTATAACCTTCAAGCAACCGATTTAAGGACACATGCGATTGTGATTAAATTCACATTCTGAAATGAGAAAAGAAAAGAAAACACTGGAGCTTCTTTCCGTAATCCCCGCTGGATTTTGTGATGTCACTTGCGCCTCCTGCGTCTCTTTGACATCAGCAAACCGCCCCTGAGCTCATTACTCAAATACAGCACAGCCTGGTTGTTTTCAGTCGCTGTGGGCCTTCCTCAATGCGTGGATTGATTTGTTTGGTCAAGTTCTCTGTGTCTTACTTCCTCTAGTCACTCCTATATTTTCACTGCCAATGTCCAGCCCTCTCTCTCTCTCTCTCCCTCTCTCTCTCTCTCTCTCTCTCTCTCTCTCTCTCTCTCTCTCTCTCTCTCTCTCTCTCTCTCTCTCTCTCTCTCTCTCTCTCTCTCTCTCTCTCTCTCTCTCTCTCTCTCTCTGTCTCTGTCTCTGTCTCTGTCTCTCTCTGCAGAGCCCCTCCTTTGAAGTTGTTGTTTGTTATGGCTGACTCTCTCCCTGCTGCTGTAACACTGGAAAGCACTCAGGCTACGTTCGTAGCGATCCCACCGCGTCGGGCCCCTCCGGCTTCCCCTCGGACCGTGGATCAGTGCCATCAAATAAGCAGAAGGGAGCGAGTGGGAATGATTATTTTCCTCACAGTGCCCGGCGGCGCCTCAGCCGCTGCTATGACGTTAGCGCGCTGGTAATGGAAGGTCTGACAGCGACGGTATCCTTGGAGAGGCACACTGGTCCTCCTCGACACGGTGCTGTCCGCTGTCTACCTGAGAACCCCCTTCCAGCCACTGCAAAACCACCCATGTAAACACTGCTTCTTTTATCTTACTGTTCTGCATATTTATTAGGTAATAGGCACTGCTGGATCGAGTCTAATGGAAAGCAAAAGAGCTTGTTCATTGGAGAGAAAAAGAATCGCATGTATCTATTCTAAATATTGTTTTTGGAAAATGAAATGGACGTGTTCTTAGTGACACCCAGTTGTAAACATCCACTTACAATATTTGTGTGTCTGTGTGTGTTCGGTTTATCAGTAAGGATAGCTGGTTCTGACATTGTCATTGAAACAATCATCAGGAAACATGCCACAAAAACGTGTCGAGTTTTCGTGGCGAGGACGAGAGGATGCAGATGTGGGGCTGCGTGTCTTTATTTAAATTTTGTTTCTGGACATCGTCCCGTGGCACTTTCTCGTGGGTGTTACCGGGCGTTTAAGAGGGGAGGCTGGGGAGCAGTGGAGGCCGGAGCAGCTGTAGGAGTGTGGGACGTCCCGTGTGGGGCACCATTTCAGCACCTCAGGCCCTAAAAATCAAGAGGGGTGGGGGGTGGGGGTGGGCTCTGTGATCGGCAAGTGTGGCCTGATGAGGACGGCTGCTCTTCACCCTCTGTCCCCTTCAATTATATATCCTGTTATCAGGCGCTCTGAGCGTGTAGAATTTGGGGAAGGGTCTTGGCTCGGCGACCGCGGAGGTTGCGGGTTCAAATCCACCAGGGGTGAAGTGAGAGTCACTCTGCTCTGCTGCTGTGCCCCCGGTGAGCGAAACATTTTCACCTAATTAACTCAAAAAAGTAGAGGGGAAAAAAAGGAGAAGAAAACAACTGGATGAATGAGCGCGGTCGTTTGTGATTTTCTGTGGATTAAAGTGACAGCCAAATGAAAATGTATTGCTGCTGCGGTTACTCTGGTTACTAATGGGGGCGGAGGTGCAGGCCCCGGGGGAGAGAGAACAGGCACACTTGCACGTTGATACCGGCCGGCAGTTTGGGGGGGTCGGTGAGGCCAGCGGAGGGGGGGGCTGTAACTGACACCGCGTGACCCCGCGACTCCACGGTCGGAGCGTCGCGGAGGACCGACGGAATTCCCAGCCCCGCGGAACGGGATATTAGGAGATGTTATTGGGAATGGATTCCATCCTGGACGGAATTCCTCTCTTCTCTCGAGCATTGGCTCTTTCTCTCTCTCTCTCACTCCGAGGAGCGGCATTCCCCCCCCCCAAAAAATTCTAAATTCACAGGACAGCCCTACCTGGGCGTAGTGATTTCCGTGCATGGTTCATTTGTCAGGTGATGCAGCGAGATGCCAGTTCACAGAGTGTTCGTTTTCACCTGAAAGAGTATGAAATGAGTCTTGGTGGTTTTGTTTACATGTTCAAATTTAATTTAGGTTTGTGAATAATAGTGAAGGAACCAAGGCAAGAGGTTAACAGAAACAGGCACAAGATCCACAGTTATGAAGAAAAACTAAAGATTTATGGAACAATCAGGAACAACAACAAGTAATCAAAACAAAAATTCCCATCAGTTGCAACTCTTACGTGAGTTTCATCATCTTCTCTGACTAATAGCCCGTCTCTAGATAACTTTGCTCACCAATGCATTCATACGGTCAGATTATTACATTACAAAATGACAGCAGCCACAACTTCTGAGGTTTCATGCAATGAAATGCAGGGGCATATGAGTTCTGTACAATATCCTCCCTACTGAACTGCCCATCCTCATATCACGTGCTTAAAATATGTAAGATGTAACACCATGAAGTTAAGATCGTAATTCTTAATCATCTGCTGTAGGCTCAGAATTAAAGCACACTTAATCCTCTTCGTGATTGGGCCATAAGTCCCAATGACAAATTGAAATGAGCTCTAATGTCTTTATAAGATAAATATTATTTTATCTCGGCTTGGAAATAAAAATCTATTGTTCCTGCATTGGAAGAAGTAACACAACTGGTTCTGTGAATGAGCACAAAGCAAGATCCAGCTTCTTTTTTTTTCCTGTGGGAACATTCTTGTCCAAGATTTAGTGGTGCGGAATCCCTTAAACTGAGATTTCGGAGAAACCGTGTAATTGTGCCACGGATTTTAGGGGAGATCTTTCATAACCCCCCTCCCTCATACACCCTGACGAATGTGCTCCTGGAATTCAAATACCAGAAATTCTCCACATGCAGCTTTAAGCAAGGTACTAAGGCCAGGGTCTGCCCCAGACTAACATTTTGACTATCAGGAACTGGAAATTCATGATGTGTTTGATGCCAGAAAGGATTCTGGGATTCATTTTTGACCGCCATAGCCGGCGTGGACAGTGAGATCACGAAGATCATCTTGGAGTTTCATTTTTTGTCCTCTTATCTACAAAGACCCAGCATCACTGAAACAAGACTTTCCTCCTGAAAGCCTGAGGAAGCCCACATTTTACACGTCGTTTGAAGCGGTGTTATTAGCAGATATGACTGAGGAACAGTGAGCGTGAAGCGACCCAGCAGCCGCTGAGCAGCGATGGAAGATGATGGATGGCTTCAGCGCCTTGGCCGAGGCCCAGCTGCCCCACACGGGCCGGAGAGCGGAAGGCATGAGCTAACGTGCTAACAGCGCGTTCACAGCTCGACTCCTTTCGGATTCCTGCCTCTTCCGTCCAACCCTGACCCCAGATTCAAATCCATCCTCACCCTCTCTCAGTTTCACTTGATTCATGTTAGCGAGTCTCGTACGCAACATTGGACTCGAGACAATTTATCTTTTTTTTCCCCCCCCAGTGTGGTTGTTGTCAGAAGTAATGCATTCCAAAAGCAAAATGAGCCACACTGGCATTAATAGAGCGTTTATGAGTTGTAGACCCACTGGGATGTGGTGTCAACACTGTGGTTCTGAGAGCGAATCAGAAAGGAGATCCATCTAATTGACTTGTAGTCGTCCAGTACATTTGATTCACGATCTCCCGTTCTAACATTTGACACCACTGTGCATTACATTACATTACATTACATCTATTTGCCTAGCAACATGCCGGTAGCCGCGACTGTGGCGATACACGATACAACACGGCCTCGAGTGCCGTTTTGCTTAATGCGAGCGCTCGTAGTTCCAGCTGTCCCTCAGCTTCCTTCAGGAAAAATGTCTTGAAACGCAAGCCCTTTGGATTTAGGGTCTCCAGGACCAGCAGCGGCTACAGTGGCTCTGTTCCTCCTCACAGTTGTAGATCAGAGTGCGAACAGCAGATTTAATGCCGACACCACGTAACACAAATAAACATGCCCGGGGGCTGTCTCCGGCCTGCAGCACTCAGCGTCCGTCGTGCGCGCACCCCCCTTTCCAACGCTGGGCGGCTGGCGTTCACATGATTTGTACGTCTGTGTATCTTGCGAAAAAAAGATACATCAGGATTGACGGCTATATTGCCGAGGATGAAAGCTCGTCTGTCTTGTGCGGTTAAATATGTGTCCTGGCCTCGTGAAATATGTTAAGTTTTTCATTAAGTCACCAGCCCACCAAACAGATATGGCCCCCCCAAAAAAAAAAAAAGAAACCAAAAGTCTTAGTGTTTATGCGACTCAGATGGGGACCACATGTAGTCCAGCACAGTTGCAATCAATATCAAGGTTTATTTTCCCCAGAGCAAAAAAAGAAATGGAAATACAATAGATGACAACACAAGAAGTCCTTTCAAGTTTACCGTTAAACTTTGGTACATTTTGAAGTAAAAAAAAAAAAAAAAAAAAGAATTTTTGTTAAAAAAAAGTCAGTCTGTACATTTCTATCACCTACCGATCCCGACTCTGTTACGTACGGTTTGTCCATAGAAGTTGTGCAAAGGTGTCTTATTTGTTCTCCTGAGCAATTTGTCCACTTAGCTTCTTCAGTATTTCCCGGTGTGCATTGTTCTTAGATAAACAAGGTTAAGTGTCGGAGCTGTGTTGGAATCTGCCCCCCCCCTAGCTGTTAAGATGTAACAGAGTGTCAGCCCGTGACTGTTTATACCCACTCAGGGCCTACAGGAACCCAAAGGTCGCGTTTGTTACCCGAGTCAACGAAAGAGACAAACTCCGGGACGCTCGTTAATTAAGGGAACTGACACACAGACATCATGTTTCTCTTGTTGCTCTCTTAAACACATGTTGACTTGCGCTGACCTCTGTCCGCCTCCCACTCTCCAGTACATCCACCGCCGTGTTTACAGCGTAGGACTGCGGTAGGGAGCGGTGTGAAGAACAGGGAAAGGGAGTTGCGTTGAGAGGTGTTAAGTAGGTGTAAATGCCCCCCGTCATTAGTACCAATCTGGACAGCGTGTCAGGGAGGGTGTCGGAGGTCGAAGGTCAGACTCCCCTCCGCTCGTACCCGGGAGATTCGGGAAGGAGGTCGGCGTTCGGCGTTCTTTCTGAGAGACACGGAATGCGTGAAACCTCTTGAACCCGCCATTTTTCTCTGTCGATCTGTTTCTTTACGGCATCTCTCTTCGTGCCGTCTCTTTTTACACGTTGACCGCTGACAGTTTTGCTCTGGATGGTAGCACTTCATGCGGGTGTTTGCAGCGTAACTCAAACACTGCTGGTTTAGACAGAGAGAGAGAGAGAGAGAGAGAGAAGTGAAGACATTCCCTACACTCAAAGCCATTACGGGAACAAGACCCACCAATTTTCAGCCGAGTGAAACAGCGGGTTCTGTTGCCACCCCTTAACTGCATCATTAGAACCCAGAATATGTTACAGTACATGAAGTAACCCAACCTCCTGGTTCCTGGGCATTAACTCTGAAGTGTAGGAATGTTTTTGGAATGTTTGTTCAGTATTCTAAGACGGTGCTTTAGAACTCCATTGCTGGCAATCACCAGTAGTGATTGTGACATCAGCATTAGAATGTTCAGTTAAGAATTCAGTTAAGAACATTCTGATCACATATTTATGATCTTACATCACGCAATGCGGCCAGGGTGACTGCACCCTTAAGGAATGGATCTGAAGCAGCGCAACGCAACACAAAGATTTCACTCTTCCCCTGTCTCTACAGGTGGCACCGACAAATGGGTTTGTTAGTCAAACACAGCCAGACAATGAGTGCATTCATGCAATAAAGACGGCCTCACAGATGGAAAGGCCTGCATCCACTCCAGCGCGTGTTGAAAGGCCGCTGATAACCTCTGCCCTCCCAGATGGGACCGTCCGGATCTGGGACGAGGGCCTCGGTGTGAATCATCGCCCTGGTCGCATTCTTCAGTGCGTCGGTCTGCCGGGTCCACAGACACAGTCATCTTCGGAGTGATCCAAACAGCCTGATCTGCCACTGAGGGCTCGCTGTGTTCTGTCACGTGCCCCTTTTTACGACAGAAGAGCTCGGGGGGGCGATGAAAAATCGACCAATGGAGCCGGGGTCCGAGTGAGGGTCACGTGGAGGTCACAGACCTAGTCTCAGGCAGTCACTGGCCAGCACAGCGAGTGTATCCAGGCTCCGACAAAACAAATGCCCAAACTCTCCGTGATATATAGATGCATGTCAATTTGCAAAGAATCTGTGTGTAACAATTTTTGTTGTGTCTCCTGTCCCTCTCTGAAGAACAGTAGTCTACATATTTTTCTCGTTCAAAATAAAATTCTTGCCCCATGAGGAATGTTGGATGGAGGTCGTTGTCTCCCTCCCTTTGTCTGCCTCAAGTCCTTCACCCCATCATCTGCTTATCAAAGCTGAGTGTATGGTTCCTCTCTCGGAGTTCTGTCTGATGAACAGAAGATAACGAGGGTTTGAAAAGGACAGGTTTCCACAGGGAGTCCACGTGTCCCCCCCGTTGCGAAAGCCCATAGTGGAATAATGCGGAGGGAACGTTGTTGTGGGTTTTTGGGCAGTGAACGGGACCGGGATCTCATGGGTCAGCACTCGTCTCCCCCGGGAGAAAAAGCCCGAAAACAAAAAAAAGCCCCGCCTGTAAACCCGATCCAGCACATAGCTTCCTGCTAATGGAGCAGAACCGAGGTCCGGGCGGCTCGCTGAGCCCGAATGGCCGCCTGATGAGGGCTCCGCTGCCCCCGGACCGTCCCGAGGACGTTCCGTTTCTCATTCGCCGGGGATCGGGGGCCGACGGGACGCTCGCTCGAGCGCAAAATGGCCGCCGACGTCGTCTTTGCGTTTCGCCCGCGTCCCGCTGACGACGGGGCTAAATATAACGCAGCCGGGGGGGCCTAATCGCGGGCGCGCGCCGTTCCTGTCCGCCGCTTTGTTAATTACCCAAATTAAAGGTCCGTTTGGAAAACTCTTTTAATGACTGTGAGTTTTGGCCTCAGAGCTGCATTTCTTACATTCGTGGACTTTTTCACGTTTTGAATGCTCGGCCATTTTAAATGCTAACCCTTTATTAGGAGAGTTCACGGGTAGACTCCGGTGAATGCCATGCTCCGTAGACTTCACTTCTTACACATTCGGCGCACTTTGCACCACTTATACAACCGGACCCTCACTGGAGGGGCCTGGGCTGAGGACTGTGGAAATGTTGTTCCTGTACTCTCAGAACCAAGCCTTGGTCGTGAATCTAGAGCTTTACACCTCTGCATTTCTGCACTAGTTTAACAACTCTGTGTCTTTCCAGTTTTGGATTCGGTTACTTGCATTTCCTGAGTGATAAAACATAGTTTTTTGCCACCCGTGACATTAATATCCCTGGTTTCATCTGGATGCAGTTTTGTGAAGGAAAGCCCAGAATCCACTTATTCAATGCTATTTCAGTTACAGGGGCTTTAGTGGTGACATGTGTCTGGTCAGCGTCCAACCAGGAGGGAGGAACTCACTAGTCAACACTTCCTGTGGAGGTATCAGTATGGAGAACAGGCCAAGCAGCCTGTTCATCACAGACCACACTCACTGCTGAAATTTAAAGGAGAGGCTTTTCATTGGATAAGGCCGATGATGAGATCTGAATTATAGAAACAGCTATTTAAGTTACATCCAGTTCATCGCAAATGATGATAAACAACGTATTTGGAGAACAGAGGATAACGACGTATTCCCCAAAGGTTTTGTCAGATCACAAATAAGCCTTATTGCATGTGTCCTTCCTATACAAGGGGGAAGAAGGAAAACAGTTTTACATTGATTCCTTACCTCATCAAAAATAATTAAACTTGGCGATGTGTACGTCCCTTAGTTTCAGAGACTGCATTGCCCTTGCATGGTACAGGTCAAACAAAACCAATTTTTCTCCAATGTTCTGGGCTTTGTAAAAAACCATCTGGGGGGTATTTGGGGCTTATGAATGGACAAGGAAGCCCTTTGGCACATAGAAAGCTCGCCCATGAAGACCGCAGGTTTCAGACGAGCGCATTTATTTGACCTCCTCCCGGTATAACTTGCTCCACTGCCGTACAGTCAGGCTTCACAGGTAACAGTCAGGCTTCACAGGTAATTACAGTCAGAATTCACAGGTAATTACAGTCAGAATTCACAGGTAATTACAGTCAGAATTCACAGGTAATTACAGTCAGAATTCACAGTCAGGATTCACAGGTAATCACTTTGGCATTGTGATGCACCACAAGACCAAAAGCTGTACGGACATGGTCATGGGTTCTCCATCCATCCATTATCTATTCTCACTTCTCCTGGCCTGGGTAGGAGGGGGTGCTGAGCCTATCCCAGCATGCATTGCGCCCAAGGCAGGAGTAAACCTTGGCCAGGCTGCCAATCTCTGGCAGACATAGGTTCTCAAACTTTATAAACTTTATCAAGTTAATAATTATATTCTAATACAGCCCTGCATGGACGCTAGCAGTGCATGCATGGAAAGTATGCGCATTACAGCGTTAGTGTTCGACTCCAGACCTTCAGGGCTACTGTGTCTGCTGGTTTTATGTGTTTCAGCACCACTGATTCATTGTATTCCTTTGGCTGGCTAAGGAGTCCACACGCCTCGTTCCAAAGGCCATAATCAACTGCTGGTTGAAAGAAAACCACAAATCCTGCAGACACTGCGGCCCTCCAGGACCACGTTACAGCGTGTTATTTTTCTAGTTTTTTTTCTCCAAAGCCCGCAGTTTACAAACTACGTCTGTCCCAACTTTGATTCATGGTTCTGATTCGCATTATTTATTCATTTCTTTATTTGAGTATGTGTGTATAATACACCTCATTAAAACCATTTTGGATGAAATAAAACATCAGAAATGATCTGTGTCAGTGAGAGAATGGGTCTGCCGGTGGGTTGTTTTTCAGAATCTAATTGGTAGCACACATATGATGGGATAACAAACAGCATGTGCTTTCTCCCTAAATTCCATGCCTCTTTCCCGGAGGGAAGAAGGCGCTCGCTGCAGGTTTGCAATGGGCAGGTGTCGGGCAAAAATCCTCTGGGACGTCGATGCTTGTGGAAACACATGGCTTGTCCTCATCCTGTGTCCTGTCCTGTAATGTCCTGTGTATTGTGAGTGACAGGCAGCTGCACTGAATGATATATTTGTGGTTATAATGCGCTGACACAATGAGTCCGATGAGTGAACCCGGCTGGGCCAGAGAAGCGGGGTTTTTCCACATGGTGCAGTCGAGCCAGCTTCCGAGATGAGTCCGAGCGAGAGTGGAAAAGGGCTTCCAGCGTGCTAAATCACATTAGCACGTACTGTAATTCACTCTAGCGGTTTAAATAAATCCTACAATTTTATCTGCTGAATTTTACCGTAGCAGATTTAATAAATCTTAGCTTCACCAAAAATGTCAAGTTAAATATGTCAATTTTGCTAGGAAGCACGTTGTTGTTCAGCATGGCATTTGTTGGCTACCCTGCTAAAACTTTTCTGGCTTTGTCTTAAAATTTACAGGTTAAAGGGTTAAAGATGCACATGATCCTTAAACGTGCCAGAATATACAGGTTTTAATCCTGTGTGTATCTGTACGGTATTTATGAATCAGAAATGATCGTGACCTTACAGCTGGAACAATGCGCCTCAGTCTGGGACACGTCCAGGTGGAACAAAGACAAACCAGATTTTAGAAACGGGCCGATCACATGCTGACATCAGTGTGTGGCATCGCTGTGGAAGGAAATGGGGATTTATCTGTGAAACCGATTCCTTGCTTTTTATCGATGGGCACCTACTGAGCAGTTGGGTACTGAACATATTAAATTTGGGGTTTTGGAACGGAGTTAAACATACAGCAACGTCCCACTCCAATCTGGACTCCAACCAATTATTTTTTGGTCACAAGGCCTAGCCGCTGCTCTATGCTTCTGTATTCAATGAATCAAAACTAGCCCAACTGTGCAGAGATGTAAAAAAACAAATCTATACATGCTAAATAAAATATAGCTACAGATTAATAGGATGTTTCATGGCATCTGCGACAAGTTCTGCCAGTCCTTGGTCAAGAGGACTGCTCTCTTTCTCCTCAAATTCTAATTTAGAAAGGACATTTTCGAGAGCTTTGCTAAAGCATTTTCACATAAGGCATCGCTATGGGAACAACACTGCAAATCTCCCTCCAAATCTACGAGTTAGTCCTGGCTGACGGGAGATAAGCCTTCCGTCTTACTCCGCAGTGCATTTCATTCCCGTTGTTTATTTTACAGAGGGATTCAGGCGATGAGGTTTTCCTTCACTGCCCAAAGCAACATGTGGATAAACTGTGAACTTATTTCTGTTCAGCAAACAGGGGCTAGAAACAGGTTTAATCATAACAGCGCCTCACTCTGGACTGGAGACGCATGCAACTTGTTAAAAAGCAGGAAAAACACACATAAATTGATATAAATTGTTTAAAGAATATGATGAAGAAGTATAAAAGGTGTAACCACTGCCAGCTGTCTAGAGTGTTTGTCATGAGTGACATTTAAACAAATAAGCTAATTCATTGCATTGCATTGCTATGTATCATTGTCCTCCTGTAGGTTGAATCCAGCTATTTAAGAACCAAATGGCTCTAAGTCTTTCCTGCCTTGTCAAAACCAATATAACCCCTTGCGTTAATGCAGGTTAAAAAAAAAGTTTTGACCTTATCCAGGGTCAGTGGCTTGAGGCAGAATCCATCTATGCTAACAGAGCACAGAAGTGAGAGAGAGGGGTTGTGATGATCTGTCGTGAGCATAGTGTATCTGAGAACGGGTGGCTTCCGGAATCTTCTTCAGATCTCACGTTGGTTTGTACTCCAGCGACGGCACACAAAGTCAGGTCTGTTTCGTGTTTAGCGGGCGGGGGATGCTGGGAAACGGTATTTACTGACGTGTGGAGCGTAGAGTGAAGAGTGCATATCTGTGCGTTCGGCCTGCCTGTTACTTTGAACGTCCATGTGTGTGCGTGTAATCGTGCGCCTTTGCCAAGACTGCAAATATCCTTCAGCTGACTATTTCTGAGCAAAGAATGAACATCCATAAAGATCCTGAATGCTATAAATTACGCACTGGCACAGCTGAAGAGATCCTACTTAAAATAAATACATCATGTGAGCTATTATTTTAACCCTGTATGCAGTACACACATGCACACACTCACATATAATTATCTGTGTATATGTACTTATGTAATCATGTGTGTGTGTTTACGTTAAGTACATTTTGGAATGACCTCTTCATGATAGTCAGTGTTCTCACTTTGTAAGTTTTGTCGTCTGAATGTGCACGTTGTACTTGTATGCCTTTTTATGATTAAGTCATCGTGTTTGAATGTGTTTGTGAATGTTTTTGTGTATGTAAGAGAGAGAGAGGAGAAGGGTGTGAGTGATTATGTGAGTCAGTGGATTCGTTTGTGTTTGCTATAGTCCTGCTTGCCACCATGACTCCTCCCCCCTCCCTCCCCCCCTCTCCCCCCGCCCCCCCCTCCCCCCCCCGCCCCCCTCGTCTCTGAGAACCCCAGGTGCCCCCTGCCATAGAAGGATGGAGATGATAGGTTAAACCTGTGATTTATTACCGCCCGTTCTCACAGACTAAATATTTACCCAGCATTCCTCTGCGTGTCACATGTGGGGCCTGTGCAGACGCTCAAAGGGCATTGGTCATCGGGGCGCCCCATACCTCAGGGCAGGGCCGCCCGGGCCCACCCCGTCTGGGGTTACAGACAGGTGTCTGGGGTACCTTCACAAGGTTTTCGGGGGTCGGAGAAGGGAGTAGCAGACTCAGTGAGGTCAGATTGAGCACCCAATCATCTTAGTACTATAGGTCTTTTTTTTTTTTTTTTTTTTTAGGTCTTCTCATTTCCTGATTGGACATTGTCTAGTCAGCTGTTCTCCAACTGAATTAAGTTTTCTGGGGCATCTCTGATTAATCTGACTGAATTCTGTAAATCTGTATAAAAAAAACACGGCAGTTCGTTAACATTTTCTCTTTTGCTCCAATATCATTTTTTTTATGATTTGTATCACGCTCTAAGCATTCAAACAACAGGAAAAAATCAAATTCTACCAGGACTCCCACTGGTAGTCTATTTTTAATACCTATTCACTACGACTTCGCCTTTACCTTCCGGCATCTACTGCTATCCTCAATTCTTTCGCATCTGTGGAATGCCTTGGCAAACAACTCCATTCTGTTGTCTGACTTTGATCTGAGTGTTCTGAGAGTCAAGCGGAGTCATAAATGATAGATAATGTGTAACTGCGTCAATTCAAAGGCTGATTAATTTAGATTTATTGGATGATACACTGACATGCTGAACAATTGGAAACGTATTATTTCCACCAATCAAACTGCTCTGCATGTCCATGCAAGGGTTGCTAGGCATCCACACATGCACAGTGTTATCAAAGGCGGTTTATGGTACGGCACATGATTGGCCGGTCCACATTTTTGGCTGCAGACAGTCCTTGGTTCTGCAGTAGAGAACTAATAATTTACTTTATCTCTTCATTGTTTAGAACGTGTCCATTAAAATTCAAATCCATTAAAAACCATAAAAAGCAAAGGCAGAAAAAACGAGGATGTCATTTCTGTCTTAAGCTTTCCTCAAAGAGAAAGATTTGTATGGTCTACATGACATAGCTAAATCGCAGTCATAATTTCTTTCAGAAAATGTTTTCCCATTGTGTGGGATTTGGACTAGGCTTTTCACAAATCTCTGCTTTCACTTTTGTTCAGGAGAATTCAAGCAAGTCTGAACAATGGCCAAAACCCAGAGAAGACTACAAAAGGATACGTCCGAGAGTTTACCAAGATAATTTACGTTTCAGTTTGCTAAACATTTCTAAATTTTATCTGAAACTCATTTGGAAGGTTAAACCTTAAAGTGAACCCTTTTTTATAAACATGATTTGGGCACGTATTGTACTCCCTCACATGGCCTGTAAACTTCCCTGAGAGCACAGAGAGAGGAGTGGTCCTTTCAGTGTGTGTGTGTGTGTGTGTGAGCCAATGAGTGGTCCTTTCAGTGTGTGTGTGTGTGTGTGAGCCAATGAGTGGTCCTTTCAGTGTGTGTGTGTGAGCCAATGAGTGGTCCTTTCAGTGTGTGTGTGTGAGCCAATGAGTGGTCCTTTCAGTGTATGTGTGTGAGCCAATGAGTGGTCCTTTCAGTGTGTGTGTGAGCCAATGAGTGGTCCTTTCAGTGTGTATGTGAGCCAATGAGTGGTCCTTTCAGTGTGTGTGTGAGCCAATGAGTGGTCCTTTCAGTGTGTGTGTGAGCCAATGAGCACTCCTGTCAGTGTGTGTGTTTGATTGTGTGTTCTGCCATCTGGACCTGTGCAGATCCCAGGAAGACCGACGGTGCTATGGCCTTAGATCACACTGTGTTGGAGTGGTGGGCTGTTCTGAGTTGGGGAACTGTGTGTTTGTGCTTGTGTGTGGTGTGTGAACCAGTTTCAGTTGCGAGTGTGGGACTACAGTTATGCTGAAACACTGATTGTGTCCCCCGTCTTGGTGTGTCTGGTGTGTCCCCCAAACCCAAACTACGATCATCACTCCGAAAGCACCCCCCCCCCCCCAAACCCCTGACCCCCCAAACCACCCCCCAGTCGTACGGACCAACCGCCGCCCTCTCTCCACGCGGCAGAGCGGTGACCTCTGACCCCGACGGGCGAGTGAGCGATCCCCCCGAGATGTTTACACGTTTTTTCACCAAAGTAGGGGGGGTTGTGGAAGGGGGCCGGGGGGGCAGTGAGCCGGGTTTGGTTTACAATCTGGGACGAGCCTGATAAAGATCTAACACAAGCACATCTGTTTAAAAACAGCGCTATCGGGGGGTGGGGGGGGCACTGTATAAATATTTTCACTTTGCTCATGGACGACCCTCACAACCACCCCGCGCACACCCCCCCCCCCCCCCCCCCCCCCCCCCAGAACAGCCCCACTTTGGGGTTTTTCTGAAGCGAACCCTCCGGTCAGCTCTGAAGCTGCTCGGTTTGGAGGAGCAGGTGGCTGGAGGCCAAGCTGAAACAGCTGCTCCAGTCTCTCAGTAAAACCCGGTGTGTGTGTGTGTGTGTGTGTGTGTGTGTGTGCCCCCCCCCCCCCCCCCCCCCCCTCCCCCCTCGCTCACACACACTCGCCTCAGCTCGTACCCAGCTCAGATCCATGTACCAGTGGCCAGCTGCAGGTTTACAGAAATGAAGGAAATTAATCCGTTTGCATCTTCATAGTAGGAGCCCTTACAGTTGGCAGGACATGACTTGCATTTCCTTGACAAGAATCTAATGCTCTTTCTGAATCAAATGGTGCTCTTTCTGCTCCAATGAGTGGTTTTCTGTTATAATTCATGTCACTTGCATATGCACTGTTATAAATATATCCCTGCACAACAGTAGCCATAAATGTTGTTTATGGCTTGTTTGTTTGTTTGTGTGTGCGTGTGTACGTGTGTTCAGGATGTGATGAATATGATTGTAGGGTTAATTTTGAATTCGGATGAGTGGTTGGATTTGCAAACAGATTCTGTGCAGTCAGGGCAGGTAGCAGTCTGCACTCCGAACAGTAGGTGGTAGTGTTACATTTACAGCCCTCCAATAATGTAGCTGCTCAACGACCACACATCTACTCGTCTCTCTCCATATATTTCTCCAATTACAACGTGCTTGTTGTGCCATTCAAAAATAATTTTCAAAAACCGCAAACATGCTTGGACAGTATTTGATGGTTTGTGAAACAGTTTCAAAATACATTTGTCATGGCTGACTACTGAGCTTTTTTCGCAGTTTACATAAACTTAGCCTTGGCTGTGCAGAGTTGTGCTGCGATCCCCAGTAGCTTTTCCAGAAGCACGGCGCAGTCCAGGCCATGACTTTGGCTGCATTCTTTATATTTGCGGTCCCTTTTTTTTGGCTCCCGGATTAACTCCTACCAAAATCAGTCAGTCTCTCGTGTGACGTACTGTGGGATCTGCATGCTGCTGCACGGCTTGACCAGAAGAGTTACTCACTCGCCTCAGCGACACTTCAGACAGGGAAAGGGCGGTGAACCCCATGCCGCACTGTACGGGAAAGGGCTGTACATGGAATGTAACTCAGAAAAAAAAAAAAAAATGGAGAAGACCAGCTTGTTGTGGGACAAGTTGAGAGCACATGGTTAGTTCTAGGAATCCCCCCTCCTCTTTGTGATGCACTTCAGGAATATCCTTAACTGCGGAAAAGAATGTTTGTAAACACGGTGTCTCAACGCTGAATCTAAACACGTAATCTTTCTCATTTTTACTGCTTTCTTGGCCTCGTAAAGTATCTGGAAAAACCATGTCCACCAATCACAGGCGTTCCTTCCAGACCTGCCCAACTGGAATGCAGCACTTAATCTGAGAGCGCTCGGAAAAAACGTCACATTCGTCTCCCCTTTATCCAAAATG
Source organism: Anguilla japonica (assembly GCA_025169545.1). Classification (NCBI taxonomy): domain Eukaryota; kingdom Metazoa; phylum Chordata; class Actinopteri; order Anguilliformes; family Anguillidae; genus Anguilla; species Anguilla japonica. Next base: position 49,012,417 of record CM045892.1, on the reverse strand, counting down.
ACTTTAAGCCATGTTTACCAAATCATCAGCTTCATACAGCGGGGTATTTACAGAAGCTGTTCTCCAGGAGCTTCATCATCTTCATTGTCTTCAAGGTGACAACAGCAATGCCACACCTGGGATTTAAACCTGCAATTCTCTGCTTTCAGGCGCAGTTCACTGCAAGCCACTGCTGCCCTACACAGTCGCCGCCCTGTCACACGCTGGTCAGCAAGCCAATCACGCTACACACTGTGTCTTCCTCTTTCAGGGCTAATGATTGTTTCAGACCGATATCCACAAACCTAACAGAAGAAGCTCTCTTTTGTTTTTGAGCAGGCCTGGAGCGTGAAGCCGCTGGTGTCTGACCAGAGCCGTCAAGCCCGCGATGACAGGAGCAGACACCAGGGGCTGAATGTGGAACTTTAATCACATGACAGGTGATCTGCCCCCCCCCCCCAATCCCCCCCCCCTCCCCTCGAGATCCACACGCTGGAAATCTCTCCCTCCCCACGCTATGATGGGAGGAACGGAATGTGTTTGGAAGAGTCACGTCAACACCAATTAAATCCTCGCATGCCCCCCCTTTATAGATACTGCGAATGCAATAAAACGTTCGGCGTTAAATCAACACTTACAGAGTACATGCGGTCCCAGGTGGACTCATGTCCCTCTCCTGGGAGTTGAATTAACACTGGACGTTTTACTGGGAAGGGGAAAGCTTTACCTCATGGCTGTCTTGCTTCTCGGAAACAAAAAAAAAACCAAAAAAAACACACACACGGACCAAGCTTAGTTAAAGGGCACCAACAGCCAAATTAATCATCAGCAGTTTTCCTGCCTCAGTTATTATTATGCGCAAGCTTTGTCTCAGGCTGAGATGGATTCTCTGAAGGAGAAAACGTCAGTAGTAACCTCTGTCTGGGAGTTTAGCCATGTTCCACCCTCTGCTGCTTGTTCATAAAAGGCACCAGAAAAAAAAAAAAAATACAAATCCGATAGTGAAAGCTTTGTCTTAAAGGGCCCTGAGTCATTTCTCAACGTGCGATATTCTGCTTCAGTGCGAACACATCAGCAAAGACAAGAGTGTGTTTAGTCTACACATCATGGCGCTGTTACACGAAGCAGAATGTGGTTATTTTTCCTGCGGGCGCGGGACGTGCGGCGATGTTCGGGGGGGGGCCATGACGGAGGATTACACGCCGTGACCGTCTGCTCTCTGTTCTGCTTGGCACAGGTAGCTCCCCCCCCCCCCCCCCCTGTCTGCAGGGCTCTCCTGGGCCTGTTTAATATCTGCCCCAAAGATCCCCGTGTCCCCCCCCCCCCCCGGTGAAGAGGCTCGTGCTGAAGGTCACCTGCGGGTCAGGTGTGATTAAAGCTTGCTGGGTTCACCGCATGAACGATAGCAATGACAGATCGAGGAAATGGATCTGCTTTTTTATCCGTTTAAACCATCGGCGTCGGTTGACTAAACTCGAGAGACCTGGGCTAAAAGCGCTTTCGGGTTCCCCCGTCGGGTCCCCTGGGTCTTAAGGGGAGCCTGATCCTGGTTCTGCAGGGATCCTGGTTCTGCAGGGCCCTGGTTCTGCAGGGATCCTGGTTCTGTAGGGCCCTGGTTCTGTAGGGATCCTGGTTCTGTAGGGCCCTGGTTCTGCAGGGATCCTGGTTCTGTAGGGATCCTGGTTCTGCAGGGCCCTGGTTCTGTAGGGATCCTGGTTCTGCTGCGCCCTGGTTCTGTAGGGATCCTGGTTCTGCAGGGCCCTGGTTCTGTAGGGATCCTGGTTCTCCAGGGCCCTGGTTCTGTAGGGATCCTGGTTCTGCTGGGCCCTGGTTCTGTGGGATCCTGGTTCTGTAGGGATCCTGGTTCTGCAGGGCCCTGGTTCTGTAGGGATCCTGGTTCTGCAGCTTGTCCACCGCTCTCTAAATGACTTGTAGTCTCAGGACTCAGAGAACTCGTTCAATTAAGCCAGCAGCTCGTATGGTGGTGGCACGGTGATGCAGTGGGTAGCACTGTCGCCTCACAGCAAGAAGATCCTGGGTTCGAATCCCGCCCTGGGGCCTTTCTGTGTGGAGTTTGCATGTTCTGTCCATGTAGGTTTCCTCTGGGTACTCTGGTTTCTTCCCATAGTCCAAATACATGCAGCTTAGGTTAACTGCCCGTAAGTATGATAGTGTGTGTGATGGACTTTCTCACCCAGTGCATGCTGGGAACTGTGTTTTTGGTGCATTCAGTCAAAGGACTTGGTACCACTTGTCTAAAATGCTATCTTAGCATGTTCTGTTACTGATCTACCCCCTCACTGGTTGAAAATAATTAAATCTTATTCTGACAGAAGAAGAGATCACCTTGCTATCATTCGTATCACAGTGTAGACGGCAGTTGTGGGTACAGGCTCAGAGCAATGTGGTGTAAATAAATATGAGCGAGAAAGCTTGTAGTATGTTAAAGTAAAAAGCACTGTAATATGTTAAAGGACTGTCCCTGATATCGTAACACAGTTTCAGTGATGTACCGCATATGACATAATGCGGATTGCCACGTTTGCCAAGACCACATCTGAGAGGCTTACTCTCTCTTCCGGTGATGAAAAAGGGTCACTCTACTATGCCCATTGTGTCAAATAACTGGAACAGAATGTAATTGAAATGAATTTGGAACAGAATGTACATTACGTCACTCAATTACACTGCTCATCACTCATTTCTCATTTTCACTAATCCTTTCTATTATTCATTGCATGTCATTTGTTTAAGCAGATATTCAACTGTATAAATGCAACAATGTGTAAAATATAAGCCTTGTAATACAGAGCATTGTGTCTGATTAATTAGTTTTACACTGATGCAGACCCTTTTCATTACAGTTGGAACATTGCACAAGTTGTGACCTGAACTCTTTGTGTGCACTTCCCTGAAAACCCCACCTTTTCCCTTGCCCTTTTTCATCTTTATTATTGCAGTTGTACATCATTGAAATTCAAGCACAATACACCACAATTTATGGATTTGCATTAATGCATTTCTCATTCAAAGTATACTGTGAGAAGGAATGAGCTTGATACTTGTTTCAACTGGTAACCACGGGAGCTTGAAAAAATCAAATAAAAACAAAACAAAACAACACAACAAAAAAACTTCAGTTACAGTGGAGACCCAGAAGCCCTTTGATCTGTTGGGCTAAATGACTAAATGTACCAGAGTAACAGCTGTTGTTCAGTGCACAGTTGAGTATATCCTCTGTCTACCAAGATGAATCTGGCAAGCGGTTTGGTCGCTGTGCCAAATAGGCATTCCCAGAAAGTATTTCTGCTTCCATATGCAAAACCTGCAGTGTGCCCTAAGGACAGATGGGCCAAAACAATGTGCTCGCAGAATCTCCTGCCAAGTTTTATTCTTTTTTTTTTTTTTTTGCTAAATATTTTTTTTCTATCTTTGCTTAATTCTTCAGTGCAGCAACTCTGTATATAGTCACCATTTAATAGCATTTTCATAGGTTACATAACTATCAGCTGAAGCAATTGACTTCACTGTAGCTTATATCCTTTTCTCGTTTCATTCAGTGTAATTTGTCTTGTGATTGCGACAGCCGTGGTACTCTTTTCTAAACGAAACACAAAGAACAGTTGGTAGAGCGGAAAAAACAGACGTACTGTTGCATATTGCTAAGCCTTGTCCATAGAGGGTGTGAAGTTTTAACATGTAAGGCCATGGAGAGGGAAAGTATATTTTCACATTTGTCATTTCCTGTTTTTTTAAATTTTATTTATTTTAAAGGATTTAAAGATAATCCTGTAACTCTGAATCTGAATTGCATGGACATGTCAGTAATCTGAGAATTCATTTTATCAGTTCAAAGGTGCACAGCTAACATAATTCAGGACTGTGAATATGAAGGCTGTGATTCAGTCAGCATCTTTTTTTTTTCAGCAATACGAAATGTAAACGCCACAATTCGTGAGAAAGTCAAAGGTCAATTACGGTCAAAAAGTCAAATTATAGGTCAGATTATGTTAATTAAATCCAGGGCTCACTGTCTTTACATACATATATTCTGTGCACTCCTAGTTGTAGCAGTGACAAGTATTGACGTGGGTGGGTATTAGTTGCAATAAAAGGGCTTATACATTAAAAGTGGCTGAGTTTCTTGTTAAAGGGTTAAATAATTATCTATAACATGGAATTCCAAAAAAACCAAAACAATTCCAACTATAGTACAGACTTCCAGCTTTACTCAGTGTTCCTGCTGGAATTCCACGCTGTAGCTGTAATTCTGTTTTAAATCAAAAATTCTGTGTTGCGGATGATTTAACCTTTAACCAGCAGCTCAGCCACGTTTAATGTTCTACAGCTTCTCGTTACAGACGTTTTGTCCTCTATCTGAAGCTGTCTGGTTCGGGACGTGTCGAGCATGTCGAGTAAAGTTTCACCAAAAGGTTTAGAAAGAGAGAGAGCAAGAAGATTATTTCAGAGGAAATTGGAGTTTGGGGAAATGAGTGCCAAAGGGAAGATAAAGGGGGGGGGTGGGGGGGGGGGGGGGGGGGGGGGGGGGGCAGGGGGGAGATAACAGAAGAGCAGGAGACGAGACTGGGGCTAGTTGTGTGGCAGTGCTATCTCCCTGCTCCAGGTTAATTGCCTCTTTCATCCGTTCGCCGTGCGTGCCCAGGGGCATTCTGGGGGGGCTTTTGTCATCGTAGTGTCATGGCATTCTCCAGCTTCTTTCGTTCCTCAAGCATCTGCAGCACCTGCCTATCCCTCCTTTTTTCCTCTTTCCTTCTTTTCTGCCCTCCACATCATACCGTGGCCTTCCTCTCTCTCACTCTTTTGCATGACTTCCCACAATGCACTGCTCCCTCAACTCCTTCTCTGCCAAATTAAATATGTGAGAATTACATATTAATACTTCTTACATGCGAACTAACTACTCATATCTGCTAATCAAAAACTCATGCCATGATATGTCAAAAGGCATAAACCCCATACTGATATTGCAGTTTTCCCTCAATCGTGTGCATACATTTCTTGAAACAGTGTCTCCTATTTTCAAAAATATTAACACTAAAAACACCCTCTTAATTCAAGTCGGGGTAAATTTCATTTTCAATTCAGTCAATTAACAAAATGAATTTAAATGTAATTCACGAATTGAAAAGTGGCTATAGTGTTCTATGAGGATTTCTCAATTCAGTCTTTGGATTTCAGTGTGATTTTACTAAATTGAAAGGGGAATTTACCGCCCCCCCCCCCCCCCCCCCCCCCTCTGGTTCCAGTGCCAGCACCCATTCAGAGCAACGTGCAGTTCGTCACGGCGACGCTTGGAGTGGGCGGGGTTTCAGCGGGCTGAGACGATCGTGACCCCCTGGCTCACCTCTGACCCCGGTGACCCCGGTCGCCCGGGCGCCCGGAGCGTACCCGCCGGAACTCCGCCGCGTCTTCCGCCAGACTCGTGCCCGTGCAGGCTCACCCCGGGGAGCGCGGCGGGAAAAGAGCCGAGGGGTGACATCACGCGTTTCCGCGGCGACCACGTGCGTGTCTGCGGTCTCCCGCTCCGACAGTGGAGGGCGGGCCGCTCGGCTTCCAAAAATATTCAAATATTTATTTTACCTGAATACATTTTATTGAGACATAACAATTTGATTCACATTACCTGTATGTATGTTTTCTCTGCCAGAACAGCAGGGGACACGACGTGGATCCACCTGAGCAGGTGTCTGCTGTTGTGCCTCTACACACCCTGCTGCTTGAGAAGAAAGGCGAGTCATTATGGGGAAGAATGATCATTCACCCTCTGTCACCACTCAGGTAAAAAAAAAAAAACTCTTTTATGGGACTGAGGGAAAGGTGAACATGGTGGCAGAAAAAACATGAATGATCATGAACGAAACTGTAACTGTGTACTGCTGCAGTGCATGATGGGAGCTGACATCGCTGCCAGTTAAAACACACGAGCTTCGCCCTGGCTCCTGAAGCTTTCTCTTTTTTCGGTGAGCTTAGATGGCTTTGGAATTTACTCTCGCTCTTCCTCTTCCAGTTTCCCTTTCTCTCCCTCTCTCCGAGCCCTGCGCCATTGTGCTGTTATTCAACAACGCTAATCCAGGGCTTCTCTCTGTCCTGCCGGAGGTAATTGAGACGCTAAGCTGTTTATGTTTCCACGGGCGAGGTGTGAAGGAGGTGAATCCGCAAACAGCCGTTGAGCGCAGACCTGTGTGAAGCGTTTTTTTTGCAAAAGCAGGAGCTTGGAAGAGCCACACAATCGAATGTTAGAAAAAGGCAAAGCTCTTGATCCACGGGGTTCAAATTGTATCAATGGTACCAGTTCCAGCGAACAATTGAAAAAGGCTGCATTGCGAGGGATGGGCGGATGATGGATATCAACAACGTAATTATGAAATTAGACGGAGTCTCTTTCCAGGAGTCTTCATTTTGAATCGCTGGAGTGGATGTGACAACAAAGCATTTTATCTGCATGCATATCTGCCCACTTTCAGGAGATGCGTAAGCATGGCCAAGTCAGCATGCAATGTCAAATGTTGTGTGAGTCGCTCTGGATAAGAGCGTCTGCTAAATGTCTGTAATGTAATGTAATGTAATGGCATGCAGGGACCAGTTTAGAGATGCAAGCTGCCCTTAGACTGCTTGGCTTCTGACAGTGACAGAAGAAACTGGGACTCCAGGTAGGAAAGCCATGGAAAACTAGTGAAGGCCTGCACTTCCCCATACAGACACAGGCCCCAGATTCAGCAGCAGAGAGCAGCTTTACACACGGTGCCACTGCATTGGTCATTTAGAATAGCGACATTAAATAACCCCCCTTTTGCATTCCATCACAAAAGCCATCCATTTTTAAGTGAATGAGGGAAGTGTAGTGCTTGAGGAACCTCAATGTAAAGTGATGCACATAATGTAAACTGCAATGATTAGTAACATCACATCATTAGTAAGATCATCATAAATGCTATACGATTGTAAATGCAGATTTTACAATGGCTAGTTACAATGGAAAGGTCAGAATGATACTGTAAGTAACATTCAAAGCATTGTTCACTAGGACTGATGAGTCAGCACATTGTGCCCTTACACCCACAGCCCACGTTCAGGGGTACAGGGCCAGGACCCAAACCCAGATCTGCTGGGTCGGCTCTCTCACCGTCTCCACGCCCAGCTGTGTTTGAGTCTCTCGCCTGGGGGGGGGGCCGGATGAGCGCTGGGCCGTCCCGCAGGAGAATAATGGCCGGTATTGTGCGGCAGGAGGAAGGTTTGTGGAAAGAAGGGTGCTGAGCGATTTGGTGAAGGTTAATGGATGACTGGCGAAGGGGGGCGTGGGTAATGGACGACCACAGGGGAGGCCTGTGTGTGTGTGACGGTGGATTACGGTAAGCAGTCGTCTGCGTAGGGCCGCGTCAGGAGCGGAGGGGGGGGGGGGGGGGGGTTGGCGGTTTTGGCCGGGCCGAGTTGGTGCCTCGGGCACTGAGCTGTGGACATTGGCGCGGTTTTCGGGCCGAGCGCTGGCGTGGACACGAGGCACGGTACAGCGCGGGCAGCCGGCCGGCCTTCCGCGGAAAACTGCTGACTCAGGCGCCGTCCGTCTGTCCGTCTGCTTGTTCAGCTGTCCTCACGTGCCTCACGGTTCACACTGACACCCAGACGGACACGCTGGCAATCGGTCTATCTGCCCCACAGACGGCCTGTTGCAGGAGCTCTCTGTCCCACATGCGGCCTGTTTCTGGAGCTCTCTGTCCCACATGCGGCCCGTTTCTGGAGCTCTCTGTCCCACATGCGGCCTGTTTCTGGAGCTCTCTGTCCCACATGCGGCCCGTTTCTGGAGCTCTCTGTCCCACATGCGGCCTGTTTCAGGAGTTCTCTGCCTGTTCCTGAGAACATGGCGATATCCAGCTCCAGCTCCACATCAAGCTCTCCCCTCCAGATCGTTCGTCCGTCAGGCTGTTCGCTTTCCAGAAGTTTCCTTCGCTGCTTCCATTTAATTCTGACTAACATGAGGAATTCGGTCTCTTGTTGGTCTAATGCACGGCAGCCATGTGCATCTGGTACCCCCCCCCCCAGTCTTACCAGACACACTGGGATGCCCGGGCAGTGGCCCCGCCCAGATCACATGACCACGCTGACAATGGGAAACAGACTCTGCCGTCAGCCCTTCAAAGGGGGCTGCAGAAGAGCAGCGGGACGTCCCTGGTGCTCCTGTCCTCTGTGTGTGAGAAGCAAGAGAGGGTAATTACAGCAAAAAAAAAAAACATGTATCCAACATCGCAAACACTCATCATGCAGCCCAGAGGTGGTCTTCTGTGTCTTTGCCTCCTGCTTCAGTCCAGTTATTCTAGACATGCTACTGCATTTACAGGATAAAACCTGTCCCAATATCCTGCATGTTATTTGAATTCTGTGCGTGTGTGTGTGTGTGTGTGTGCGTGCGTGCGTGTGTGTGTATTGACACCCATGCCTCCAAATCCCATGCAAGTCTTCAGTAAGTCATTGCCTGCCTTCCCTGCAAACAGATTTTGTTTCAGAGCATTCATGGAAAGTTAGTGTAAGCTTTCTAATTGTTCTCGCAGTTTCCCAGATGTACTTTGACTGTTAACTGTATTTGTGAAAATAACCTTAACATTAATATATGAATGTATGTACTGTATGTACTATGTATGTGTGTGTGTATTCATGTTGGACTTCAAAACTAAACTATTACCATCAGGTGATGTTACCCGTGAGTTTGTGTCTGGAATGTCTTACTGTGACCTTGAAGGAAAATTAGGAAATTCAGAGAATCTAACCAGTATGTTTTCCTGGTTTTCTGGAAACATCGCTGCTTGCAGGGTGTATTTCCTATTTGAGCTCTACTGGAAAGCCCAAAGCAGTCAAGCCGTGTGCTGTCCTGATGACTCATTAATGACCATTTATCACTTTGGAAGCAAAGATTCTGTGATTTATATCCTAAGAAAGTAGAAAACTCGTAGTTGAAGGTTTGTATAAATAGTGTGTTTGCAGCAGTGTAAACAGAGCGATATCGCTGCTTGTTCCGAAATGCTGTAAACGGTCCTGATCAAAGGCTCCTGGTCCAACTGGAGCGCCCAGAGGAGGAGGAGGAGAAGACTTCAGGCAGTCTTCATCATCTGATGGATGATCTGCTTACCGGTGGTTTAAGGTTTTGGGTGTTCATCAAAAGACACTCTGAGAAGATCAATTATTTGCTTGTGTGCGCTACACTGCTGCATGCAAACACATTCATACGCAACACAGAGTCACATATACACATTTTTATAACTATTGTCATTTCTGTTCAAACAGGAGATCTCGGGATTCCAAGCACAATAGACCAAATACCTCAAACAGTCCAAATCCGATGCAAAGTCTTAATGAATCCCTTTTAAATGCAGATCTGTTGTGCGAGTATTAGTTACTGAGCTGCTGGTGAACCACTCATTACATGACATAGTGCACGCATCCGCAGATGTACAGCCTTATACATGCAACCCTCGCTGCTTGCATGTATACATGCACACACACACACACACACACACACACGTGCGCAAGTGCAACATACTGAACATGAAGACCATGGGCTGAAATCTCTGGAGTTTTCTCTCAAATTTTCAGAATAACTACATTTTCAGAAGTTTCAGTACAAAACCCCTCTGGATCATCACTAATGTGAACACACGGCCATTGAGCTCGTGCTGTCTAATAACTGAATTAAGAATGAAAGACTTGGATTGCTCCAGATCCAGGAGCACTGTAGATGTGAAAGGAGAGAAGCCCGGGGTCTGCCTTGGCTTGCTGCTCCGCTCCTCTCTCAGCGCTCAGTGCTGCTCAGTGCTGCTCAGGCTGGCCCTGCATCCCCGATGTTTGGCACCGGAGACTCCACTCTGAACAGCTGGAGGATAAGCAGCTTCCAGCCTGACACAGATCCCCACACACACACACGCACGCACGCACACAAACTCACACACATATGCACGCGCGCACGCACACACACTCACACGCATGCACACACTCACAAACCCACAATCTACACCCACGCACGCAGACACACACACACACACACACACACACACACTCACAAACCCACAATCTACACACACGCATGCAGTCACACACTCACTCATACACACACACACCAGTGTTCACAGGGCTGACTTTATCCACACACATGACAGATGCATATTGTACCCCTTGTGGTTCTTGGGTTATTTTCAAATCCGTGTCAGTGTCCAATTTGGCTTTTTTCCCCCCATTCTTTAAAATTTTTTTTTTTTTTTTAACTCTTTCTCTGTTTGTTTGCCTGTAATGCGACATTAATGCAGCGTCTGAAAGAGTTCCTGCGCTTTTGTTCTCTGCGGTCAGGTCAGTTTTCCCTCCCTCTGCTCCGCGCGAGCGTCGGCTGCCAGACTGCGCTAGCGAGCTGGGGTGTAGCCTCATGCAGCCAGCTCATTAAGCACAGTAAACATTCCCGTGGCTGCGAGCCGGACTTAAAGAAACAGCAGACGCGAGTGCTGCGCGATCTGCGCTGCTTTTTTAAAGGGACATTTTATGCCGGTCCTCCCGAACACGCACGCCGCCGTTGCTCTCGCGAAACCCGACCCGCGTAAGCTCACTCTAGTTCTCTCGCAAATGCACATTCGTGCAGGCTGGCTGACACACACACACACGCGCGCTCATTTTTATCAGGCAGAGGGTGCTGTGTAGTCACATGACCTAGGGCAGCGGTCCCATCTGTCAAGCAGAGACGGAGAGAGAGATCCATGCCGCTGCCCAAACGGCCAAATATGGTCAACAGGAGCGGAGGTGTGCTCCGAGCGCGCTCTAGCTGCGGCTAACGGCTCCAAACCGCGCCGATGCCTTCCAGTGCCCCGGGGGATGACTGTTATGCTAACATTTTTACAACATGTGGTCACACACGCATGTCTCCTACCGTCCCAAAGCACTTTTCTCAGACCGTTTTCTTCTGTCTGTGACTAAGTTTGGCAGGAATCAGTAATGTATTTTCCCAATGCCTGCTTAGACTCAGTGAACACCCAGACATTAAGTGCAAGCCATGTTTTGCGGTAAATTCTAAAAGCTAATTGCGAAGCTAGCTCAGCTGTGATCGGCTACGTGGTCACAATGTAGCATAGTCAGTTCAGAGGTCACTGTCAGCGCACAGCTGGTATGGTTGTGAAACAATAAACAGCACATTACTGCATGCTGTTTACTGTGTCTAGAACTTTCTGGAAGGTTGCAGCAGGGAAAGTAAGGGCAGAGAAAGAACGAGCCCTGTTTCTGTGAGCTCGTATGTTTCCTAGTGTCGCCTCCTGCGTGGCACACAGCTGCACACGGGCTTGCTTCTGTCCATCGATGCAGTTTTGCCCGCAGTAAGAAATTCCCCAGGCAGAAGAAACTAACTCTTGGATCCTCTCTCTCTCTCACAGAGACAAACCTCATGTTAGAGAGAGTGACATGCAGCATGAAAAGCTTTTCGTCCCCACATCCCCCCCCCCCCCCCCCCCCCCCCCCCCCCCCCCCCCCCCCCCCCCCCCCCCCCCCCCCCCACACCAGACGTTGGTTTATTAGCTATCCTCAGTCTGGGTCCAAACCGCAGAGGACAAGGGGAGGTAAAGTGTGTGCGGCCTTCCGTGGCGCGCGGTGAATCATCTCTGACTAACTGGCGCTAATTGGGGGCGATCGAGACGAGAATCGCTCGCTTTCACGCCCGGACAAAGCCGGGCTCAGAGCCGGGCTCAGACGACCCCGGCAGCCTGGGCGGGGGGTCTTGTTCCCACGGCGGCCCGCGCAGATGGCGAACCGGGCTGTTCTTCGTGGGGGGGGGTTGGGGGTGTTGGGGGGGGGGGGGGCGCAGATCGTTAGCGGGCTCACCGCGCGTCCGGAGAGGCTGGAGGTTAGCGGTCGTCCTGCAGCGACGGCTCGGCGTTCACGGGTCGCCGGGGAGCGGGGGAGCGGGGGGAGCGGGGGGCTCGGGGGGGGGGGGGGGGGGCTGGGAGCGGGGGCTCGGGGGACACGGAAGGGGATTTCGGGCCTGGGCGCTCATCACGGATGTGCACTGCATCTCACGCGTGACGCGCTCACCATGCGGGACGGTGGCTGGCCCGTCGCTGGGCCGTTGCTGGGCCGTCGCTGGCCTGTCACTGGGCCGTCGCTGGCCTGTCGCTGGGCCGTCGCTGGGCCGTCGCTGGCCCGTCGCTGGGCCCGTCGCTGGGCCGTCGCTCGCCCGTCGCTGGGCCGTCGCTGGGCCTTCGCTGGCCTGTCGCTGGCCTGTCGCTGGCCTGTCGCTGGGCCGTCGCTGGGCCGTCGCTGGGCGGGGAAGGCCTCTGGCGCGCTGTTTAGTCTGCGAAACACCGGCTGGGTGTGAGAGTGTCGCAGGGCTCTGTGCTGCTCTGTTATGCTGAGGCCCTCTGGTTATACACTTGCATAAACAAACAGAAAAGTCATACGCAGCTGTTATACAGAGGCTCTGACATTTTACAGTTGTCTGTCCTTATGCACAAGGACGCTAAAAATAGCATATCACTGAAATCTTTATGGGAGATTTGTCACAAAGGAGAAAAAACTCTTTCAAAGGTCCTCCCAAAATATTTTTTTTTTTACAAGAAAGTGTGTGGATTTGAAGGAACAGGAGAAAGAAACGGAGTGGTTTTTGAAGGAACAGGAGAAAGAAACGGACTGGTTTTTGAAGGAACAGGGTTGACCCATTCGCAGTAAGCTATACTGAGAATTCATTTGTAGATGTTTGTGCATTTTAATTTAAATGAAAGCTTTATTCTCCACATTACATTAGAGAAACATCCACCCGGAAGCTGTACAAATGGCTTTTGCGGACATGCACGGTCAACGTTTTTTAATGAAGGGCATTCTTTGATAAACCCTAAGCTCCATCTGTCGGGAAGAACCTGCGATGAAACAGAGGATCCTCCCCGAAGGAGAAAGAAAGGATGAAAAAAGAAACGCCAGCAGAGGAGAAACGATCAAAGCACAAATGGCACGCCACACCCTTCACCCCCCAGCCGTGTCTCACCCCCCCACGCCCCCCCACACCCACTCCCCCAGCCACGGCTCCTCTCCCCCAACCATAGGACCCCCCCCCCCCCCTCCATGACCCCCCCTGCAAGGTTACCTAGGGCTCAGCTCTCTGTGAGGTGACGTGCGTGAGTCGCGGGGTTCGCCCTGTTCCGCGCACCATTAGCGCTAGCCGCGGGGCGGGGCGGCCATTAGGGAGCGGGTGCTCTCCACCCCCCCCCTTCGCCCCACGCGCTGCTCACGAGGGGGACAGCGGGTCCGGACGTGCCCGATCACGCCAGCCGGGGCTGGCCCCCCCACGCGGGCGGGCGTGATCAGACCCTGGGCATCCCCGTGCGCTCTCTCAGAGGCACGCAGGCGAGGCGGCGCCGCCATCGCTAGCCTGTTTGCTTAATGCAGCGTGCGGACTGGGCAATTAGCACTCCGCGGCTACCGGGCGACTGCATGGAAAAATCGCTCCATCTCACCGTGATCCCCGAACAAGGGCAATCAGCGGCTCTCACGCGCACACACACACAAACAAACATGCCTGAATGCACACACACAGAAACACACAACACACACACACACACACACACATGCAGACAAGTACACACATACACACAGATACACACACAAGCACACACACATTCACACAACACACAGATAACAGATACACACACAAACACACAGAAGCACGCACACACACACATATGCAGACAAGTACACACATACACACACACACACACACACACGCACACACACACGGGCAGAGACGGAGGAAGAGGCATGTGGCCCGTTAAGCGTTTTTCCGATTTGATTGATGTTTGACAGGTGCTGAAATGAAGGTGGCGAGGCCGTTTCTACGTCACTGCGAATGTAAACAGGCGCCCTCGACGCCACGCCGATCTTATCCGGGGTCTGTGCGATGAAGGAGACGCACAGAGGAGCACAATGTCAGGCGGGGTCAGAGGTTGCAGCTCCGCGAGGGTGGGGGGGGGGGGGGGGGGGTCGTACTGTCTGTCTGCGCTTGCTGTTGTGTGCGGAGGAACAGACTGCGTTTGATACCGTGACTCCAGGTGTCACATCCTGTCCAAACACCGCTCTGCTCTCCGCCCGCCGTGTCTTTCCACCTGTTCTACTGGGCCCTGGTTTTGTTCTCTTTTGTTCTCCTTCAGTCTGCGTGTGCCGCCCGGCCCACTGGCTCCGTAGGCCTGGAGTTAATCAGCGTTTAACCTTCACTTTGATTTACAGAAACACACATGAAAGTGTGATTTTGGAATGCAACCGTTGGAAAAGCAGAAGCCTTCAAATGAAATAAAAGCATTAAAAATCATTTATTTTACTGAAAAAGTTTTATACAAAAAAAAAAAAGAAATTAAGCAAATTTAATTTGGAAATGGCGTAAAAATTCCAAGCAGATGAGCAAAGGAAAATAGGCAAATCTATGTCTTTACTTTAATTTCTGTACCTTTTACCTGTATTTGTTATTCTAAAATGGGTTTGGGATGTTTCTGGGTGTGGCACTCTGTATGGGGAGTGGGGGGGCGTGGCACTCTGTGTGGGGAGTGGTGGGCGTGGCTACAGAGCCTGAGGTTTGGGATCAGATTCCAACAAAACTGTTTGTTGTAATGGCAGATGTTAAGAAGTCTAGATATAGCGAAGCAAAAAGACAAGCTGATCTTGGAATTACTTTTCTTCGGTGGAAGTTTGCCAAGGGGATGAAAAGCGACTTGGAGTTGGCCTGCTTCCTGTTGGACCTGTAAGTACCTTACCTTACACAGCTAGATGCTGAGGTTGGGGAGCTTTTGTATTCAAACTCTGTTCTTTTATCAAAATGTCTTCCCCCCCCCCCTATGGAAACTGCTGTTACTGTTTATGGTTGCAACTTAGCTAGCTTGGTAATGCATCTGCATTTATTTCATTCAGGGGAAATGAATTCAATGCAGCATGCATGCTCTCTAGCTAACATGTAGCCACCTTCACTAACAAAGCTAACAAAGTTTGCTAACAACTTTGAAAAGGCCAAGGATTACTTCATTTAAAAAGTCATTCACTTTACAAGTGTATTAGCTAGCTATGATAGACATATGGCCTGCTAATGGTACCTATGCCACACGTGATTCCGTGTTTATATCCCAATTCTAACTAAATGTCCAGAGGGGTATTTCGGGAAGCAGGATTACTGAGTTTAATCAGTGCAGTTATCCAGCTACCTCAGTAATCCTGCTTCATGAAACAGGGCCTAGAATTGCAAAATGAGGAAAAACACAAAATATCTGCCCCAGCGCTACAGAGTAGCTACTCAGTGTAAAGATAGCGATCACACTGCCTAATTAATGCGCTGGAGGGTGTGTCCTCAATGGAAGTGTGGGTGGGGTTGAGGATGAAGGAGGTGTGAGTGGGGGTTACAAACTCAGTCTACCAGGGCTGCTAAATCCTTTAAACAGAACAACTTTAACATGCAAACAGGAAAAAAAAAAAACACAAGGAAAAGAAGCATTTAATAAGGCGACAAGAAAAATAACATATTAATTGAAAGAATAAAGAATTAACATTTAAAATGGGGTGAGAAGCAATTTTTTATAGTTGCAAATATGAAAAACCCATAAAAAACCCAACAGCATGAAAAACTTTAGTCCACATTTTGCTGCACACTCCATATTGTATACGGGAGAATTATCTGTGAACACACCATGGAAACCTTCTGGTTCCCTATATAATCCCCCTTCTTTTGCTTTGCTTTTTTCCGCCATTTGTTTTTTTATTTTCAAAATGTTAGCATTCTCAAAATGGCAGTCTACAATTATTTTCCCTGAGGTGCAGACACGCAGAACACTGCGAGGGAGACTCAGCCCGTTAAAGACAGTACGCTTGTGCGGCTGGTCTGTGCTCTGGGCCACTGGTGAATTTTTCATTAGAGGAACAGAGCTCATGAGGTCATCTTCTCTTATGCGGTAGGAAAAATAAGGAGAGGGGGGAGGAGCTTAGTGTCTATATCCACTGTGTGGCTCCCAGCACCACATTACAAGCAATTAAGGTAATGTGTGTGTGTGTGTGTGTGTGTGCGCCTTTTCCTCCTCTTATAAGCTTCCGTCCCACCTGCATTTCCTTTAACGAATCCTCCTGAGTTACTCTGTCTGTCTCTAGTTCCCTTGCCTGTGTGTGTGTGTGAGTGTGTGCATGTTTGTGTGTGTATGTGCGTGTGCATGAGTGTGTGTGTGTTTGAGAGAGTGTGTGTGTGTGCGCGTGTGTGTGCATGTGTGTGGAGGTCACAGTGATGCATGACACACAGGAAACACGAGTCTCCTCCTGTGTGTAGTAAGCTCTAGACAAGACTGCAGGAAGCAGGAAGCAGGAAGCAGGCCTGTCCAGCCGTCATGCTAAAGAGGCTCCAGCCAGCGCGAATGGAGCAGTCCTGTTTTCCCATCACCACCCATGTGGTGCTAACAGCAAACAAGGCCAGCCTCGGCTGAAAAACAGTGTTGGCGCGGGAAGTTGCATATGGAATGTGAATCAGTGTGCAAGAGGCAAAATCAGATGGTCTCTGAAGGCACAAATAAGAAGTTCACACACATGCACACACACACACACGCACACACACACACAGCATGCACACACACAGGCAGCACACACACACACACACAGGCGGCATGCACACACACACAGACACACACACACACACACAGACAGCATCCACACACACACACATGCTGCTCACAGGTAACCAGAGTGTCAGAGGTGCATTGTGTGGAAGCGTGCCTCTGTTCAGGTTACAGGTGACCCGGCACACCTGGGCTGAGGGATACGTGAATATTTAAAGACCCACACGGCTGGAGAACACCTACAGCCCAGCACCTGAGAGACACCTGTGAGGCACCTGAATCCACTCCGGTTACAGTTTCCAGCTCAGAGTCACTCACCAGATTACAGACGAAATGAGGATCATGTCAAGCAGCGAGTAGCTATGCACAGACTGCGCTGGATAGGTTCACTGACCAGCAGATGCCCAAGAAGCGCATGGTAGACAGAAGCTGGGGAGGTTTATTCTGCTTCTTTTTTTTTAGTAGTAGAAGAATACACATTTTGGAAGGCAAAGGTGAATTAAATTCAATTCGTGTACATTTTAAACTTAGCCGGGTCCTTTCCCATGTTCAGTAAATCGAGGATGTTGTCATTTTTTGGTAATTCAATTCTGTGAAATTCGAGTAATTGCGATGACCTTTAATGGCAGTGAGAGAGTGAAAGGATTGCGGTTAGGCTTTTACAGAGGGGGTGCTTCTCCAGGCGTGAGAGAGAAAGAGATGCATTGTGGGCAAGTTGGAGCTTTCGTCAGCGTGCCCACAGAAGCCCTTGTGGCCGCGGTTCGCCCGCAGTATTGCTTCACTGGGACCAGCCGCGGTCCGGGGGGAATTCCCCGAGGTTTGGACGAGGGCCAGAGAACAGGCCTCTCTCATGGACGCGGTCCTTGCCCTGCCCCCCCCCCCCCCCCCCCCCCCTCTTTGCCCCCTCCCTTAAAAGCGCCCGGGAATGGTTCAGGAATCAGACTACAGTAGGAAGGAATGCCCAGAGATTGTCATTGATGTGTAAAAGGTATGCTAAAAGAATTTTTAAAATTAAAAAAAAAAATCTGTCAAGAAAAAGGGATTTGTTGGTTTACCTCTGAGTGTGGGCGGAGCTTGGACACTGAACCTTAATTTCTGTTTCCAGTATCGGCTTGGCCTGCTGCTTTATTGTATTATAAATAGTGTAACTCTGTTTATATAGTTTGCTCTCATTAATCTGAAGTACCGCACGGCTGCTAGTTCAGTGTTTTGATAAGAACAAACAGAGGCATAAGCCAAAGCAGGTCACATTTATCACCTTACATACTCACAATCATGTGTATGTTTGTGCACACGAACAAGACCTGGATATGTGTGGATTTCCATGGGTAAACACACAAACAGACTGTGGAGCACAAAACCAGTTCTCTGGTGCATGCGGCACTTGAAAGCTTACGAGGGAAGAAACGTTAACAAGCCGGGAACATCCAGTGATAAAAAATAAACACAACCCTGTCCAAACACGGGACTCATCCTTGATCCATTCCCCACATTCTCAGAAGTCATTTTATGTGTGAACAGAGTTGCAAAGTATATGACTAATTCCTGTTCAATAACTTTCTGTGGCCTTTGGCAATCATCGCTTTGCTTCCTGTAGACCAACCTTGTCAAACTAATTTCAACTAATGTAGATCTACCGTGAAAACGCTGGCTAGACTGTGTTTACTAACCACCAGCTATTGTTTTAATATCATAGATAGAACTGGCGGTTGGTAGTTTTCATCAAGCCACACCACCTTTTTGGCTCTACAGCACGGCGCACTGACATCATCGACTGGTACAGAGAGGAGCTGCTGAGAGACACTGTCCAGCTAGCTTACTGGCAATGGCCAATAAGCTGGTCAAAGTCAAGCTGTCTTAATGGAGGGTTTAGCAAACAAACTGGTTTAGTGTCCAATTGTTGGCAGCACATTTTAATTCATCTTTGGTGTAATGTACCATTGGCTTGCAAGCTAGCGACGTTAAAATACGTTGAGACAGACCTCGGCCCTGTAGCATTTTAGCGAACACTAACATGCTGTGGCACGCTAAACTCACTGAATACCAGCAGCAAGCCAAAATAGTTTAGAGTTTGCTAAACAGTCATCTGTCCGGGAAATACCATTAAGACATCGAGATGCTTGTACAGATAGCGAAGGCTAGTCTGATAATCAATAGAGCCCAGATAAATAATCAGGCATGTGATCATCTGGCCTGTCAATCTCAAATTCAGCAGCCATTATGCTTCACGTGCGTTCTGAGTTCTCAGATGGTTTGGCAATCAGTGACTAACTAGGGACAAATTATAGTGTGTTCGTCAGAGCAAAACATCAAAAAAAATGACGTAGTTACAGATACGTGTGGAGAAAGGGAAGCAGGCATGTACAAACAACATCAGCACTGATGACAGACATCTTAATGGCACATTGCACATCAAAAGATTTCATTTCATTTGCACATCTTGCAACTTCTCTTTATATGATCAGACAAAGTTTTCAGTAGACCTGCAACTGAAAACACAAAAACACAGCACAGTACAGCCTGAGGGTGAAACAAACTCTTAAAAAATGGAGAGGAAGGCAATAGGTGGCAATAGGATGATTTAAATATCGATTTACTGAGGCTATAGTAAGTGTGTGTATAGTAAGAATGTGATAAACCTGGTAAAACGTTGTCCAAGTAGGAAATAAAGTATGCACAAAACACAAGACACCCTGCAGAATCAGTTGGGGAAATTGATACTCTGCTGCAAAATACCTCAATGTGCACCTGGTTTAATTCAATACCAAGTCCACCCCCCCCCCCCCCCCCCCCCCCACAACCCCCCGAGAATCCCAGGCCACCACTATCAGTGGTCAGAATGGTCCACTAGCATGGTCAGAATTCAGAGCTCAGAAGCTGTTCTTAAGCAGGATGCCACAACTGAAAAAACATTTTTTTTTAAAAAGTTATCTTAATACAGCACAAATGAACACCCATCACCATATTTATAAACGACAAAACATTCAATGTTTTTTTTTTTTTTTTTTACAGTTATGCTCACAGTGAACAACTCCCTGGTCTGGATTTAATCAGTTTTGTCCCAAACATTTGTTCTTGTTTTTTTTTCTTCACTGTTCATATGTTATTCTGCATGCTGAACTAACATACACATGAGTCACACCAGTAGGGGACTGTTGCGATATTCACTACAAAAAAAAACTACAAAAAAAACCACCACTGACTATTTATTTAAGATTACGTTATTTGATAATGACTCATCGGTTCTAGTTTAATTTAGAAATATAAGATTTTTCTGTGTTTCCAACGAGGCAAGTTATGGCTTTCATTTGATAAAGGTATCCATAATGAAATTTCCCCTCTACTTATGTTTTTTTTTTTTTTTCCGCATCCAAGTTGTGTATCCAAGCCACATACTGAATGGTGGTACAGCACACATTGAAACATGACCTAGAGACTAAGGTACATACCAAAACTGTGGGCTCACTGAACCATTACGCCCATACTATAATCCGTCTCATACTGTAAACAACATGGGCGCCAAGAAAGCAGGAAGTCGAGTACACTTAGCCATACAGCTAGCCAGCTGGTAATATTTAGTCAAGCTACTGTGCATACCTTTACAGAGTATCACTGAAATTCATATTCATCTTTTTACTTTCTTTTTTTATTCTTTGGCCTGGGGCTATATAAAACCGTTGCGCAAATGATTTATTTTCATACAACGGCACAGTGCTTTGCTTTTTATTCTTACGTAAGCACTGGATTGGCGGGGAAGAACTGAAACATCGACCGATGTATTTTTCCTGTTCTTTTTTGAGGAGCTGTCTCAAAAGCAACTGCTTGTTGTTGTTTTAACCTCTCATCGCTCTAAAGAACAGAGCCAAAAACAACCAAAATTGTGCCATTGTCCAAATACTTACACGCTGCATGGTGAGTGCAAAACTCTGCTTAAAAACAAACAAGCACACCTGAGACTTCTGTAACCCACTGAACTCGACCGTGCTGAACGCTTGTTGGCTGAGGTGAGCCCAAACACCTTTTTTATACTTACTTTAACTTTAAGATCCTTTTCGGGATTTATTCAATGCTCAGGTCTACAGGACCCGTCTCAGTTCCCAGAAGACTTTGCTCCTGTGGCCCTGCCCACTGAGTCAGGCACCATCCTTACCTGAGATGCGTGCACCGCAGGTACAGCTTGTGTGTGCAAAACATCCTGTCAGTGCCTGTAACCGACCTGGCCTCCCACACCCAACCGGGCCTATTAGGTTCAGGGAGGTGGCACGGTCGTGTCACTCAATTACAAGATGCTAACGACGCCGGTCTCGCTAATGAGCGGCATTGTAGCACTTTGGCAGAGAAAGAGCTCCCGTGGTAAGCGATCGTGTTACCCTCTCTGTTGTGGGAGATCAGGGGCCTTCTCCTGGTGTCAGGACGCAGAGCCCGGCTGAGTCATGGAGCTGGAGACGTGAGGGACGGTCCGGCAAGTGATCCTCCCCCGGGGGAACCTGAGCGGGCTGGCGAAGATCGCGTTCTCAAACGCTCAACTTGCAAAAAAATGTCCTCGCCCTCCTCTCGTCATCCCGTCCCTCTCCTTTCCAAAAATTATCCGCCCGCTTTGACGCGTTGAATTTTCCTCCTGTTGCGCCATTTTTGAAAATAATAAATCCTGAGGCCTCTGTCAGAATCTCCTCCTCAATTCAAGCGTAACTCGAAATAAATTTGCTAATCCGTTGAGTCACAATCTTGAAACACGCGAAACGTTGCAATCGTCAAAAGGGGCGCCAGGATCATTGTCTGAAAACGTAAACAGTACCCGCCCTTGGCACTAACATTGGGCATAATTATCCAACAGAATCTCTTTCTCTGAAGATCTCTCTTTTAAGTAAGAGATTTAAGCACAGAAAACATTTTTTTTTTTTTTTGTTTTTAGAAAGGACCAAACACAGCGTGTCCCCAACCAGCCCTTACATTTTGCTATGGTTGTAACATCGCTTTAGTGTAGAGTCAGAGACCCGAATCTCATTCAGTCCGTGGAAAACAACTCTGCTTACCACAAATATCAAAGATAAAAACAAACACAAATGCAGATGCTGATTTAATGTTGAAGCATGATGAAACAGCTCCTTGACTTGGAATCTACTTGGAGGCTGACTTAGAAGAACATAGGCCATAGAGCAAGGAGACTCAATGCCATTGCGCCCTATTGTTCATTCTAGGGTTGCCTCCTTTACTGAGATATCCAGGTTGGGGAGAAGATGTGTCAAACTGCCAGTACGTCTCATATCATACCATAGTATATGTAATACCAGATCACAATCATATACTTCAAGATACATATCTTGTCTCACTTTATTGGTGCAATGAATAAATGTGAATTGACCATTTATTGCATGAAAATTGTTACCGGTTTAATACTATTATTCTATTTACATCGCGCATCGCAAAACATGAAAAGCTCTGTCCAAGTCCTTTACAAACCTTACCTACGGTAGATTCTATTTCTCAAAGCCGTAACACCTTGATGTCCCGCTCCCTGCACACTGTTTTGAATATCACGCTGAGGAAGATGAATGCCGAGACGTCCACGTGCGGTCTAAACACATAAAATAAAAAAATCGGAAACTGCGAAGCGAACGCTGCCCACTTTTTTATTTTGTCACTCTTGTAAGCAATACGTTCTTGCTCAGGTCAGCGATGATGCATGCACTGGCCTTATACATGAGGCGCGCCAGGCATAAACTCATTATGCAAGTGGAATATTTTCCATGGTGAATCACAAATGGGGACATCTGCCACGATGTTGACGAAAACACGTGGCCCCCCAAATAAATCTGAGATCTTACGCATGTTAGTAATCCGAGCCTGGCTTTTGTGCCGATATTTTACGAAGTTTATTTGAATGTTTTCCTCGTCATTGCTTTTAGTTTTCGGTAATTCAGAGCACATTATTCACTAAAAATGTTTGAGCCTGAAGTATTATGACGATTTTTATTGCTGAATTTGCCATTTGTTCAGGCCATTTAATAAGGATGTATAAACATTCTTTTCTTTCAGTAATTACGGTTTTTCTCCATTAAACCGACAGAGAACGCATCAAAACTGGAACCTAAACATAAAATTACCCATGGTTCCTTTCACACAAAATTCAAGTTGTACACTATTTAAAAAAATAAAATATGAAAAATACATTTGTATCAGCAATTGAGTTGAAGTTCAAATTATTAATTGTTTAGTTATTATTCATTATTAATTAATTTGTAGTTCAGATCCACCAGCTCCAACCAAACTAATCCCTCATACGTGTGAATTGAAATAATTTAATTGTTAAATCACCCATCACCGTGAAGTCTGAATTTATAGTTTTTATTTTTGTTTGTTTGTTTTTTTTAAACATTTGCAATACTCTGTCTTCTTCTTCAGCGCCTGTTCTGGATGTGGGAAGACATTATGAACGTAATCATCATTCAAATGAAATATAAGTAATTCAGATAAACAGGCAGACGTGACTTAACTTAACTTAACTTAACTTCTTAACTTAACTTAACTTAACTTAACTTAACTTAACTTAACTTAACTTAACTTAACTTAACTTTACTTTACTTTACTTTACTTTACTTTACTTTACTTTACTTTACTTAAGCTTAAGCTTAACCTGTGAAGCTGCAGGAAAAAACTATATAGTCTAATATTCAGATATGTACTCATACACCTCAGCAGTTTATACAATTTACATTCACATGGGCATACGACATCTACAGACCAGTTTCTCTAAAAGCTGCATAAACTATGTTGCACTGCAAAAAAAAATTAAGTCGGGAGTAAGCCGATCAACTTGTATGTGGGCGTGGTTTATTGCAAAAAAAAGCGAATAAATACTAAACGGTTTGGAACTCACATAAATGAACCATGCAGCTAATTTTTGGGCTCTATTGTAGTTCAAGTGTTTTCCTGTCAGGCGCTGAGTTCTCGTCTGTCAACAGTCCTTTAGAAAATTAAGAGAAGCCCGTTCAGATCTGCGTAGGAGGAGAAGAGGCTGCTGTTGTGGAGCGTGACGGTTGCCCACAGCATCGCTTGTATGAGCAGGAATACGCAGCTCGCCCGTCCAAGACAACGGAACATCGGCCCGCGTGCCGTAAATAGCAGCGATCGAGAGCCAACAGACTGCGCCTGGCAGACGACCCGGCTGGCTGCGGCGCAGGTGAACAGGTGCCTTAGAAACAAAATGAGGAGTAGCAATGTGATGCCAACACTACCCAGTCACCGCCCTCAGTACGACCAACAGCCAACGCTAAGCGCGGTATTCTCGGTTTCGACAAATTTAATCATTTGTCACGCTGTTTTCCTGGCGGATTACTAATAGCACGCCTGGCCAGCCCGATTTCGGAGCCATTTTTAAGAAATGTGGAGGCAATTTGGTCCACGGTTTGAAAGAGTGCCACGCTATGCTGAGAGGATGATGCTGTTTCCTGTGACTGGCGTGCCATTCTCCCACGCAGCACAGAATGGCGGCTCGCAGTTTTTTGGACGGTCTTTCTCTGAGGACTGTTGGGGCCCTGCTGTGTCTACCATAACCTGATTATAATACGGGCCATTGTTAGCTTTTACTGATCTCATTTTGCTGGGATTAGTCTTAATCCTGTCAGCACACAGTGGGTGTTCCTCCCAAAAACAGTACTCTGCGTGGCCTAAAGTATGTGGACACCTGACATCCAACATCTGGTCCAAAATTATGGGCATTGATACGGAGTTGGTCCACCCTTTGCTGCTATTTTAAAGATTTGCCTTCACTGGAGCTAAGGGGCCTAGTCCAAACCATGAAAAAACAGCCCCAGGCCAAGGGGTGTCCAGATACTTTTGGTCATACATGTGAGCCTGGTCATGGAAAGTGTCCCGATATCACCATGGAAACTATACTGCTGGGTGCCGCAGCACAAATGCAGCTTGTCCAGCTGTGCTTTATTGGAAACGGCTCTATCATGCCAGATGTGTCCCCCCCCCCCCCCCCCCCGCCCCACCCCCCTTCCCCCAGATGTGGCTTAAGAGAAAATACTGGATGCGATTTGATGAGAGCCTCTAAGCGGAGGCTGGGTATGGAACAAACAAACAGTTTCGGCCCGAGCGGAAGGATCACTGGTTTCACGGCTGTCCCGGTCTATTTGCGCACACTTTGTTATGCTTTGGCAAGGCGGTGTGTACCTGATGGTTACTTTGGTTTACTCTTACTGGCAACCCCGTGACATTCCGTGAAATGTGCTGACCTTTTTCTGTGCAAACAGCCTGCTCTCATGAACCCATCCACCGTCTGCGTTATTCTGGGTTATGCTTCACTAAAGAAAAATATTTGTATGGTGTGTTTCTTTACACAATTTGTGATTTACTGAATAAAATGATTTTAAAAAAGGACAGAGAGTGTTGCGCACACTCTGCTTATGGACGATCTGGTGCTGAAGCACACCCTCCCTCACTGAGCTAGTAACAGATTTTAATCAATAATCAATAAAAGAAGGAGAAAGATTCACTAACATATCCAATCTT
Source organism: Anguilla japonica (assembly GCA_025169545.1). Taxonomy (NCBI): domain Eukaryota; kingdom Metazoa; phylum Chordata; class Actinopteri; order Anguilliformes; family Anguillidae; genus Anguilla; species Anguilla japonica. Next base: position 48,987,320 of record CM045892.1, on the reverse strand, counting down.
CTCCTGATGGAGATATATTCATTGGACATTTTTTCCCTTATTGTACTTAAAATTTCTGTTAGCAAACCAGTGTCAGAAGTCTGAGAATGTATCTATATTTGATAATATATATATTTTTTTCACTACACAAAAAAAGCATGCCTGTTTAAACCAGGTTTAATTAAATTCAGTTTACTGCATGATTTTGATATAATGGGGGAAAATGTTGTCTGTAAAGTAAAAGTCAATTACTAGTCTGTTCATTGCAATAATAATCATAATAATAATAATTATTTAACGTGAGTAAAAGCTCGTTAGACACAATTAGACGAGAAGGAAACAGGTGCTGGTGGGCGATCCCAGAAGAATCTGGCACGCCAAAAAAACAAAGCAAACCAAAAGCGGCCAGAGGAAATTATCTATTTACAGGCAGTTATTCTTCTCCCTCGTTTTCAATTCTTTAGCTGCCAGCAAGACTATATTTGTATATTTTCATTCATTTTTCTGCATGGTGTTCAGTTGCAATGACTTGATTTTTAGTATTTTGGTTATCAAAAAAATGTCAGTCAATATACAGCACATTCCATTTAAACGTGTTTGTACGTGCTAGTGTAAACTTGGACTTCAATTTTTTGCCAAATTGAGGAAATTTGGCAGAGACATACACACCCTCGCATACACACACACACACACGCACGCACACACATACAGAGCTCTCTGGAACTGCATATCTGATAATTGCATACCACATTTTTTTATCATAGTATGCAGATGGTCCCATTCTGATACCACTGACCGGTGCATAAGAGCTTAACATCAGAACAGCACTAAGCATATAACATGATCGCTTACTGTAACTGTAAACACACACGTCCTCGCGCAGCGGCTGCATATCGCAATGTGGGAAATTGATACGTGTCAGTAAGCAGTTGTTATGAACACTTTGCTGAGAATAGAGTGGAAGACTCTAAATAAACCCTAGGCCTCTTCTTATTTCTCCATATTTAAACATATGTGTCATCTTTTCACAAGCCATATCTCATCTCTTCCTGCGTGTCCTCCTCTGTTGCCAGTGGCTTGTTGCCAATGGCTTGCTGTGGTGGTTTAGGCATGGGTGCACTGCGAAGTGTGTTGGGACAAAGTCTTGGTAAAACGTGCTACATAAATAAAATTTCATTGATCAAAGTCTTTACACTCAAAATATGCATGAGGCTCTAACTCTGTACGAGAAAATAAACAGTAATTCCAAACCCAATTTATTGATTGGGAATGTTGTGCTTCTGTATTTATACAATCCATCACTCTTTTCACTGTTGCATTTTGAAAATCTGTTTGATTTCAACTGAATATATTACCAGATGGCAGTCCATTTGTCCCACTTTGCTTTCCCTAGTGTTTGCCAAAAGCGGGTCCTTATGTTAGCACCAAATTAGCAGCTTTGAAATCAAACTGTTGAGCATGCAGTGATTCTTCAGCCTCCACCATTCCGGCTGTCTCTCTCCTTCGCCCCAGCGCCCCCCGTCCCAGAGAACACACCGTCAGTGAGCAGGCAGGTTCTAAATCTGCGTAATATTATTTCAAATAAATGTACATCTGCCTTTGGCGACATCGCTCCATTCATTGCGATCTTATATTCCAGCCCACAAAAAGGTCAAGCTCTGTGGAATTGTTTTGATAAGCGGGGGCGTGAGGACAGTTCTAGGTGCAGATTACAACTCCGCCCCCCCCCTCAACTTAACCCCTTTTTTTCCGCCATTTTTGTGCCGGGGTCACCCATAAAATGACTGGAGGATGACCCCCCTGACTGAGGCCGTGCACCTTTGGAGAAAGCTCTGCCCTCTGATGCGATCTCTGCAGATCAGACTTGAACAACGTGTTTGACCCCCAACCCTGCCCCCCCCCCCCCCTTTCACCCACCACCCCTGCCCCCCCCCCCCCCCTCTAATCTGCTGGAGAGAGCCCCGATCGCCAGAGCATGTTGCCCAAGCTGTCGCTCTTCATCCAAGGGGATCCCGGCCGGAGAGAGCACTCAAACCACCGCAACCCTCCACAGACAAATCCACCTCCGGTCCCACAAACCCGCCGGGCTGGATGATAAACGCTAAATGCTAAAACGCTAAACGCTAAAACGCTAAACGCCTTTGATAAAAAATAAAAACAGCGTAATACCCAGTAATGCAGCTCTGCTCTCGCATCCCGGAGCCTAATCCACGGGATCCTATTCTGAGCGGTGATGTCAGCAGTCACCGGCTACCGTATCTGAGGCAGGGCTGGCACGCCCGGGTGGATGATGTCATAGCACATCCGTGCCTGCTGCGGTCACCGGCCCGCTTTAGCCATGGATGGGGCGAAGGGCAGGGCAGAGAGGGGTACGGTGGGGTGGAGGGGCGGGGCGTGGCATGACCCTGCAAGCATATAGGCAACCGTCAGAGGTCAGGCACAACAGAGAATATCTCCCTTTCTCTCTGTCTGTCTCACAATCTCTCCCTCTCTCTCTTTCACACTCTCTCCCTCTCTGTATCTCTCTCACACTCTTTCTCCCTCTCCATCTCTCTCTTTCTCTCTCTGTCTCTCTCCCTGTCTCTCACTCTCCCTCTCTGTATCTCTTTCCCTCCCTGTCTCTCTCTCATACTCCCTCTCCCTCTCCATCTCTCTTTCTCTCTCTCTCTCTCCCTCTGTCTCTCTCTCTCCCTCTTTCTCTGTCCCACTCTCTCTCCCTCTGTCTGTCTCACTTTCACACTCTCTCACACTCTTGCTCCCTCTCTGTCTCTCTCTCTCTCTCCTTCTCCCTCTTCGTCTCTCTCTCTCTCTCTCTGTTTCTCTCTGTTTCTCTCTCTCTGCATTACTTCTTCTTAAATTAACCCCAGTTTGTCATCCCCCTGTTTCTCTCTGGTTCTGGTTGAGGCAGGTTCCCGGGGCGTGAGGTTCACGGGGCCCCTGGGACAGCAGTGCCGGCCGTGCGCTCACAGAGCCTGTAACTCCACAGATACAGAGACTCGCAGATGTGCGCGTCGCGCTAATGCTACTTTGCACAGCATCCTCTGACATTAATTCCTTCTCCGGGGTTTCTGATGTCAGGATTAGGATGAATAATGAAGGGCTACATCGCTGAATAATGCTTCGCCATTAAAAGGTGATATCCTGTTTCTGGATTAAGCGGGAATTATACGCTGCAGCTGGACCTGCATTCAGATACTTTACTAATTTGGTAAATACTGCCATTGGACCTCAGTGCACGTTAGCTGATATAATGCACAAGAAAAAATAGTTTAGTTGCTTTGGTGTTGAGGACATTCAATGTATTAAAAAGGAGAAAAACATACTCACTCATTTTTTTTACATAATTACAGTTTCAAAATCACATATGCTTTATAGATTTCATTTAAAATAACCAACACTACTAATCTCTCCCATGAATGTCTTTAAAAAGCGTAATGTTATTGTACTGACGATCGAAATGAATGCTTGCCAGACACAGCTGAAAAACAGACATGTTAGAGGCAAAGCAACAGAAACACTATTTCTGTTATTCCTGTGTGTGTGCGCGCACGTGTGTGTGTGTGTGTGTGTGTGTATGTGCATGTGCATGTGCATGTGCATGTGCATGTGCGTGTGTGCATGCACCTTTTTTTCAAATCAAGTCTGGAGTTTTCTCCTGCTCCTGAGTGTGTCGAGTGTCACTGACAGGGTGTCCAGACACAGCCCGACTCCTCAGGCCCCCGAGAGAGTGGGGCCCACGTTGCTTTAGCAAACGCTGGAAACGCCGGAGCAACGCTGGAGGAACGCTGGAGCAACGTCTCCGCGCCGCTCTCCCCGGCAGTGGAAATATTTACCCAGAGTGCCCAGATTTACAGCACGCCGTCGCTTTACAGCCGGCCTCTGCTCACTGGAGCTCGGGCCCCGGGCCCCGGGCCAGGAATGTAGGACAGGAGTGAATTAAGAGCCGGGCGGCTTTGCTCCGCCGAACCCAACCCCCACCCCTCACCCCAACCCCCACCCCTCGCACACCCCCGTCCCCTGTCCTTCAAAGCCCCCGCGCAGTCCCGTCAATCGAGGATGCTCTGGGGACAGCGCCTGGTGCGCTCGGCACGCCAAGACGCTTAAAAAAAAAAAAAAAAAAACAAAACAAAATGGAGCCTCCTCCTGTGTTTACAACATCCTCATATCTCAAACTAAAACATTGTTAAAAAAGGTAACAGATGAGATAATGAAGTCCCAGTTTATTCTGATGGTCTGTTTGCCTTTTAAGAAAACAGCAGCTAAGTTAATCGCTACTTTTTCAAATTTAGCATCACTTATTTGAGAAGGAAATAACAAAGAGACAGGCGCCTGGTCATAAACTGTTAAAATAATTTCCATTTAGTTTTTTTTGCATATCGCTGTGGTCAGGAGGTCAGTAAATTGTGGGAAATGTTATTGTTAAAAATGAAGCAATTCAAAACAAGAAAGAGTATGCGTATAAAAAAAGAACCAAGTGATGAATTTTGCAGGAAATTATACATTTCCAAAAATTCTTGGCTTTAGTGTACTACTTTCTAAATAAGTCAGTCTTAAGTGCCTCATGCCTTGCTGTTGTCTGAAGGTCTAAAAATATATTATGAATGTGGCAGAGAATCGGATTAATATATAGACAACAGTGTTCACAATGCATTTCCAAATAACCAGACACTCACTGCTCACACAGTAACACTGCACAGATGGCAAATACTTTCACCTTATAATGAAAACTGATCTGGCCCTTGCAGGCAGACAGTGGCCAGGTGACGAAAATGGCAAAGCCAACCATGCAAACACACCTTGAAAGTGATAGAAACACGTTTAATCTTGTAAAAAGTTATAAAATGAATATTGTACAAAAATAAAGTCTGTAAAGAGAACTTTGGTTCAGTAACACAAATGAGGAGGACATCGAGCCTTTTTTCACGGAAAGTTCACTTTAAAACCGCTGGCTTTGAACACAACACAGTGCCTTCCGTCCGCTATCCGCCGGAGATCAGAACTTTACACCTTTCCACTCTTTTTTTTTTGTTTGTTTTTCATAGCTTATCAATTAATAATTGTCATGGAAACCCAAACACTTCAACGACGATGACAGAACAGCACAGGCAGCGGAGAGGATCACAACACAAAACCTACAACATCGAAAACAGGTTAACATTTCGGGCCATGTGACCCCCTCAGGGTGTAGAAGGGTCGGGAGTTCGGAGTTTGGACAAGGGTACACATCCAGAAAATCTGAATTTCATACTTTCAAATGTATTTCATGGCTTTGTCGTTGGTACTGGAAATTTAAATAAACTGACCTTTTTTTGTTTTAATACTGCATAGCTAAAAGAATGTTCCAGGATACCTGGACTGAAAAAAAACTAGTCCTTCACCCTCTATGTCGGTTTGTAAATAAAGGACTATGGCCTCTTTTAAATGAGCGCATTTTCCTGTCTTGATTACGCTTCATACCTCTTAAAAATAAAAACAGGATTCTGAGAGAACGTTTTTGTGGTCTGATGAAGGCAAATGTATCTAGTAACCTTTACTTAAACACAACAGTGTAAAATCTAACTTCAAGATACTGATTGACAATATAATCATTCAGTTAATTTGCCTTAAATGTATAATTGAATAATAGCTCTTACTGGCATTTTCTCTTTTTTTCTCCCCTTTTAATCTGTACTCTAGTCCGATGTGCGTTGCGTGTCTGTTTTTCAGTGCAGGTATCTAAGATACCAGGACACAGGATTCCATTTAGATTATACAGAAAGGAAAGTTTGTTTGGACGCGAGAGGGAGGGCAGGAGGAGACTGACTGTAAACCAGAATGCTTCGTCAGTATGAGACATTTAAGCTGCTCGTTTGCTTGTTTCCCTACACCTGGCTCAGCGAGTGGCAGCCCCTTATCGGCCAGGAAGTCACTCCGTAGAACGACAAAATCCAGGGGTGGTGGGGTGGGGCGGGGGGGTGGTGTTAGGGACTGTCTTAAAGCCTCCCCAGGCGAGAGGATGGGGGGGGGGGGGTGGAGGTGGTCGGTACAGGGACTGTTTAAAAGCCTTCCCAGCCCGAGAGGATGAGGGGGGTGGGGGGTGTGGGGGACAGGGACTGTTTTAGCCTTCCCTGGCGCGAGGATGGGGGGGCGGGGCAGCGGGGGGCCACGGGTACAGGGGGAGCGAGGGGGACACGTAAGTGAACAGGCCGTCTGACGAACACCAGACTCCGCCATGTTCCCTTCCCATCGCTCCTCGGGTGCACGCGGAGGAAACCATTTTACTCGCGCCCTTCCGCGCGACTCGACAGACAGAGCTGTCCTGTCCTGTCTCTAACGCTGGGCGAGACGCGGGGCCTACTCCTCCTCCTCCTCCTGCTCCGAAAAATAAATCACCTGCAGCTGACACCTCGTCTGACTCCCCCCCCCCCCCCCCCCCCCCCCCCCCCCCCCCCCCCCCCCCCCCCCCCCCCCCCCGCTAGATTCAGCACGGTTCATAAACACGCAGAGCGAAAACCGCTCTCACTGCCACACGATTCAAATGGTGAAATATGTAAGAGTCTGATTTCATCTTCTGTAATACATCGCTTCCTGTGGAAAGCGCAGCTGTCTCGGAACAAATCCCACATCCGTCCTAACAAAGCCACTGGGTACATCTGTGTCATACATGAATCCCATAACGTGCGAACAATGATCAATTAAACTGTCCCCGAAAGGGTACGATAGTGGGTATATTTGCATTTAGTCATAAAATAAGGAACAATTATAATATTAGTTTTAACATTGACATTCCTATTTTATGTATTAACAAAAGTGAAACAGGAATGGACAAATTGCAGATTAAATATTTGTATCTCAAACAGAGGATGATGATTGTCACAGTTACTCCGACACCTCTTATTTACTTGAGTGGAGAGTGACAATGGGCCAATAACGTTAATAACAGATCAAACAAAGTAGAAACTCAAATACATAGTTGAACAGGTGGAGACAACGTAGTATAAAAGAGTAACATTTGGAGATTGGGGCTGTCTTTCTCCACGAGGAGTCATGTTTCCAGCATCAACCTAATTACTCTTCAACATGCTTTTTCTTTTTAACATATTTTCCTGTTTGGCACTGTTAAGAAAAGAAAAGAAATAATCAAATAAATAGGAAAAAAGAACATATTTTCATGAAATGGACTGCAATAAATAACAATAAGTTAATTAAACCTTAATAAATATCTTTTTTATATATATTTTATGCATTTAGGAATCTGAATAGATGCATTTGCACCAGAGTCCGTTTATTGGCCTTTTGGGAGTCATTCATGAAGTGAGCCAAGCTTTCTTTCGGAAAACATTTGTAAACTTTGCGATCATTTACAAGCAGCGACAACGGGCTGTACCTGGCCGGACTTAAATACTTGTATCTGGAGCAGCTGAATTTAAAGACCAGGAAGCGTTTGCAAAACCCAGGCCTCCCCCCATCCTCAGGACCTGAGTGAAGAGCAACTGAGGAACCTCCGCAATCCCACAGTTCCTTTCCCGAAGAGCCCAGTATCGCCAACTCCAAATGTGCAGGGAGCTGGCGTGACCTTCCATGTAACAGTAAATAGAACTTCTGTTGATTTTACGGTCTTGCTTGCAGGACGCACTGTCGGCACGGTATTTCTACTGAGCGTGAGGAAACATTTGTCGGTAAACAAGGAAGTTTTGGAGAAGTTCACTGCGGGATTTGAGAAAGAGCAACTCCCTCGACGGAAAGGAGGTAAACTGACCTTCGGGAGAGTGGATAGGATGAGTAATTACTGCGCGACTTCCCCCAGCAAAGCAGTTACGCTCCGTTCGCGAGCAAAGTCTCGTTTCTGTCGCGTCGGGGCTAAGAAAGGGGGGCGCCCCCTCCCCCCCCCCCCCCCCTCGCCGTTCATCCTTTGTGACCCCGCGACCCTCCGAGGGGGCGTCTCGGCCTTGGTCCTGTTCCTCGGTGGTGGTGGTGGTGGGGGGGGGTCAGTGACTCCCCCCCCCCCTCACAGCGAGCCGTTTGGGGCTGGGGGAGTGCGTTCCCCGCTCCGCCGCACGTTCCCCCGCCCCCACCCCCCCCTCTCTGCCCGCCCATCTCTTTCACGTCCTGCCGGACAGGAAGTCACACGCAGCCGCACCTCTTGGCGGAATGCCTCTTCAGGGTGTGGTACTCCGTCAAACTGTCGTCCAGGAACGAGAGGTCGTCGTCGAAGGCGGTGGGGCGGCAGCAGGCCCGGGCCGGGGGGGGGTCCTGCTCCAGCTTCTTGTTGTGCGTCAGGTTGTTCAGGATCTTGTCGTAGTTGGTCTCCGAGCTCACGCAGGGCCCGCTGCAGTACCTGAAGATCATCTCCTCTTTGGTCCGGTACCCCAAACCCAGGTCCGTCACGTTCAGGTGGACCTGCTTGAGCACGCAGCCGCGGTTCCGTCCCCGCCCCCCTTTTCCTCCACGGCCCCGCCCCTTCCTGTCCTCCCTGCCTCCCCGAGTGGCCGGGGACCTCTGTCGGTCCCGCCCCCTCCTGCCCCGCCCGCCGCCGCCGCCCTTCTCGGGGGACCTGCGCAGCCTCCGAATGGTGGCCTGGATGAACTCCATCACCTCCTCGTACTCCTCCGGGAACGGCCCGTCCGTTTCGTCTGCGGGACAGAAGAGGTGAGAAGGGAAAAGAGCCGTTATTTCGTTAGTAATGGCACCCCGGACCGCGCTGGTCACGCCAGACAACTCTGAAGAGTTACGGTCTGCTGAAGGGAGGGAAAAAAAGGACATTTGTAAAAAAGCAACTTGTAGAAAGAGAACGCTCTACAACCGTAAGGCCAGTCCACACTGCAGCGCCTTCTGCAGACGGCTCACAGACCCGAGGGAGGCCGTCTGATAGCCCGTGAGTCACACAATGACTCCTTTAAGGGGACCGATCCTTCCAGGGCGAATCAGAAGACCCCATTGACCGCTCCACGGGATGTGGGAGGCTTTTATACAAAGGTCACGGCCCGTTTAAAGCATTTACAACTTGAGGACGACATTTGCACCCATCCTGCTGGCGCACACGATGACAACAGGGTCAGTTAAAGCCGAGCGTGAGTTGTGATTCAGAGTCATATGCGTGTGCCACTTCAGATCACAGGATGAGGTGGGGGCTACAGAGAGATCGGGGGGCGGGGGGGGGGGGGGGGCAATGAGGTCAGCACCTTCAAAAACAATCACTTTGTCAAACCAATCACATCAAATCTATTTTATTTGTAAAGTGCTCTTTAAAGAAGACTGTAACAGAGACGCTTTACAGAGTAGCAGAGACCAGGCCTGAACCCCCAAATAACAGGCCTGAACCCCCAAATAGCAATCACGTGCTCATCACTCTACTGCTCCCTTGGGGACAGAAAGAAGCGGTGAACTATTGTAAACTCTTTTTTTTACCACTATATCAAACTATGCATAATGCTCCTGTGTAATCTACCTCTGCAACTGACATCTTGATATTTAAATTGATATTTAGCATACCAATCTATCGGCAAAAACGCACATAGCGATGAAGCCTGTGCTGTTTTAGTGTACGCGCGCGCAGTCTGTCTGGCTGCAGCGAAATGGCGGTAGGCCAGCAGTGTTTCCCGGCGGGCGGGGAGGCGAGGGGGGGTGGGGGGGGGGGCGGGGGTCAAAACACGAGCCCTCCGCTGGTGGCGTCACTTGTTCCACTGCCAGGTGACAGGTAACGTGACACACCTGGGGCCCGCACTCCGCCGGGCCCATTACAACAGTATCAGATGAGCGGAGATGTGTTTATACAGCCCGCTCCTCCGTGACTGACACCGGCCTTTGTGTCCCAACAGCCGGACAGAGGCTCCATTCAACAGGGCCGTGGTAAAAACATCGACACCTCCAGGACTCTGGTTTCTCCTCATAGCAGTTACACACACACGCACACGCACACGCGCGTGCACACACACACATACATGCGCGCACGCACACACAAAAAAAACAGGTGTGAACATCGGGCCTGGAAATGAAACTGACAGCCACAGTCTAGGAACGTATAGACAAACACGGGACTGAGACTAATAAATACATAGTGGCGTGTGCAAGCAGTTTTTTTTCCCCTCTTTTTTTTTGCAGACCGTCTGCCCTGTTAATGTTTTTTTGCCCTCTTCATGGAGACTGAGGGAGAGCAGACAGGGTTACTGACAGAGCTGGTAAATCACAGGTCCGAAAGGACCATGGCGGGGATTCGAACCCGTAGCCACACAGGAGGGGGAGAGGGAGAAGTGCACATACGGTTTGACGGTGAGGGGGTCCCCCCCGCCCCCCCCACCCCCCCCAAGCCAAAAGGTCTTCCATGTACATGTTCTCATCCAGCTCAGCGTGTATCCAAAGGTAACGACCACAGACTGAACAGCTTAAATGTACCGGTTTCAAATATTATTTAAAAAAAAATCACGTAGGACCAATGGCTATATAGAGGCTACCCTTTACATTCGACAATCTAATTCCCAGCCTTACAGCATAGATGGAGGCACGTGTTATCAACAGGAGGTGCCAAGGCCCAAAAAAAGCCAAACGGTCCTTTCTTCTTAAAAACATCTCGCGACTTCACTACTTCACAAAGACGGTAAAGTGCAAGGTAATTTTAAACAAACGGAGTTTCTTTCCCTAGCAGTGCTAAAACAGCCATAAACACACACTGACAGTTTAATCTGACAGTTAAAATCTTAAAAGCCCTGTGCAGCCATTTTCCTTAGAGTCTTGTCTGTTACGGGCTTATTGTAATAAATGGATAAAGGCAGATTTTTTATGATTTTGCTACCCCCCCCCCCCCCCCCCCCCCCCCTTACAATCACAGTTTAGATAAAACAACCCTTGAATGGAGAAAAGGTGAAAAGGTATCATTCTATAAAGTGGGACAGGTGGTGAGGCCAACTGTCACCCACGGGCCAAATTTAAATTTGGCTCTGCAAACGAAAATCATGTTTGACGACTAGTGTTTGATTCAAGAAATGTTTTTTTTTTTTTTTTTTTGAATAGATAAATAATACATAAAAAAGGTACTTGAGTATTAACTTCACTGGCTCACAAATACGGAACAGATTTTGATATATATGGAACAGCAGTCAACAAAAGCTAATGTGTTTTTAGCCTTTCCTGCAACATTATGCACAGCCAGCCCTGCTATGGAAGGAAACCCATGAAGAAAAACTACTAAAATGCCGTATCTGTGAGTCACTATAAATGCATACTTTGTTATAAATGGGAGGTTTTATTAAATATAGATGGTTAATGTAAACGCCCCAGGCAATGAGAGATTGATACATTCTTGGCAGGGATGTGTACTTCACTCTCTCTGTTTCCTGGCCATTGGTCGCTCTCTGTTAGTGTGTACAGTATGTTATGTCAAGTATATTGAAAAAGACAGGATTTCCTTCAGTGTCCTACCCCTTGACTTATATAGCTGGTCCAAGTTCACACAAGGCTCTTGGTTTGCTTCCATAACTCACTCAAAACTCTGTTTGTTTGCATATTATTTTACTAGTACAATATGTCATGTGACAGAGATTAGTAGCTGTCATGCTGGAAATTAATGGAAATAGGCTGCTATCATTTGGGCACTGTCAAAGACCTTGACCCCATTCTCGTATTGTAGTTAACGCAGTGCAATATTTTTAATTATTTATTTTTGCTTGCTACCCTCAGTTCTTCTCTTGGAAACTGTACTTATGTTTTCTCACCTGTGCAGGTGCACGGCGAGTTAAGCAGCAGCACACACAGTGTCAAAGGTGAAACGATATCAAGTGATTTAAAATTAATTTTTCAAAATGTTACACAGGCTCCAGACCTACAGCCACCGGAAGTATATTTTCCTTGTGGAAAAGATTATAGGATTAAGAGAATCTAGATCAGATCTGTGAAATAGGCCATGCCTCCAATTAGAGTAGCCTGGTGAAACCAAAACAAAGGTTTAAAATTTAAAAAATTGAGTAATTCTAAATGTTTCACTTACAGTGGTCTTCTGTTGAGGATTCCTGCAGAGTGACGGGTTCAGCTGCGGAGTTGGATTCCGGCTCAGACTCGGGTTTATCCAGTGGTAGCGACGGAACATCACCGAGCTGCCCCGGGAAGCTGGAGGTTTGTGCGGACTGAAGATTTCGGGACAGCGGGTTCGTGGAGGCGGTGCTCAGCAGCAAGAAACACGTGGCCAGAACGTCCCATAACTTCATTTTAGATTCAGTCCCTATGAAGGAACCTATAACAAGGCACGGGAAATGTAATTACATAAAATAGCATCACGTCACTACATCTACCAGGGATAACTGAATGGGTCAGACCGCTTTCGGGGGCCTGCCACGGTTAGGCTACATTACGCTTAGACGCAGTGGGTACCAGTGGATTCTACATGAAAACATATAAAGTCTGAAATCGGGATATAGTCAAGGTACAGTCAACATCTTGCACAGTGTATTTTGAACTATTTTTAGCGTCTCAACTTTCGGCCATAGCCTACAGTTATACAATTGTGCCAGTTTACATCACAGAATTCTCTCGGTCGAGTTGCGCCGTACCAAAGTTATAAAGAGATGCTTATACAATAGGGGAGGACTGTCTGCTTCGGCCTTCTACCCAATATTGTAGCCCAAAATACCCAGAAGCTATTAAAAGCATTGCCATTGGTTATGCATTGGGCTGTTTAGGCGCATGTCATTTGGTTTCGGATAATAACGCTTTATAATGGTTGTTTAATTAGAAGAAGAAAAAAAACAATAGGCCTGTTTGTTTAGACGTTTCTGCAATTAATTCTGTAACAATAACATTTCACAAATCGAGGTAACAAATAGCTGACAAACACTTCGCCATATAGCAATAACCGGTTACTCTGCTATATTCGGTAAATATTCTTCTCATTCTACACATGAATTCTGTTCGAAGTTTAAAGGCGCACGTAAGCGCGAGCCAAGTTTTCAAATCCAGTGAAGAGAAACCATGCGGGTTATGAGACCGAGGGTATGCTGAGCGGGATTAATCCCAGCAGAATCTGGCTGCCGCCAGATGGTGTTTCTCAAATACCCGAACACCCCCGAAAATTCTTAATAAACGTATAAAACTCGACTAAATAAACTCCTTTGGGCAAAATAAGCCAACTAAGAATTTTTTATTCGCGTATTTATGGGAAACAAGAGCCAGACTAAGCGCGAGCGCGATACGAACGCTGATCAGTGGTTTCCGAATCTGTTTTCACAAGATTATTTTATCCCGAAGCGCTTTCGTTTATTGGTCTAATCAGAGTAGATGGCAAAAATGGTAAAAAGTCACTAAAACAAACGTAAAACAAAAGCAGGTGTTTTCAAACATATTCGTTTGCAACGATGCATTATGACAAATCCCATATATATATAGTGTGTCAGAAATGACGTTGCGCACAAAGACTACCAAATATGTAGACCGAATTTAGCACATAAACAATATGAGTCACTGAACAACCCTTCGACTGTTGCAAAAGAAAATTCAGATGCATTTAATTGTTATGTAATTCGACTTTGACCTACAGAAACATAACTACTGATTAAAACGCATAGTCTAACTCACCTTAAATCGGGTCCATGCAGACCTGCAGTCAATGTGTAAAACAAGCAGAATACAGGTCGATGCATTTAATTCCCCAAGGTCTATCGATCGAAAAATGTATCCTGAGACAATGGGCAATATTTGTGATCAGCAATCAATTTGAAGAGAGACTTCCATGCGTTTGAACAACACACGCGTATGTGTCCGTACCAATACGAGGGAAATGAAAATTTGCTCATTTGACAGATCGCATCGACAACCTTGTTTCCTCATTCCCCTCTCGCAGTTCAAAGAAACCACCCCACGCGTCGGGTTCACCGGTACACTGGGGGCGATTGGTCAGTGGTGCAACTGAACAACTCTTCTGGAGCTCAGTTGCAAATTAATTGGATGTTGAGATACGCGGCGGAAATCTGCGCGAGACACAACATCGGCAACTGCAGGGGAGTCGAATGAAGACATCAGAAACGCGAGCCAGACTTCAGAGTTCCGCGTCTTCTCAAAAGAAAAAAAGAAGAAAAAAAAAAACGAAAAAGAATGCAGAGCGATTGCGGTGCCAAAAGGTTTTGTCCTCTTGAAAAACGAGTACAATTAGATCCAAACGTGAATTATGTCAGGCTTTTCACAGGAAAAGGGTGCATTCCACAATCCAAATGGAGAAAGCAAAACTTGATTGTATCTCCCGACGAACAGCAACGCGTAAAAACCCAATTTTAAAATGTGCACTTTCGATGTTTTCCTTCCAGTGCGCCGATATCAGAAACGGGGCATGTCTGAGCGAGGTCCACAGTGGCTGAGCAGACGCAGGTTTTGGAGACTCGTAATAGTACAGATGTGTAGCTGCCTGCGCTCCCCTGCCGGGGGATGCTGCTGGGTGAGATAGATTTATAGTTCTGAGCTTGCTGACGTCTCTTAGTCCGTCCTCTTGCCTTCGCTTCCTTTTTTTATATCCCTATTGCCAACGGCCCGTCAAAAACAACTTCAGACCATACCTCCGCGACCCACCCGTTGGCTCTCCGGTTGAAGGACGGCGATATTGGGATGTCTTGGGCTTAATGTCAGTCTCCTTCCATGCCCTTTTATTCGATGCCAAGCAATGCGGAAGGCGGTTTAGAGGAGTTGGCTGTCTTTCGATAGATGCGTGTGTATTTTGATCTCTCCCACGCTCGAGGCAATGTTGATGCCACAAGGTGTCGGATTCCGACTGGATGCTCTCAACTCCAACTGGGGGTGGATTATTTACTACAAATAGTACACAACTGGCTCGCGACCAACATTCATTCATGCGACGTGTATTATTTTACGCCGTTGATAGCGAAATGTAATGAATTGAAATGGCGAAATGAAGTTTGTTGCAATATTAATAATAGGCCATATGTCGCTATATTTGGCACAACAGCTTAGGTTCTCCAAACGGTAACTCAGCAAAAGGAAATTCGTAAAACACCACAAATGATTTTCGAAAAGGTAAACCTAAACACTGGGCTACTAATACTAGATTCTCTTGGTTATTTCCCATGTGGAAAACACACAGATTAACTCAGTATGTTAAAAGAATGTATAGACTATAGCCTACAATTTATTATAGAAGTGACTGTAATTTAAATAACAGTTGTGACAGGCCATATAATTCAATATTACTTTTTGGAATAAGGCTAAAAAGTGAAATGTCAAGTGTTAATTCAACTCTAACAGAGTGCACATGAGTCAAATAGGGACCATATGTACTCTGCAAGAGTTGATAGGCCTATATCGCTAAACATTTTACCATGTAGTCACCTAGGAACAGTATGTCTCTTAATTTTTCTTTTTGAAAATATCTGTTATGAGAAACTACACAGTATATATTTTGTTTATAAATTACATGTAAAATATGTATTCTATGTAAAATATGTATTATATTTGTGTATGTGGAGCAGGTGTTATGCAAAGTGTCATATAATGGCAGGGGGGCTGAGACAGGAAGGTTTTGGTTTTGGCACTTGGTTAAGAACTGGGGAATTAAGCAGCCTCTTGTTCCCAGCAAAGTGAATCGCCTGGGCTGCATCTTGCTTTGGTAACTGCAAAGACAGATTTTTAAATTGTTTATAGCTGATCTAAGATACTTTAGCTGCAGGCATTTTCTCTGTGAAAAGGAGTCCCTCTGTTGGATGAAGCACACACCCCTGTTCATGAACACCCAGCAACTTGCTGGAACATATTTCCTTTATTTGCTTAAACAAATTGCCAATGCACTTTTGATCAGCAGTGAGATTGCTTGATAGGTGGCACTGTATATTGTTAAAAGAAGCAAGTGGGTTGTTCTGTTACTTTTCAGTGAGTTTGCCAAGTTTTGATGGCCTTGCAGACTTCAAAGCATCTTTAGACATTTAAATAGACACTTGTATATGTTTGTGTGTGTGTGTGTGTGTGTGTGTGTGTATTAATCAATGCAACATATTTATATTACGGATTATATGGGCTAGATATGCAGACAATAAACAGAGAAATGAGCCAATTTACATTATGTAATCATACCTTTATAGACTATAGACAATATAGATGCATTTTTACAGTTACTCTATTTGACTTTCTCTGTTTCATACAATGCGCATTAACCGTTCAATACATGTCGTTTATGTGATCTTTAAAATAAAGGGAAACGGAAAGCCATTGCACCTGATCACGGTACTTCCGTTTCGCTGCCAGTTTTTGTCCGCGTCCGTGAAAGGCCAAAACGATTGGACAGCCGGATTAATGCAATCGCATGGTGGGGAAAACTCAAGGACTGGTTTCCGACGGGAATTCTCGGTGTACGCTGTCTCTGCATTTCCCAGGTACTGTACCTGTCATTATTTAAAAACCTGCCCTCCAAAGGGGCTTCAAAATGTCAAGTTGCCCCGTGTAGGAGGGCGTAGTGTGTGACGAGAGTAGCGCCATTGCCCCGTGGCAATTGGCAAATATGGATGGATGACATTTAATTGATCTCATTCCATAACAAAGTCCGATCTCTCGCGTTTCCACTGAGATATGCGTGTGGGGTTAAATATAATTGCGGCTGTCACGGCTGGCGGCGTGCCCAGATTGCTTTCTCTGATTATGAGCTTCTGCTTCTTTCGTTTCTCTTTTTTTTTTGGCCCTCTGTGTCTCCCGCTCCGTCTTGCAGAGATTTCGCTTGGGCATTTTTTTTGGGGGGGGGGGGGGGGGGGGGGGGTTAGGGTGTAGGGGAGGGCGTGGCGCTAGGCAAAGTTTGACCTGAAGAACCGAGGGTTACCGTTTTTTGCGGTATTTAGGGCTCGTGCAACATCAGACTGACTAATTAATGGGCGATAAATCACTGGGTAGGTAACCTCGTGTCAAAAATAACTCAACAGATAAATTGCACGTCTCCATCGCACACATTAGGGGTTGTTACTGTTTGATGTGCTTGTTGTTACTTCGGTGTATCAATTTGCCAATTTCATGTTTCTAGGGAGGCACTAAATAATTTTTTTTCTTTATTTCTGTCAATCACGGAGAGAAGACTGATAGAACAGCTTCTGTGATGTTGTCAGGTTAGAACCATATGAGATTCACGCGTTTAACTGTGCTGACCGTCGAAGGGGGCTTATTTTAAAAATATTTCCCTCATTTAAAAACTTTGTTTAGAATGATTATGAAATAGTGCTGTAATGTTATTAAACTCCCGGTTTAGTACATTTCAGCTGCTATCTCGTGCGCGGTAATATTCAGCGTTTCATGTGCGGGACACGAGGTGAACCTCATCCGCAGCCATTAGAGCGCTTCAGATAAGATAATTGCTTTGACTACGATAAACACGCCGCAGAATTAGAGCTCAACATTATTGCCGTACCAATGATAGCCTTGACAGAGTGAGGCCTAAGTGGGTGATTATTATTATTTATTTATTTATTTTTTTTTTTTACAAAGGAACAGAGAGAGAGAAAGGACGTTCTGAAGCAGGAAACGCGTTACGTGCTAGATATGAACGCAAATAAACGGGGAAATGTTTGACTCTAAATCTCGGTTAAAATGTCTCGCTCGGGAGGACGTGGAGAGCGTTAATTAGTAAGCCGGGACTTTGTCATCGACGTAGCACTGGGTGAGAGACTCGTCTGTGTCATTACCTGTTTCTTCCAGACGGAGATCAGAGCAAAGATCATAGTGCCACTGTAGCCAGGGACTGTGCATGTGATCGTGCGCGTGCCACAGGTCCGCCAGACCGCCGCGGCTGTACTCCCCACCCATCTCGTAAAAAAAGAAAATGGGTCATTGATCACTGAAATTGCAATGCCATGTCGATTCCTATTTTGATTACCTTCCTGCTTTAACCGTTCATTTCGGAAGTGCGGAGTCCTCTTCTGTCAGTTCGTGAGGACGCGACCCGTCCTCAGAAGCGGAGGGGCTGTTGCTTTTAAACTTGCCGTCTACCGGCTGAGCTGCTTATGGCTGCAGCGTCTTGGAGGCACTATAACCATCTTCGGGGAAAAAAAAGGTTCCAGTTAGACATGGGTAGTTCAGACGGCGTGGAGGCACTTTCTCTGCATTGTGGAAGGAGTCCAGGACCCGCCAGAATCCGGTCACAGTTTTAATTCAGAGCGTTTCTAAATGACATCATGAACCGTGAACCGTGCAGAAAACTAGGAAGCAGATTTCTTTGAGCCATAAAACAATAGATAGTGAAATGGGGAAAGGTCTCTCTCCAAAAAAATTGAAAATGAAACTTGAAACCTGGTGTAAGTTCAGTAGTCTTTCACTAAGAGACATTTTTCAGCTGTTCTGCAGAGAGGTGAAGTCCATAAATTTAGATTAGGGAGTAGTTTATACATTAGCTCTGAAGCTCCCATCAACGCCTCTGTGAATCCTTGTACAGTGTAGTATTTCCCCTTTTGGATCCCATCTCTCGTTCCTCTGCCCTCATTGTGCACTTTCGTGGTTTTGTCTGTTTTCCAGTTGGCCCAGCTCTTCCAGAAACATCCGCACCATTTCAGTGTTCGAGGATTCATGCTCAGAGGGCCCTAAATTTGAGAAGTACTGAGTGGCGCAATATTGGTGTACTGGTGCTAACATGAAGCCCGATAGCATTTCAAATGGTCTTGAAACTCCACCAGAAAAAATGGTTGAAGGAAGAAAAGGTGGATTTGCAATAAAAATTCTACGTGACACCAATTGTAGATTTGCCCGTGGTACCTTCATCCTAACCCTACCGTGTCTGTAGCCTTTCAGAGGGAGGACAACAATGCTTGACTGGCAGACACTTTTATCCAGAGCAACTTGCACTGCAGTGTGAATATAAGGGATTGAAGTGCAGTAATTCCCCAGAGGGGGAGACTACGGTTACAAGAGAGACAGCAAGTGCAAGTACAGACTTGATTGACAGCTTGTCAACTACCCTATTCAACAGTAAACTAAGTTGTACAAACAAGTGTTGAGCTGCATTACATGAGCAACGGCAAAGACTCCCAAGCTGTAAGTTAGAAGTCACACACAATCAGCGGTTAGTTTGAGTTGAGGTGCCGTGGTACAGTTTAAAATGGTGGTGACTACCTGACTACTTGGGTGGCTGCTAGGAGACCAGGTAATTACCCATGAACTATGTTTCTAATGACATGATACCCACACGGTACCACTAACCTCAAATCAGAAAGTTTTAAACTGGCTTCTCATTAACCGAGCATGTTAACAATGCTCTGAATTTTTTACAGTTTAATTGGTCAGGATCACTCGTACACAACATGCCTGCCAGCAAAAGACTCATAGGGCAGGAAAGAAATAATGCTTGTTGAGAACCTTCATTACACCTTCAACTCATTAAAGAGTTACTACCAATCCATGTAGACCAGACCTGTTGAAGAAACACCCCAGTGGATTTGGGAGTCTTTGTGTCAGTGTGAGTCGATTGTGTCTCTTGCGATTGATAATTTGCTCATGTAAACCCCGAGAGGGTTACCCCTCATCAGATGGGACGGATTTGCTAAAGTAAATACATTCAAGACAAGAAGTCAATAGTCTTCATGTTTCATGAAATGTTACAGTTGACATCTTTTGGCAAATCCAAAAAAACAAAAAAAACTTTGAACTTGAGGAACACACTCATGCAATTATGTTCTATCTTCTCATCTCCTCAGTACCATACCAGTATTTCACATTTAAATGCAGGTTTTGTGTCATAAAAATTGCTATGCATATTTTTGGTGTAATATCCCTGCTATTCCAGTCTATGGCTTTAACATTTAGCCCTAGCTGGTGACTGGGTCCCATCATGACCTACCAGTGTCACGCTGGTGCAGTCACAGTGGAGAGAGAAAACACAAAACACGACTTTGTCTGAAGTCCTTCTATTTTTGGGTTTGTTTTTGGTCGCTCACATTTGTCAGCAGCCTAATCAATGTGGCTTCAGTGCGGACGTGGGCTGCTTGTTACTCTTTTTAGTTATTTAGGAAGGACACGTGCCCGTTACTCAGTCCGACCCCCCAGCTTTCTGCTTACGTCAGTTTTTCCTGCCGGTGCTTACTCCCCCGTTCAGCAACGCCATGCGCCTGAGTCATTATTATTTATTTCATTACATAATTATGAGTCTGTGCCTCATTCGTTATTCATGTATGGCTCCGCCTCTTTTGTCTTTTTGTTTGGATGTGCGCATCCACTGGTAGGGGGGGTGTCACAACAGGAGGTTGTGCTTGCCTGGTGTCTTCAAAATGGGGGATTTGTCCTGTGTGTTTTCTGTTAGTCTATCCACAGCGTATACCTAGGGCAGTTCATAGAGAAATTGAGCCTCTCCTTACAAATTTGTGTTGGTGGTTGTGCTCGAAGTAGCTTCTATGTCTTTTTTTTGCTTGTATGCGTGCTGGGAAATTATAGTTCAATATAATAAACTATGTCACATATCCCAGGGTTTGCACAAACAGTTCCACTGACAATGAAGCCAAACAGATTTCAAATTTCACAGGCATCAGAAGACAATGGGATAGAATTTGCATACCAGTTATTCAAATCATAAACCAAAACAGACCCTCCGGCGATATAGTCAAAATAGTCCAAACATAAACAGCGTGTTACTGTGTGCTTTTTGGCTAAGTTCCTGGGGAAACTCGGGTTGTTCCCTGTTGAACTGTGACGTACAGTATAGAGGGACAGAGATCCTTGCTGTTCTTCAGCTCCTGTTCTGTCTGGCTGTGAATCCTTAGAACGGCTGATGGAGGGTGCCATCTCCATATCCTGTCCAGGGTCATTGCAGACTCAGTGTATGAACAAAACAAAAAAAAAAAAACTACCGAAAAACACTCTTGCATTGTAGGCACTACCACTCCTAAAATTGTGCTGTGGGGGCAAACTGTGTGTGTGTGTGTGTGTGTGTGTGTGGGGGGGGGGGGGGGGGGGGGGGGTGCTGGAGCCTGTAAACCTTTTTCATCAATTGTTAGGTTATTTGATACATATTCAATATGAATAAGCTCTTATTTAAAACGTGACGTGCATAGATCAAAAGAATGTCAGTAATGACATCCATGAAAGGCCAATGGACAACATTTTCTGATAAATCAGAATTTGACATTTGCCAATAACTATTCCAATACGTGTTTAAAAAAAGAAAGAAAAAAAAGCATATCCATTAAAACATGTCTGGCCTGTTGGCCTATTTATTAAATGCATTGTCTAACATCTTCAGATAGACAGGAATTAACATTTGTCTTTCAATGTTTAGTATAGGAAACAGAATAATGAATGAATCCACATTTTTGTCAGTAGAGTTTCCAGAAAATGCTGAGACCAAAGCTTGTCTGTGTAATGTCATTCACCCGAAGAATCAAGGGTTTCCCTTTTTTGGGAAATGTCGACAGTTTTGAAGAGAAGGACTCCCTTTAATGCACAGTACAGCCCTTCGTGCCCCAGTCTGACCCCTTTTACCCCAAACAAGAACTCAATTATTTTGAGAGCAGATGATCCACTGTGCAGCCTTTGTGTATATCTTATGTCACTTTTGCCTTTCGTATGGCATAGCGACAGACTGAGGTCTGGTTTTTTTTCTTTACTCGTGTTAGATCCACGATTTGAGATTCCCAAATGGTTTTTATCAGAGCTGTGCTGAAGCTTCTGCCATTTCACAGCATCTTTGTGCACAGTCAGGGTGTTTCCTGTAGATATAAAGCAGTGGTAACCAACCCTGTTCCTGGAGATCTACCATCCTGTAGGTTTTCAGTACAACCCTAACAAGGCACACCTCATTCACACCCCCTCCTGGACCAAGTTTATTGAAGGTTGAATCAGGAATCTGGGAATTGGACAAGCAAAAAACTAAAATAAAACAGTCAAAACAGACTGAAACAGTCTGACCATAACCTAGAGAATATTCTTTGACCCTATTCCTTAAATCCATTCCCCTTAGTAATACTTAATACACGTGTACGTTGATCTTTGTGTTATCGTTGTAATCACGGTATTCTATTGCCCCTGATGTCATACCTTTTTGAATGTGCAAATATTTTTTTCATTTTGACCCTCCCCTAAGATTTTTTTTTTTTTTTTTTTTACAGCTGAGTGGGGTTTCCCCTCCTTTGGCTCCATATAAAATGTTTATGGTTCATAACTGCATAAATCATGCAGGAAAATCATGACAGACTTTATTGCTACCAATTGTTTTATTGCCGTGGTTACATTTACCTCAGGATATTTGTTGAAGCCTACAGTAATCAGCTGCTGACCAAGGGTGAGATAGACAACTTCTCTGGTTGGTTGTCCTTGGAGAAAGTCACAGCAACCGAGATAAAACGAAAATGGATAAATATGAATAACAAGTTAAATGATCCTAAATATTTAAACTGAATTTGGCGTATGTATAAGTTAATTATCATATCTGCTTAATTAGTGGTAATTGTTACATCATCATGGTAGATGTCTGGGGTGATGCAATTGGTAGAATTGTTGGACATTGTTTGAGACAGGTTATTTTAGGTCATTAACCTTGAGAAAAAGGCTGTTGACCTCTTGTTGGTGGAGAACTGAATTACCTGGGAGAAATCAAGTCGCCCTATTGATGGCAAATTGGTGGCCCTAGTCATGTGTGAGGAGTTTTGAAGGTGTGTGATTCTGTGGTCTGAATCATTGGGTGGAACTAGAGATGTTGGTCTTTGAAGCTAGTGACTAATGCAAGATCTTACTGTGCTTCAACACCACTCAACTAATGGGTGCACTTGTGTTGTTACTTGTACATCTACAACTGCTACTAAAAATATGCTAACAATGAGGAGTAGGCCTACATGGTTGTTTTCACTAATAGAAGTGGCAGCAATAGCTGCTCTTTCCTGTTATTTTTCACGGACACTTCTGTCAATGCGTGGACGGATGGGTTAATGTGTGCGAGCTCCTCTACCCCATAAGGACTTAGTCTAAGGCTTGGCGTATTTGTGTCATTGGCACAAACTGACTGGAGCAAAGTGGAGTCAGTTGATGCAGCTGGGCACCGTTGGACGGCCTCCAGAGCACTAAATGCTAACAGGAGCCGCGCTGTCTGGCAGACCGCACAGGCGATTGAGGAATGGACAGGCGGATTTAGAGGGGGGGCGGGGCCGGGGGGGGGGGGGGGGCTCTTGTTTTGCTTTTGTTCTCCGCGTGCAGGTTTGGACGTGACAGACGTGTGCCGCAGAGACAGGTGAGCAACGCTCTCCTCGTGTCCTGGCATCCCGTCGGCAGGGGGCTACCTGCGAACCGGCCGTGGCTTTCGTTCGCGCGTCTCGCTGGCTTGACGTTGTTTTTGAATTCCCGGCCGCGTACCGAAGCGGAGGCCTACAGTATGACGGGACCTTCCCGCGCCGACCCGCGGCCTCTGCCATCATCGCCCCAGCTCCCGCGGGCACGGTCCGACGGTCTGTTTTGAATCTGGAATGTCAGCTCAAGAGAATGAGTCAGTCCCGTGACTTTACATGGCTTGCTACGAAGCAACGTATGCGAGCCGCTGGTTAAACATAACGTACCCCAAAGGCTGGCCACGGAGTCTGCCATCCCTGTTGCTTATTTACTTAATTGAGCCACGCAGCGCTGTTTGAATTACGGTCGTTAGATGGAAACCCTGTTTCTCTGCGTTCTTTCTCGAGAGAAAAACCAGGTATCCCATTAATGGATCAGACTGGGATCTTCTGTGCTTGAACCGATTCTCCTTGAAGGGATAGCTCACTTTTCCAAAGTTTTTTTTGATGCTATTTCAGTTTTGGCGTATGTTTTCGATTGACCCGATACACAGGGAAGGGTATTTCACATATTTACAGCCGTTTCTGGTGATCTGCGGGCTTTAAAATGGCTGCTACAGAGGCATTTGGGAGTTTGTGGTCTTCAGAAAGAAAATACACTACAAGAAAAGTAACTCCGAAGTAGCAAACACAGGGACGTTATGCCTCCAGAGGTTGTGTGAGTGTACATTGCCTGATTGCTCTCCAAAACGTTGCATTAAACATGTTTTCAGTTGTAACTGTTCCCTGTGGTCCTGAAGGAAAATTTGTGGTGTAGTTTCCTACACTTCTGCATCAGCGACGAGACCTCAAAAACAACAACAGATCTATAGGAGTTGACAGCACTTGCGTTGAGAAATCTGCGCGTTTAAAACACAAGGCCTTGAGAACTTCTGTGTTTTGGCTGATCTCACCCGTTTTTGACGCTGTGATAGTTATTTAAAAAACAGACATGTAGTGCAGTTGAACTGAGTGCTAGTGTTAAATGCCAATGGGTCTTTGTCCCATATTTCCAGTCTTGTGAGCAATGTACCAAATTCAGGTTTGTATACCATGGTTACTGTCAGCCACAAACACAATTTGATAAATAATCAGATAGATAGAAAATCACAACATTACGCATACCATTGTCCCTCATGTCCCATGATCAGCAGTATGAGCAAGTAAAAGTTGAGAACAAATGTTTGTGGAAGTTAATAACAAATGTTTGTGAAAGTTAGAAACAAATGTTTGTTGAAGTTAAGAACAAATGTTTGTGGAAAGTTAATAACAAATGTTTGTGATAGTTAAGGACGAATGTTTGTGAAAGTTAGAAACAAATGTTTGTTAAAGTTAAGAACAAATGTAGATTGAATCCCAGAATGAATGCCTGAGATGTTTTCAGCAGTGTGTTAGTAAAATATTTGGCCAATTCCCATGTGAGTCAAGTACAAGAAGGGGTATACTGTATATCTTGTGTAAAATGCCAAGCCTAAAAAGTATTTTTCAGTGCTTTCTCCTGCCTAGGCACGCTCTCACATCATTAGTTCACTCTGTGAAATAAACATTTTACTTCACCATTAAGTGTGCCAGTTCTGAATTTATAGTATTCAGCGAGAGTTGCCATTATAATTCTATTAGGATCTCTTCCAGACAGAATAACAAATGCTTGAGTTCTTGCTCCATCATAGGCTAGCAAGAACTTTTTCAAGCAAAAACTGCTTATTTGTTGAAAAAAATGCCCCCCCCCCAACTGTTTTTTGTGATATAGCTCCTCCTGTCCCACATGATCACACAAGACCCTCCTCTAATTCAGTACGTTTTTGTGTGTGTTGGAGGGACAGGTTCCTCTCTGCGATCTCTCAGTCACATAGCAACGGGATTCGCGAAGGCGCTCAGTCTGCTTCAGAGGCCGCATCCCAGATTTCCCAACTCCTCAGGGTCCCACGGAACTGTGACCAGTGCTTGGAATGTCGTGTAGACGGCTCACCGGCCAATCGCTGATCCGGGATCTGCGCGCGAGAGGGAAAACGAGGTGAAGGGAACCCTGGGACACGCCCTGGGAATGCCAGGAAGGTCGGAATGACTGAGCCACCAGAGGGGTTCTGTGACATTCCATGTTCATGACCAATCACAGAGCACGCCTCCCTCCCTCATCTGCGCACGTGGCGTCCGTTGCTAAGAGACCTTCAGCATTAAAAGACACGCAAGTTTGCCTTGATGAGAAGATGCGGATGTTTATCAGTGACTAAGCATCTAGTCAAGCCTGCTTTGAAGTTCACAGGGGTGAATTAAGTAAAACGGTCTAGGAGGAGTGAAATTTCAGCCTCTGTGGTATTAGCCGACATGTGTATCCACTTATGAAATGTGTGTTTATGGGAATTTTTTTTTTCATACTGCACGGAGAAATAGACAAGAATTCAAAATAAATAGGTTCCTGTTGGGGGTAAAAATCTGGGTAATAACAACCGTACTGTGGGTTAACAGGGAGCCCCTTCTCCTCGAACCTGCAAGCATTTAAAAAAGAATTTCCACAGAAGTACGCAAGGAGTCGTGCCGTATTGAACTGTAGCATGGGTCAGGAGCTCGGTCGGTTACGCTGAACTGTGAGGCACTATGAAAGAGCTGTTGGTTTGGGTCCTTTGGAGAGAGGTGTACGGTGTTTAAACTCTTTTGGTCTGTTCTCATTTGCCTTCGTGAAGGTTTTTTCGATTCATTTTGTAGTCAGGTCAATCCAGAGTCCACTGATAAGCTGTGTGTTCCTCCTGTGTGTACGCATTTTTGTGTGTTTCAGCGATGTTCTTTCAAATACAAATACACAAATTATTGTGTTGTCCATCCAGATCTTTATTTTCTTCTACACAGCTAAAAAAAATTTATCTGACCCATCAGATATTGAGATCAAATGTAGTTCCAGGGAAAGCGGACCTTCATTTCCCCATGGGGTCATCTTCTTCACCACTAATCTAAGGGCTGTGTACCGCAACTGAAAAAAGGATCGTTGTGGAACAGTGCTGCAGATTGACGTGCGTCCCTGTGCATGTAAACACTATCCATCAGAGACGGGGCCGCCCAACCCTTTTCTTGGAAGCCAACCGTCCTGTAGGCTTTAACTCCCAACCCTGACAAAGCACACCTCGCTCAACAGCTAGAGATCCTGTTAAGCTGCTAATAATTATAATCAGGTGTGCTAAATTAGGGTTGAGAAATGAAAACCTACCTGACGCTAGATCTCCAGGGCAGCCCTGATTTTAAGATGTGATTCTGTATCAGAAGGTGACACCTTCTCTTTTCCAAAATTACTTAAAGGCATTTATTTAAAAATAAATGCGTAAGTATTTTAGCATATTATCACATGGTAAAAGAAAGCTTTTTAAAGCCTCTTTAAGTTCGTTGCATTGTAAGAATGCTGTTCTTCGTGTTCAATGTTTTGCCATTTTTTGATTGTAGTCTGTTTATGCTGGAACACGGACATAATCAAAGACTAGCACCAGGGCAAACACACACACACACACATAGTACACAAACCGAGGGTCTGGAGTTCATTGAGCTGTGGTGAGAACAGGTGGAAGTGTTTATTTGATCATTAAACAAAGGGCTTGAATACAACACAGAAGCACAGACTAAGCTTAGCAGAAAGGATGGTTGTGTTTGCATGTATGTCCCTGAGTTGTAACCATGCTTTCACACCTATGAGCAAGCTATTGTGAAAGCACGGAGCTTGGTGTTACTCGCGCAGTAGCAGTAATGCAGAGGTGGTTCACATACTGTGATTCTCGCATTTTTAAAAATAGTGCAGCGCGTCATAAATTATTATGGGAACAGTTGAAAGGGGAGAAATGCACACTCCAGCCTTCAGGGAACCCCGGATGCATGTGATGGAGCGCCAGAGCGTTCCCTGTGGATCCTCAGACGGTTCCTACCTTCCTCTGTCACCGCAGACCTGGCCTAGTTCCACCGGCATCGCGCAGCCTCAGTCTACAGGAGAGACGCTTAACCAAAAAACCGCCTCCCTCACTTTGCCTTTGGAGTCCCGGTCCCAAGTGTGATTATTGGCGACACAGTAGTGACTCAGACTCTTACTGGACCCTACCCAAATCCCCTCCGGGTGGTGTGAGCACTGGGAGCTTGCGATCACCTGATCTCCTAGTTAACGCATCAGGAGGCATTCCTGTGTACCGTCTGGTCCCCGCTGTCCTCTGGCTGGAAATTGTCGAGATGCACTCTTACCGTGGGGAATGCAGATATGTGAGTCCTGAAATTTTGCTTTACTGGAAATAACTGCGGCATTTCATTAGCCCACTGTTTGGGGATAGCAAATATTTTAGCAAGATGTATAGATTATTGGATGGTCCTTCTGAACCTTTGTCTTTAAGCCTGATATATATATGATTATTAGTTGATTCTTCTGAAGCCTGATATAAGTTTTAAATATTCTTGTTCCTGTGCGTGTCATATTCCCCTGAGATTCAACAGAAAAAAGTATTTTATAGATTTTTTTGACATAATGTCTTGAATGACAAAAACATTTTGCAGTGAAAATATTTTCAAAATTATTATTTAATTTCTTTTTATTGATTGTCATTTGTAGTGTAGATTTCAGAATAGTGGAATATACGATTCTTGAGAATAAGGTCCAGAGACTCACGTCCCCTACAGGGAACAAAAATGAATTGGCGGAGTCTTAGAAGGATATATATTGAAAAATCTGAACTTAATGTAAGACACATGCGATATGTACTCAATAATTGAAGAAAGAGGAACAGGCCTGGAATTTCACCAGTTTAATTTTAAAGTCTTTTTTTCCTACCATATTTGGAATGTCCAATCACAGGCCATCCCTCCGTACAGCAGGCAAGCATTGTTCCATTTCAGTCTATAGTCCACCAGCTAAGCACAAACATGTACCACTGACTGAGGAGTCTTCATTGGGTGACGAGACTCCTGATGACCTGCTTCCCCGGGTTAGAGTTTATTATTGCATGTCATCCCACAGGACTCCAGAACTTAGCATCACTGCTCTGAGAACAAGCGTCTCCTAAGATTCAGGCAGGCATTCCATTTGGAGACATCAAATATATGTAAGTGCCCTATAATAAATATATGCACCCTGTTATTATTCTGCTTAGGAAATCAAGTGCTCTACAGTTCATCCTTGGGAGGGTTATTTTATGTGCCATTTATATATCATTCTATGGATTTATCTACAGGTAGCTGATTCAGGATATGGTGAATGTCGGTCATGAACGCTGTGTGGTTTCAAGTCCAGCTCTCAGGGTGAAAGGTAACAACAGGTGGAGTATGCAGTGTATTTGATTCATTAATACTGTGGCTTTTCAATCTTGTGAATGTGGGTATAACTACTGTACAGGTACTGTACTTTTCTCTTTGCCTCTTCTGTGTGTCTGTTACAACAAAGAGTGGAAATGTTTACTGGTCGTTCCGCTCCACCCTGAAGGCAGCGGCCTGCCTGTGGTTTTAATCAGGTTGTTTTTGACATGGTTTAAAATGGAGATGTTTGTGGCAAAGTCCAGGAGAGTCTAAAGGCTAAATATCCGTCAAAGGCCGGAGGGTTTAAAAGAGGCCGCTGGATCCTCTGCGGAACGCCTAGCTGCAGTTGCCGGGCGTCTGGGTCGGCATTTTCACACAGATAACCAGCCGTGTCGATGGAATGTCTTGATTAACTCTGGAGCGTTACTCACTGTCCGGTGAGCTTCCGCATTGGGTTGCTTTGGGTCTTTGCGATGCCCCAAGATCAAATCCCTTCCGGAATTTTATCCCACTTGATGATACGTGCATATTACTTTACATGTGAAATTCACTCTGTTCCTCTTGTTAATGTTTAATAGAATTCCCAAGTCAGTGCATTGGCAGTGACTGCAATGGTAAAGAAAACTAATCTAAAGACAATAAAGCAATCTAAAGCAGATATTGCTATTAATTATAGTTAATGAGGAACAAATGAGAGATTAATGACACACTATACAAGAGAATTTAACCTCATGTGTCTCACCCTATAAACCCTACCTGGAGGAGTTTTACCACAGTATCTTAGTTAAAGAGTAACCTTAAATTGAGAAACATTTTAGGAGTGGGTCTAATTTTATTTATAGCTGAATGTATCATTAATTTTATTGGGCGTACAATTTCTGTTGTGGTTGTAAGCTGATATACTGCTGCTATTGTTTGATTTTTCCACAACTGTCAGGAACAAGATTAATCAAGATCTGAAATGTCTATTTAATTTGGCATTAGATAATAGTATCGCATTGTTTTCAATGTGAAAGGGGCAAATCAAGACCTGATAGGCTTTCATATAAAATATAGAATGTTTCACCTCTGGAAGACTCCTCAATGGTTTGGTCAAATGTGAAATTTGTTGATTTCAAAGTGAGCTAATAAAGTGTGTGTGGGGGGGGGGGGGGGGGGGGGTAATCCTTCCCTGATGAGATTCACAGATTTTTCCCTCTGAGTGTGTTGCATTGAAGTGCGATCCTTGAACTTTGCTTCAAATACTACAAACAAGACTGTATAGTTATGAAAGAAAGAAAACAAGCGGTTTCGATGCTGCTGAACCTGCTTAGAGACGAGATTGTTGAACATCGCAGCCTGTGACCTTGACCATGGAACCAGTGTGGTGGAGAAAATGATTAAATAATAATAGAAGTTCAAGGTCAATAGACACACAGGCTGGTGATTATTCAATGCTTTATACTTCCTTTCACAAGAGGAGACAAATACAAGGCTATATAGGGAAATCCTCTGGAGTCTAGAACAGGCTGTTAGCCCCTTTTATACAGTATCTGCACATGGAAATAGGAACATAAAGAGCAAGCTGCCATTGACCATGGTCCTGGAAAGGCTCTTTTCAAAAATAACTACTGCAAAAATGATGTACAATATAATATAATCAGTGAAGTAATTGAAAATGGGAACTGTGTTTGTAAATATAGTGATAGTTTTTAGTCTTTACCTGTTTTGAAGAGAATCATACTTCTCTGTGAGGCAGTGACTAAAACAGATTGTGGACATTTGATCTCTTCAATGATAATGATGAACTAAAATTCGTAATGGCGTCAAGTCTAGAAACCAGGCAAGTTATAGTTTGCAAGTTTTACTCCAGGTGTGTTAATTGCTTGTAAGTATTTAGTCATGCATGATCTCTGAAGTAATTAACGTTTTTGTAATTAGTTTTGGTTTTCATTGATAAACTCCCTTGGGTCATAAACCCTGAAAACCAAATGTAAACAAAACATATGATGAACATCTTGTCATGGGGAAGTTAATCCTGATTGGTCTAAAAATTAGTGTTATTCACATAGTAAATCCTATTTGGGTGAACTTCAACCAAACCGAAGAGAATTATTGGCTTCATTAAGGGATCATAGCCTGTGCCTCTCTGTTAAAGTATACAAACTGAAATGATGCATATGATTACTGTGTAGGCCCTGTTAAATTTAATCTTATCTAATCAGTGTCGTGTGGCCTTCACTTTGAGTAAGACTAAGTGTCCTCTACCTAGTTGCAGTTTTGGAAAGGTCAACGATGGAGTTTCGCAGGGCTGGTTATCATTTTGTAATAGTTGCAACCTGTGCACTTCGTATTCGATCCTCTGTCTTAAGAGTTGTTCTGTAAATCCTGTCTTTTGGTATCTAGCTTTCCTGCCTGACCCCCCTGTGATTGTAAAATGGTGGTACATTTTTGAAGGTCAATCTAACTATTCTGAACAGTGAGTATTTTATTAGGCAGCAGAGTTAGGCATTCCAAGCCGACATGAAATTCTATTGTAATTACTTTTTATTTTGGAAATGTAATGGAAATGGAGACAGAAAACAGGTCATACTAAAGTCTGGAGTCTGCAATCACAGGTTAATTGAATCATAAAAACTTTAAATGATACACATACAGTGTGTTCCTGTGTTCCTGGCTAATTCAGTTCAGCGCCACCTACTGGTTTACTGCTTTAAAAAACTATTTAACAAAACTGCAGTAAAATAATCTTGAAGAGAGGGGAGTTTTTTTTATTCTATCCCAAAGCGCTGATCCTCAATCAGGTGTTCTCTACCTGCGATGAGACCTGGTACTGCCCCATGGCCATTTTACTAATTGTGGTTGGAATTAGGAACAGATCCAATCCCTCATTGGTCGATGGAACAAAAGTGCCTGGGTTCCACCTTATGGAGCCATTTAAAAACATTTTGTTCATATTGGATTGCATTAAATGTTGGAAATATTTAACATTCTACAGAAAGAAGAACAGATTTTAACCAAAGAAATTGATTTAAGACGAGGGATTTAATTCACATTTACATCATTTTCAAAAAATAGAATGACACAGATGAGTCATCGTAGTTTTTGGGTTAAGTCAGGACTACAAAGTGAGAAGTGTAAGAAAAGTAAGAATGTATGATCATGGATGACTGGGCTGTCCCATTTCGACCTTCAGAGCGACTCTGTGTGAGCTGGAACAGTGTGTTTCCTGCCCGGTATCCTAACTGGCATGGTTCAGTGACTCCTCCAATCCAGTCAGTGTCATCACCCCTCTCCCCTCTCCCATCACATTCGAGCGCCCTTCTGTAAAATCAGCTCTGTACCCTGAATTCCTTCTACAATTCAGTACATCCAAAAGCCGTAAATTCGTTCTGTAACAGCCATTCTGTTTGATATTGTGTTCGTAACAAAGAAATAATGAGAACATCAGTACGTTTCAGAAAGACAATATAAGCTGTTGGGAATGTTACTTGAAAGAGGGAGCAATGATGTTTTGACAGGAAACAACGTATTCGGTAGGGATATTAACTGGAGCAGTGAAAACTGTGCATGATGGGGGTTCTGAGAGACATCTTAGTGGAATATATGACAGATTGAGATGTCTTTAAAACAACAGTCTTTTAAATTGTTGTCTCTCTTAAAGAAAGGCAGACAAATAATCTCTAAATTTTCCAGTTACTCTATCTTTAGTCAGCCTGTTTTCATTCTAGCTGACCTCAAGAGCTGCAAGTTGTAGAGTGGGTTATATTTTTTGACCACAAATGTACCATGAGTGAAGGTCAAGTTCATGAGGGGTCAAAGATGGTAGATGTCACATGGGTGGCACTGACCAATAAAATCCGGCCCTTTGGCTGTGCAGGGGGATCCTCGGATGCTCTGATATCTGATCTCTCATCAAGGGACACCGACAGGCTTCTGTTCCAAACAATCGGCACGAACCATGTGACTGCTCGTGTCAGAGGTGTGCCTGACCAATCAAATTTACACGGACAGCTGAAATAACCCAGGGAGCTTAGCGACGCTGTAACGTGGCCTCCTGCTGAGCCCATTTTGGACAGGTTGTGGGGGGGGATGACATTGTTTTTAACTATGAGTCCGTTTGATGTGTTGAATTGCAACAGAGGGAGAATAAGGGTAGGGAATTTCTCTGGCAAAAACAAGAGCGTTCTGTGCGTTCCACAACTTTTTAAAGAATTAAATAACAAGCGAAGGCCAAAGCAGAGTGTCCCGGTGGGATTTGTAGTTTGTTTTTTTGTGCCTCGGAGCAATGCAGCAAGCTTAGACTTCAAGCCTCCACTGAATGCCCAAGCTCTAATCCTGTAGCCACACACCACAAAATGGAGGCCCGTTTGGTGTCGGTAACCAATCCTGACGCGTCTGCTGAAGTGCTCTTTGGGCCTGGGCTGACCTCTGACATCATCCTTACAGGAATCTCAGTCTTCCCAGGATGCTTTTGGCACTTTCGTCTAGTTTTCCCTGAGAAAGGAGGTCAGAATTTGGGGTCAGAATCCCAGCTTCCAGGAAAATTCAATACCGCCAGACAATTGGCCGTTACAGTTAGTTTTTCTCGCTCAGACACTTTTTAACCTCTTAATGTTATTATTCTTGCCAAGCGTCTCAGGCCCTGTAGCTCAGTCACAAGGAATGGTCTAAACTTGGACTTAAAAAGTCTCAAAGTTTCAAACTGTCATGAGTTTCAAACTGTAATGAAAGTTGTAATTACTACTCCACATTTAACATCAGATATGTTTGAGCTTGTTATTCTCATTTGGGGTTGAGGAATAAATCAAATCAGCCCAATAAACCTTTACCGCTTGGTGAGCTTCCTTTTTTGCCGAAGGTCGCTCGCTCGATTGCTCGCCCGGCCAGGTTGGCACAAAGGAGGAGGCCCGGTTTGGAATCTGAAAGGAGAAACGGGATCTGGGTGTGGCGCGGGGGGGGGGGGGGGGGGGGGGCACACACAATGGGGTGATTTTGGCGAGAGAAAGGCCGGGGTCTCAGGAGCAGGTGGGGTCCGATCGGCGTCGCCCAAGGGCGTCACACTAAAAAGAGTCAAGGAGCTACAAAGAGGAGCGTCCTGGGGGGGGGGGGGGTGGGGGGAGGGGGCGGACGGTGACACACGCCACAGCTGGGATGCTCCGACACCACCGCCGTTTTTTTTTTTTTTTGGTGTCTCATCAGATTTCAGGCCTTCAGAGGGGCCTGTATCTCCAAAGACATTCTGCAACGGGACAGAGAGAGAGACAGAGAGAGAGAGAGAGAGAGAAAGAGAATGTGTGTGAGAGAGAGGAAGAGAGGAGAGAGACAGAGAGTGAGAGAGGGAGAGGAAGAGTGAGTGAGAGAGAGAGAGAGACAGAGAGAGAGAGAGAGAGAGAGAGAGAGAGAATGGTAGTGGAGGACAGATGCTCAGTGAGGGCGTGCGGTACTGTAGCCCGACTCAACACAAGATGAAGGATATCGAGTTGCGCAACCCCTCTTCATGTTGTGTTGCAAGGCTGTGAATTTCACCCCCTATTCAGACTGAGACAAGACAAACCAGTCTGCCTTTGAAGTGCCGCTCTGATGTTACTGCTTTACATTATTTCTATCGTTATCGTCTCTGCTTTCATAGCTGTCTACTTTTTTATTGATGTATTTTTATTTTTTGTTTTGCATTCTCAAGTTTTCCTCTAGCATATTCTTTCTTTTGTATTCTAGTGTGTTTTATTGCAGTTTTTGTCAGTTATGACTGATGAATGAGCGTTCTGGATAATATTACAGACCCTCCATACCTGTCTCATTAGCAGGTCTTCATCTGAGTTATTATTATTATAGTTATAATAATACCTTTATTTATAATTCACCCTTCACACAATTGCTGTAGCACAATGTGCAAAGAGTAGAACAAATAAAAGTTCTTAGTTTCTCACTAGTTGCATATTACTTAAGTTCCAATAATTTTTCAGCATTTGGAATGCATTGTTTCATCGCCTCTTGTGAAATAAATAAAATACTTTGTGTATAACACTGCAACTGGAATTAGCCAGTCTGACTCATCACTGGCCAGTGACATCATAGTACTCTGGGGCATTTTTGTTTCTGTCCACCAGAGGGCACCAGAGAGTGTTGTCACTGCCAGCCATGGCTCTCTTGATCTGCTGCTTTCATCCATCCAGCGCAACCTGGAAATCTCAGCCGACACAACGGCGGTTTCTGTGGCGTGCCTCGCCCTGGGGCACGGGGGGGCGCGTGTCTCGGCCAGACTTTGAAAACGCGCGGTCCCTCGGGCCACGGCTCTGAAGCCCCTGCTTCTCCGCGCCGCCTCCCAGATCCAGTAATATTATCCCGCGGAGATCGTAAACTCGGCAGATTAGACCCCGGTGTCCCCCCTTTCCCCGCTGACACCGGGCGAGTGAGGAAGTTTACCCGGCCTGATGGGGCCCTGGGGCCCACTCATGCGATCCGTCGCGGGACCACTTGCGTCCGTTACCCTGCTAATGCGAAACGCCTGGCCCAGACCTCCGTGCAGGACGCCTTGACCGCCACGACGGCGGCGCCATTAACCCGGGGAGGAAGAGCGGACATCGGCCTCGTGGGGGGGGGGGGGGGGGGGGGGGGGGGGGCGGGGGGGGGGGGGGGGGGGCCAGGTTGGTGGTGACATTGCTCCTCCTACTCCCAGCTCACTACACGGCAGTTTTGCTTTGTATCGGCAATTCTTTTAGATCCTGCTTTGGCAATTCTTTTAGTTCTTCTTTTTTTTTTGTAGACTTAACACTCAAAGTTTATGTTCATATGTGCTCAGAAAGCAGATTCTTCTCTAAAATCCTTTTGCTGTAGAAGTGGGCTTGCAGCCTCCTTGCTGAAGGTTACTCTCCAGTGATCCGTGTCTTGTTTGCCACAGTAGTGGGCTACAGGAGAGCTGGCGTAGCAGATCTGCAGGGGCGTCTGCTCCAGAGCTCATCTCATGGCTGAAGAAAAAAAAGGGGGTTTTATAAAAGCAAAAGCGATGTTCTCCTCAGAACTCAAACCAGGTTCATTCTGTGCCGGGCCAGTGTGCTAACCAGCATTCCACATACTGAAAGATGTACTGGGTCTTCTACACTAAAGGAAAACAGTGAAATATATAAATCAGATGACCAGATCCTGCCGTCTTTATTTCTGCGTGAGGATGCCCAGACCATAAAAAGACACACGTTTTTTTTATCTGACGTGCCAGTCGTAGAGCTAGCGCTGCAACAGTAGTACTGAGCGGGCGTCTGCGTGAAATTCACAACAAGCGCCCAAGATACCTCTTCTCTTCCCTCATCAAAGATCCGATCTTCCCGACTGTGCCTGGTACAGGGATTACCGCCCGGGAAACACTGACAGGAAGTGACAGGTGTCAGCAGGGATGTGACAAAAAAAATGTGGCCCAAAAAACAATTCCCTCGGCGGGGCAAATTCTCAGACTTGGCGTCTGCACTGCTCTAACTCACTAGAAGGAAAGAGACCTTCAGCTGTGTTCTGTTGTGGAGCGCGGGCGACCTGCTGGCGGTGTTCTGGCATGGCGGTCACTCGGCCGGCTCTCTCAGAGGAGAGTCCCGTCCTGTCGCCATGGACACGGCTTTCCCGCACTTTCCACACACACACACGCGACCGTCGGGGTCGTTAAATCAGCCACAACGCCGGCGAACTTCGGCAGATATGTCCGCTGCCGTGTTTTTTTAAGAAAAAAAGCGCGTGTTTTATTTCATATCAGGTGCTTAACCGCCTCTCTTATTTACTGTAAAAAAAATTCCAGCGACCGCAACAATTTATTTAAGAGTCCCTTGTAGGACCCGTGTTTGCTGTGTTATTTCGAGGGGTCTTTTTCGACAGCTTTTTGCACATGTAAATATTAAGGACCTGCTGGTCCCCCGGAGGCCTTGATGGGGTGTGATTTACGGGAGGTCACAGTGTTTTACTGTGAGGGGCAGAAAACAAGACGTCCGCTCCGCGCCCTGGACCGGGGAAGGTGATAGGAGATGAAAGGCGGCTCGATCCGAGGTGGGAAAGCAGTGGGTTTTGGGTTCAAGGTCAGGCCCGCCAAAGTGGTCGGTCCACACGCGTGTCTGGACGCTATTTCCAGCTGTGAACAGGCTGTCCTGGAACGCCAGAGTGCGGTTTTATCACACGTCAATAAAGTCCACTTCCCATCTGTCTCGGCGTTTACCGCTGTTCCAACGTGCTATTCAACTATTTATGCACAGCAGGCTTCGATTAAACCAGACGTTTACTGATTAAAACGCGACCATGGAAAACTTTTTTTCAGCAGGAATACTTAGAAAGTGTTTTTATGAGTCACGCTCAAGATGTAGCTGTATTTCGAAGTGTTTTCTCCACATAGCCACAAGGTGGCAGTAGACAACAAAAATTAACAGAAGCGAATAAAATGACGGTGGTGGTCCTCTGTTAACGGTCTTTGAAAGTCAAAGGCTGGTTAGAAATAAACAATACATTTGTCGGCATGTTTTTTCTGTAATGTTGTTGCTGCTTAAAGCGTTTATTGCTGAGATACTCAGAAAACTGCCGTCAGTCTGCAGATGTACACAAGCTTTTGTTCCCTGTCTGAGTGGGAAGATTATTCCACTACGTTCATTCGGAGGAATTGTGGAGTATCCCTGTGAGAAACAGACAGTATTCTGGCTCTTCAAGCTGATGTTCGCCGGCCTGCTTCTCAGTCTGGACTTCTGATTCCGTTTCTTGACTTGATTCACAGGGGGGAAGAAACTGTACAGCAAGAAACAGGTGTTCAATTAAAAGAGAATGTTTCACTCCCAAAAACAGATAACATAATTCTCACGGTAGAGTAGAAAATGATTTTTTTTCAAGTGGCCAACCATCATGGTGAAAGCTGCTGCAGAGTGAACACAAATCAAGTGGTTTATCACATATTTATTTATATATTTATTTATTGTTATCCCACTTTTTTTAAAATGGTGGGCTTTAATTTGTCCTTTTTGACCCATTCCAGCTCTCTTGGCATTTTATGAGCAAACGTGAGAGAAATATCTGTTTCTTGAATATAAATATGTTCCCAAATAACCTCAGAAAACAGTATTCCTATGAGTAATGAATTCAACAATTTCCTTTTGACTTCTGGTTGTGAATTTTCATTTCCTTTCCGCATAGTAACAGACTGAGGAGACAGAGACATAATGAGGTGAAAGTAGACACTATTACCACAGAATAAGATGATCCATTGCTGCTTGTCTTTCAGAAGATTGACAGGCATCCTGTTTCTCAAAAGAAAAACAGAGCTCAGTTATTTCATTTGGCATTAGTACGGGCTGCCTTGAAAATGTTTTTAAGTCAACGATCAAGCAAGGCATTGATCACTTAAAGGGGTACACGTGTAAAAGAGTCAATGCACCTGCCAAAGTGGAAATGCCCATAGTCGGCTAAAGTACCAGGTGTGCTCACAGCTTTCTGATGAAATTTGAACTTGCAGCAAAGAGTGAAGCGGTTCCTCGCTGTCTTGGTCAAATTCTCAAATTGGCTCTCTCAATCTGTCCATTGAATATTGCATATATGATATATAAAGACAACAGTAGGGTAAATAAGGGCTTCCCTCAGCACCTGAGTGACTGTGTGCTGATCATTTCAATAGCCTCTCGGGTGAGCTGTCCTTCTTCAGTGTCCAGTGCTTAGAGATTCTGTGCAGCTCAAAAGTAAATGCACCCCATCATCATCATCATCATCAGCAACAGGTCATTCAGGCTAATGTATGCAGCCTGAGAATATGCGCTAATGCCTCTATAATAGCTATAACGAAGAATGATACTGGGTGCTTTGATATTTCGGGCAGGCAGTAAGAAGCAGCGTTAGATACCTCCCTGTTACGTTTCCCCTGGGACCTATAGCAACAGAAACCACTGCGGAGGTGAACAAAACTCGGGCGTGCTGTGACACGCTCAGATCTGGGTCTGGATTAGTGCCGACAGTGGCCAATCGGAAGGCATGTGTCAGACGAAGACGCCGCGCGCCGGAGCCTCCCGTCTTCAGACGCGTTTCGTGGCGGGAGCCGTGAGGAGGGGAAGCCTGGCTACAGAGAGCGCGTGACGCATGATCTCATCCGTTAAATACTTTTAAAGTATATTCATTTATAGGAGAAAAGCGGCTTCCAGCAAGTTTGCTTTCGATCTGCGGAACACCCAAATGTCTGGCACCGCTGCTTTATTGTTGGGACATTGTTCCCCGTTATGAACCCAGGCTCAGTGCCCAAGTCGAGATTCCCGTGCTACATCATCTAATGGCGTAATGCGTTCTGAGAGCCTGGTGATAGCTCAGGACACGGGATAGCATTAGATCAGGGATGAATGTTATTACAACATCTGAAATACCGCAGTGGGACCTCTGGAGAGGATTCGTTTTCTTCACTGAATAGTTGGCCACAGTATTTGCAATATCTAATTTCAAAAACAAATAGAACTGCTAAAAGAAATCTGATGATACTGAGACCCCTGACCCACAGGTCTACTTAAAATGGAATGGCCAAGAAAGTGTTTACAAACGGTCATAAATCTAGTGGTACATATGAAATGGCATGGTCTAGCTTCCAGGAGAACAAATTATCCTGCTTTTCCCAACTCCCACCCCTTGCAATATAGGCCTGTGTGCCATTCCAGGTGACGTGCATGATATATTATGTCATTACGCACATCGATTTGTGTCAGTGCTGAGTTTGGAGTTAATTTAAGGAACTGGGGTCAAATTGTGTTAAATTGCGTTTCATTCATTCTAACACCATTAGGCTAATGATCACATGTCTCAGCACACAATCACGCAGCAAATGTGTTACTTGTCAACTCGTCAGCCAGTATGGATTTCAATTATCTTAGCAGCAGGGTAAGCTAAACGACTTACCCGCGCGTGCCAGCGCTGCGCTCTGGGACCCCTGGAGGCTGATGGCGCGTGCTGCCAACAAGCTGAAACGCATGACAAATGTTTGGGCCACGAGGTGT
Source organism: Anguilla japonica (assembly GCA_025169545.1). Taxonomy (NCBI): domain Eukaryota; kingdom Metazoa; phylum Chordata; class Actinopteri; order Anguilliformes; family Anguillidae; genus Anguilla; species Anguilla japonica. The sequence continues at coordinate 48,947,914 of CM045892.1, read as the reverse complement.
CAGGTGAATTTAACTTGTGCTACCTCTCTTCCTGGGGGTAAAGCAGGTTTAATGATAAAACGGGTTTAAATGATAAAGTAATTGGCTTACTTTACTTCATACGCATCAACCTCGGTAGTTTTAAAGACGTAATTTAATTTTTGGCAACAGCTAAATGCAAAGGTTGATTGGCTTTATTTAGAGAATAATTATGTAAATAGGTATACGGAATTCTTCACTCCACAGATAATAGTTATTGACTAAGTAAATCCCCATTTTCTGACGACATGTTTCGGGTAATATCGTATCATTCCCTAATACCTTCATTTATTGACTGCAGCAAACTAAAAAGATTTAGTTTATTGTAGTCAATTAATTAGTCCTGCTTAATTAATTAATTTTTATTTAGCTACTTTTCGATGCCTCATGGGAGTGTTGCTATATTAGTCTGAGTAGCTGGAGCAATCTCAGCGTCTCCATCTGGGTGGATTGGAATCCCTTTATCCTCTTAACTCTAATGTCCCCCTGTTCTCTTCTTCCCAGCCATTTAACAAATTCCCAAATCAGACGAAACGAGAGAAACTGTGTGGCGCAGCTTGTATCCGCACTGTAGCCGACCGGGTTCTGCGACACATCCCGTGGATTCGTTCAACGATTTATAAAGAATACTTAGGTTGTCATGTCCGAGTGTGCGCTTGGCCGTCGTTCGGGCTGCGCATTTTACTGATCTTTAGTAGCTTGTAATCGCATCAGTGTCAAACCCCCCAGTTCCCCTCCGACCGCGAGAAAGGATCGAACGTCTGTTTCCTAATTTATTCGCTGTTCTGTGCGGGATTTGCCGAGTCTGATCACGGGAAAGGACTGGTTGCCCTCACATGCGTAACTTTTAGTATCCAATATCTTTTGTTAATTTTTCTGTTTTTTCGAAATACTGCTACATTTTCCTACGGTGGGTCAGTTATGCCTTTTTGAACTTTAAAAACTTTATGCTCGCAAGACATGGAGTTTCCCTACAAATTAAGAAACGCAGTATTGCTTTCGCTTGTTATAATTTGTGTGGTCGACGTTTCGTTTTGCGCAAGGAGATCCAATCTGAGAAAATCTGGTAAGTTCCCAGGTTTATTCGTGTATTTATACGTCTGAACTAATTGAATATTGTAAGGGATTTGAGCAGATCAAAGCAATTTCATGCATATCGATAGGGCAAAACAGCGTAGGTACAGTTGCTACACCAACAGGATACCCGGCTGTATGTTTATTGAATTGCCTTAATTTTAATTCACGAGAAGCTGACTAGGTGGTGGGCACTGTGCGTCAAGGAGATGGCTAACTACATGAATGATTGTTTCCCATCAATGAAGCGCCTTTTCTGGTCATATTAGCTACCCTGGGACTGCAACTCGTTCTCTGCCCTTCCAAATGTCATCGTCGATGCAAAGTTAGTACTGTTAATTCAACATCCCCCCCCCCCCTCAAAATCTAGCGTAGCCTATATTAAAAAATGCGATTGCGCTGATGATTCGCGCTAATGGAAGCCTTGGCGGCTGGATTGCGGTGATTTAAGAGGCGGTAACCTCTATCTGTAATAAAATAACAACGAACCATAATGAGCAAAATTTGTTTAATTACTGTGGATTCTGAAACTATTTGACGTTCCTCTAGACTTCTGGCACTCGTCTCCTGACTGACGGAATTTCACAGTTCGTTCAAATTTCTGTCCTTGACATGGGGTCGCTAAAGAGTCACCTTCCCCCTAATGAGGGGGGTTCGGGGACATGCCCTCTCCACAGAACCTCCAACATTTCTGGTGGTATTTCTACCCCGGCAATGTAAAGTCAAAAACGCCTGTGCAAATCTATAGTTTATTTAATATGCAACTAGGGCCTATGTTAGCTGCTTCAACTAAGAACAAACTGCTGTGTACAAAATGCAGTCAGTAGATGATCTATCGGATGAGAATGCCGCTTGTTACTCAATGTGGGAAAGTTGAAACGTGACGCAGCATGTAATGATTAAAAATAACATATGGTGCACAATGAATTTGCACACTTCATAGTGCAATTCTATAACTTACATTGAAAACATGTGGCATCGCGCATTCTATGTTCTGTCAGTTCTAATACAGCCTCCTGCGATCTTCTGAATGTCAGTGCCTGAGTGTCCGGCTAATATAATCCCTCGGCCATTGTCATGTCCGTTGAAGTCTGGCGGTGTGGGAGTGATTGGAATCCATTAAAGGGAGGCATGTGTACAAGTCAACTTAATTACGCTGCTCAAACATCAAAAGAGCTCGTTGTGCTCGTCGTTTGATTTCAAAGCGGCGAGTATTTAACTGGTGTATGGGGAGTGTCTGCACCGTCCGATGTAATTCCAGTCTTTAGTCTGTCATTTTAGAGTCAGTACTAATGGGATATTTGATGTGACAGCTCAGGAAAGAATAAAAACTGGGGCTGCTGGAGAGAGTGAACATTTGCTGAAAATTTTTCTTGCTTTTATCTCAAATGTGAACAGTTCTGTGAAGGAACTTTAATGAGCTGATTCAGAGGGCGAACGAAGGACCCTGTGATAAACTGGCTAGGAGCTGCCTGATTGTGGAAAAAACCGACTAAATCACCCTGTAGTTTTCCTTGCCTTCTTATAAAAATAAAATTTGAATTCCTTTCTTTGGAAGCAATCTAAGTCTCTGTGGGGCCGTCTGAAACAAGGTTTTGTGGTTGGATTCAGACAGTTTGTAATATGAACTCCACCTTTGGTTGCTACTCATGTCATTATTTTATAAACTTGCTGAATGCTTACTGTATACACAGGCCTGACATATTGATCGACAGAGCTGTGCTGCCACAATATGTACTCACGTGACTCAGAAGTCACATGTCTTTGTGTGATCATTCTGCTCTATAGCCAGGTCCACAGAAAGGCTCAATGTAGGTCAGTGATGTTCACAAATCAATAACGGTTGCAAATAGAAAAGCTAAAAAATGTTATTGAAGTTGCACAGCCGTAAGGTCTGATGAGAATAACATAGGGTGTGGGTGGTCATGACTCTAAAATGGTTAGGTTAGATACGGTGTTAGATGCCTTTTGGTCAGAAGGATCTGGGCTTGGAGCATTGATACATTCTCAGGGATTGATGCTCTTGGGAGTAGGGCGTGGCAAAGTGCACTGTTGTACTTGGCAGTTGAGTTTTCTCTCCCCTCCCCGAAGCCCCACCCCCCTTTTTTTTGGCACATACATGCACATTTCATCAATATTGCTTGAAGTCTGCATTCTCTGTTGAGGGAATAAAGCATAGACAGCAGAGGTCTTTTTCAGAAATATAATGCAGTGTTTTGTTTCTTACTGCTGACATCATTTGGTTGTTGTTGTTTTTTTATTTAAATTTGGCAGGGTAAAATAACTTTCGGTTTTTTCTGAGCTGTCCAATGTGCATATGTAGTACTGTATATACTATTCGACCAGCGGAAATAAACATCCTGTCATGTGCTTCCTCCACCCATGAGCTCAGCCAGCTGATTACACTAATTAGTTCCACCTTGGGGTGGCAGAATTGTGTTAATTAAGAAAATCCAGATGATTGGAACAAAGTGCTGGGGAGGACTTTTACTTTCTGCACCTGGATTTTCCACCTCTGCATTTGGGCTGGGGGCGTAATAGACATTGTCCTTAAAAACAGAACGGATTCTGTTTATTAACTCTGTTTATAATAAAAAAAAAACTGTGACATTTCACTTTAGAATAATTTGCTACACCTGTCTGCGCCAAGGTTGAGCCATGGCCCTGGGAGCTCCTGGTAAAAGTGGATTTTAAAATAAGATGCACTACGTTTCCATGTAAAATTTGGGTAATTGCCTGGAACTGTAATTACAGGTACCTGTCTAGCTCTCGGTAAAAATGATGAAACTGGACTTGCAAAGTGGATGTGAACAATATTTCATTTCATTTTAAATTTCACTGCAGTGAGTGACTGGGGAGATTTTTTTTGATGTGGGCTACGGTTACCACATACACCAGGCCTGCCCAACCCTGCTCCTGGAGATCTACTGTCCTGTAGGTTTTTCACTCCAACCCTAATTTGGTAAACCTGACTCTACTAATTGCAGCTCAACAAGGTCTCTAGCTGTTGAATGAGGTGCGCTTTGTTGGGGTTGGAGTGGAAACCTACAGGACAGTAGATCCCCAAGAACAGAACTGACCTTAATAGAAAATTACAGAAAATCCTCCACCACTACATACAGAACATCATCAAATATATCAGTCTATTGTTTACTCTTTCTTTTATGTATCATACTACCACTTTAAGTCTTCTATCCCTACAATCAACAAACAAGTAACAGCTGTGTCCTCCAAAACAAAAGTTGTTAAATTGTCAATGACGTTATACTAGAACCCTTTCACTCTAGTATTCAAACAAACAGCTACCCAAACAGACCTTAGCTGCCTTGCAGATTTCTTTGAAACATCTGTCGCTGCTTCGTTCCATTCAGCGATCCACCAGCCGAGCTGGACAGTGCGGTCCAGAGCTCAGTGGAGTGGGCTCAGCTGACACAAGCAGACCGTAGGCACCCGGTTGGCTACACAAGCCATTACCAAGTAATGAGGCTGAGTGTGGTTTGCCGTCCGAACCCCTTGCTCCCTGGGCGATGCCGATTGTAACTGCATCTCTCTGTGGGGATCCTGACCACAGCAGACACCGAGAAGGTCAGGATGGAGTGCTGATCATGGGGAGCATCGTTTTACCTTAAAAAAAAAGTGCCTTTGCTGGTTATGCCTCTTGGAAGCTATATGAGATGGAACACAGAACTGCTGGAAGTTTTTGAGTCTGTTGAAGCTAAACCAAAAGCAAAATAGTGCCTGGTGCTTTTCTGTCACTGAAGTATGTTCCATGTTTACATTTTTTCAAGGTTCAACCAGAAATTCAGATCGTCCCTCGGTTGACAGCATTCAGGAGTCTCGTCTCTCATCATTTCTCTGTGATGGAAAGTGTGGCTCCGGTTGCAAAGAAGTGTGATGCCCTCTAATATCTGTGTCACCCAGGTGGTGAATTTCCTTGAATTTTAATGTCTTTGTAAATCTTCCATAAGTCCATTTTTATTTTTAAAAAAAAAAAAGGGATTTGCTTGACGAAGGAGCGACGTCAGCGTAGAGTGTTTTTCTGACGTGTGCATGTCTGGTCTTGATGCATCTCTGGTGCGGTCAGGTTTGCTTTCGTGTTTTGTGCTCAAGTGTCACCCTCCTTGGCATTGTGGAAACGAAACGCGGGCATATAGCTGTCCGTTCAGATTAGCTCATGTGACCTGAAATCTTGGTGGTTTGGGAGGACACCTTTCTGTCCCTATTCCACCTGCTGTTCTTCATGGTCAGGTCAATGGCCAGATTTCTTCTGAGGGGTTATTTTTTATCGTGTTCAGAACGCATTATTGTTTCTTTTCTGGGTTTGTTTTCTTTGAGCTGCTGTGACTCGAGTGGAATGCGCAGAGGTCAGAATAACCAGCGTAATTTTCTCTGGTGCCAGAATCTCCGGTTCCAGTGTGAAGCCACAGAACCCTTCCCCGAGAGAATTAAATGTATTCTGAATGGAGCTGGAATGGAAATGAGAATGAAACATATAGCTTTTGACCCATAAAATATAATAAACACACAAGCTATTTTAAGTGTTTGCCTGCAGCCAAAACAATTCTGATGATGTGATGAACACACAAAGAATATTATAATATCAGAAAATAAATTAGAGGGAACAAAAAGAGAAGGGCATTGAGATTACAAATTGAGAGTCTAATTTTATTAAATCGTGGCTGAGGGTGTGAGCTTCCATGTTATCTGCTGGTGTTTGATGTTTTGTTTGTTTAAGAGTGTTCTGGAAATAGCAAACAGGTGTAATGTGTTAGCTAAGCACAGCTACCTTACATTCACATTCTAATTAATGGCTTCAGTTTGAGTATTGGTAGAACAGAGGTTGCTTCACCAAAATTTCAGTGGTTGGGTACCCTTAAGGCTACCAAGTATTAGGGCTATATACTGAGAACATTTTTTATATACTATAGATTGATGTCTGTGTTTGCTTTTTGGATTTTTCCTGCCACAATGGCCCATTAGTAGCTTTACTCTTGATGATGCATTTCCTGGCATCCACATTGCCTTTGCTTGGGTGGGTTGAGCCTAAAAGATGTAAAAAAAAAAAAAGTTAAAATTTGCAACAATAACGTATTTGACTTAAGAAGATGCATCCAGGTTTACTTGCGTAAGCTGCAAGTGCAGAGCGATTAAGAGCATATTTGGAAGTTGCAGTAGCTGGGTTGGGCTGCTGGTTGGAGAGCGAGGGCAGGGCCAAGTACCGGTGTGCACGACACAAAGAGAAACGAGCGATTAAAACACGACTGCTTTCAAACTGGCAGGTCCACATGCCACTGCCGTCATCCCCACCTCTGTTGTGGTGCACTATCATCCTTTTAATTGGTCGCTGCTCGCTTAAATGAAACATCGCTGCTTCTCAAATGTAGAATTTCTGGCGAGGGTTTTTCGTTTCCGCTGCTGGTTCTTGTCGAAGCCGGAGCGGGCAGATCTGCCGGCCTGTGACAGTGTGACTGTGTCCCAGCGGGCGGCTCAGAGAAAATAGACTGGGATCTGTGAGAACATGGCGCACCGCTCACACAGACAGCCAAGCCCATGCTCGTAGCCTGGCTGTGTGTGTGAGGGTGCCATATGCACTGAGTGTGATTTGGGGAATCATGGAAACTGTACGTTTTAATTAATGCCGCTTGCCATTTTAAAAATAAGTGGCCTTTGGCCATTGACAGTGCTGATATGCTGTATGAAGCTGTTCTCCCATTGCTGCTGTTACTACCCTCCCACTGTCTCTTTATTAAATCCCATTTCGGTTTAATGTACAAAGGTGAAACCTCAGTAGAATGCATTTGTCTGTATTTCCATTTTGCTTTTGGCTGCCTCTTTCTCCCTGCTTAATTAAAGCATGTAGATAACCTTGCGTCCGTCCCAAAATGGTGCCTAATTTCAGTGGCTTGGGTCCATGTAATTAGAGCCCTTAAATCTGTCACTGTTACAGCTAAATTTTGCGGACCCCCCCCCCCCCCCCCAGGAGATCCGAACCGCGGCGGACAGCGATGGATAGCAGGCAGAGCCCGCCGCAGAGCAAGTCCCTCTCAAAGTTTCGCTTTTCAAACAGCAACTGCTTTAAACTGCTTTAAACCAGCGGCAGTCTGACTGCACGAGAAGCCCTTCCCGCCTCGCCGCCCCCCCCCCCCCCCCCCCGCGCCAACGCCCCGCCCCCCCCCCCCCTCGAACCGCCAGAGCGTTAACCGCACACCGCCATCTCGGCCCATTTACGCGAGCTGCCGCGGCGTCGGCCCCCCCAACATCTGCCCCCCAACATCTGCCGCTCGGGGTTTGGAGGACGGTGAAGTCACCAGAGCGGTTCACGCCCTGGGCCGCGGCGCGGAGCCAGCAGCTCCGCCAGAGGGTCACGGCGCTCTCCCACAGCCGCGATCATCCGCCTGTCCATCGCTGCTCTCTCGCCGGGCGACGGCCGCCGCGGCTGGCTTCCTCCTCTCGCCGTGCTGAGGCTCGGTATTTTTAGCGAAGCTCAAACGAAAATGTTTCTCTGAAACGGCAGTGTGCTCGTTACCTCTGGGGAACAGAAGGAGTAAAAACGGACAAAGAGACGAGTCCAGACACGAGGGGCGCACTACGCATCAGCGTCACGCAAAGCCAAGCCAAGGCTGTCTGGGTTTGGTCAAAGCCCCGGCGTAAGACAAAGTCTGTGCTGCCATCGTAACCAACAGAGCTTTGTGTGTGTGTGCACGTGCGCGCGCGCGTGTGTGTGTGCGTCACAAGCTTTTGTGTTCCGAATGAATGTGTTTTTCCATTTTTCAATTTGGAATTCAGTGGCACACTAAATTACGACAATTCCTAGGCACCAATTAAACAAAAGTGTGAATCAAAAAAAAAAGTGTGAATCACAAAAAATGTGTGAATCAACACGGAATGTAGTTTAAAAAAAGTTTTATTGTGCGCGCGTGGATTATTTTATGCCCTTTGCGTTTGTGTTGGTCCGGTGTGTCATTAAAGCGTGCGTCGGCTGCCATTTTGCGCTCGCTCGCCGCGTATGATGTGTCTCTCTCTCTCTCTCTCTCTCTCTCTCTCTCTCGCCGCAGATCGGCTCAGTCCGCCGCTGGACATCCAGCTGGAGACGCTGAACTGCACGGCGTTCGGCGTCCGGTGGAGGATGCCCCGCCGGCACGTCAGCACCATCACCGGCTACAAGGTACCGCCCACCGCCGCGCGACTCACGCGTCACGGCTAAAGGCCTCCGCGCGGAGGGGGCGGAGTCTGAACGCTCCGAAACTGACATTCTAAAGTCCACACCCACTTTCTGCAGCAGTTGGCCAAGTGTGCATCAAAATGGTTCCCCCTACTTTTAAAAAACAAACCTTACAATGACACAGAACAGATGAATAATACTGCATCTCACATGTTTTTTTTTTGCTTCGCAGATCCTGTGCGTATACATGATTACATCCTTGTGAAGAGTCTGTTCGTGCTGTTTATAGATGGATGTGGTTTTTTTTGAGCGCACGCGGGTTAAGTTTCGGCTCCAGGAACCTCAGACTGTCACCGGCCCGCCCCACACCCCGGCCCACACAGAATAAATTGGGATCCTGAGGGGGAGAAGGGTTAGGGTTGAGCGAGAGCAAATCGACCTCGCTCTCTTATTTGTAACCAAAATGAGTAGTGACATTTTCTGCCCCCCTCCCTCGCCAAAAACGATTTATTAGGTCTGGCGCGAAGCACAGTTCATAAAGTCCAGCCTGTTCTGAGTAAACATTTTCCTTCCAAACTCACGCCGTTGAGTTGTGGTTTGGTTCGCATGTTCAGTCAGCTCTTTGCACAATGCTTAGAACTGTAAGATAGCGGCAAGATGCTGTACACACACACACACACACACACACACACACACATCCAAGTTAGTTGGCTGTTGTCAGAATTGGCTTTTAAAGGCATCCAGCACAAACAAAAATGGGTTTTAGTTGGAAGTTGTTTTGTCAAGATTTTTCCATCTGTATTTCGAGACAGCACTGGTTGAGCATCTCGCATTTCCGTTGTTTTGATTCTGTTTGTTTGTTTGTTTGCGTTTCATCGTGTTCTAATCGGAAACGAATGTGGCCGAGCATTTTTTCATGTCCCCCGTGGCTTCAGGGAAGTTTCTAAATTAATGGTGCCCCCTCCGTAACTCCGGCAAACCTTTGCAAAGGCCTTCACTTCAGATCGTTTACCTCTGGGCTGCAGCTCTCAGGAGAGGCTGGCGGACCTGAGAGACCGGACACGGGCGAGTGCGCCGTGTGTTCAGCTCGGTCCTCCGGGTTTTTCTCCCGCTCTTCTAGCTCCACTGGCTCCAAAAGGGATAGAATGTACAGGCCTCTTCTGGTCCCGAAACACACCCAGGTGGATTTAAGTTGTCAGTGGAAGAAGAACAGAACGTGTCCTTAAAAAAGTAGAACCTCATACCATACATGTAACGATACATTTTTGATGAGACACTTTTCGACTCACTGGGAGATGATCGAAGAAGTGTGAAGACAGATTTTTTTTTTTCATGACTCTTAAGTTCATGAAAAGTGCCACACACTTCCCTGCACGTAATCCCTGAGGTAGAGTTTTTGAACCGGTCACTGGCTAGACTCACACTGAAGTAAGAAAATTATGATTACATAATGAATCTGGTATCAGTGAATTTTTAGAAAAATGAAGTCTACGTCTGCATGTTTGTATTATCAGAGACTTCCCAGCCTTCTGTAAAATCACTGAGGAGATACAGCGGCCAAAGAAAACAAGCAATGTTTTTCAGAAATCCTCCAAAGTCCAAGACCCCATTCCTGACTGTGCCTGCCTCAGATGTCTGAGTTTCACTGAGTACTCTGGCACCGTTACGAAGGGTCATATTCTACGTGGTGGCCTTAAAGATCTCAACAGCAGGCCCACAACTGGGGTTCAAAGAGACTGTATACAAGTTTACGATAGCAGGCAGAGGGCAAGGGGTTTGAGAGCCGCAGAAACGGTGACTGATTTCAGTTTTGGTCCGACTATAATTCACAGTGAATTTGCAGAACTGCGGAAGGAAAAAAGAAAAAAAAAAGCAGAGTAATCCTCCTCGTAGTAGACCTCTCGATCTCTCCCACGTTTGTGTGGGCGGATCTTTTAAAAGCAGCAGCTTTAGCATCACGTCTGAGTTTCATGTATCTGTTAAAGTGGAGGGTTAAGTGTTAAAGTGGGGGGTTAAGTAACGTGTGAAATCTATTGCACTGATGTGCCTTTGCATCAGTTGTAAAGCGCTTTGGATAAAAGCGCTATATAAATGCAGTCCATTTCACGTCATTAGCGAGATGCGGTCCGTGGGTTTACTCAGCTTCCAGGAGTGCGTTTCTAATCGTAGAAAGGAAGGAAGTCGTAAGTTTGGCATGTCTTCGTACCCTGGCCTGAATCCCGCCCTGATTGGTCAGTCGCGGCTCGTTGGGTGCCTATCGTCTGTGGGACGGGACGAAGCTCGCCCCCTAATCGTTTGTTTGCGGAGGTCATGTTTTGCTCTGAAGAGGGTTTAATATTAATCAGTCCCACATTATGTTTCCCCGTGTAGGCCATATGTTACCGTTAAGAAGATTAGAGGGGTGGCACAAATCAACTTAGGTGCTCATTTATCCTGACAGAAACAACCATTTATTTAACCATTACGTTGGTTCCAGTTCCGGTGTTATGATGTACCGATGTAATTTTCCGTACCGTTCCAAACTGTGAGCATCTGTACTGTCTTAAGTATAGTTTATTAACAATTTTAATTTATTAACTTTGCAGCGAGAGGTATAGCAATAGTAATATTCTGTCAATTTAAATGAGAAGAAGCATGTGAAATGTGTATCAAAAACTGTGGAACGGCTTAATCTGGTCCCTCCAAAGCAAATCCATTCTGTCTCCTCCTGCCCCCCCCCCCCCCCCCCCCCCCCCCCCCCCCCCCCCCCCCCCCCCCCCCCCCCCCCCCCCACCTCTACAGAACTTAACTGTGACTGCATCTCTATTTGCATTCCCTTTTTGGCTCCCATTATATTCATTTAGGATCATTTCATCCAGACAAGAGGTCAGGTGAAGACTGCGGTGTATCTTAGTAAAATCAGTCCTGTGCTATTATTAGTCTGTGCCTTCCAGATGAGCTGAACATTATGACAATCATGTGACTCACTATCTTACCTTCTGCAGTGCTAATCAAACTGTTGGAGGATTCTGGACAGGATGTAAAATCTTTTTTTCAGAGCGCTACTTTAGTACTAATCAGCTTGGGGAGAAAATGTCCCCTTTGTCTTCTTACAGTGTGTTAATCATAAAATACAGTCCACACACATACAGGTAGCACAACAGGTGAATTTAGAGAAGGGGAGACTGAAAGGTTGCACCTGAGAAAGGTTAAAAACATTTCAGAATAAGACGGGGCCTACAAGGTACGAGACCACTACCTCTTCTGACTGGCGACGGTTTGAAAGGAGGGGCGGGAATTTGTGTCTCACTGAGAGAGCTGTGACTGGGTGGAGATCGGGGATGGACAGCAGTGATTGGCCCTTCTGTGATTGATGGCAGATGACAGTGCGTGTGTGTGTCTGTACTGCACGCAGGTGTTCTACACGGAGGTGAGGAGCGGTCGGCCCGCAAGCTCGCCGGTCACCTTGGAGGTTCCGCTCAGCCTGGAAAGCCTCACCACCGTGAGCTCCCTGTTCCTTACTAAGCCTTCAGAAGGCCTGTGTGCGCTGTCCATCAAGTTCGATCCGTGGTAGCCAACCTTGTTTTTGCAGATTCACTCCAACCCTAACAAAGCACACCTCATTCAACAGCTAGAGCAGGGCTGCCCAGCCCTGTTCCTGGAGATCTACCATCCTGTAGGTTTTCAGTACAACCCTAACAAAGCACACCTCATTCAACAGCTGGAGCAGGGCTGCCCAGCCCTGTTCCTGGAGATCAACCATCCTGTAGGTTTTCAGTACAACCCGAACAAAGCACTCCTCATTCAAGAGCTAATTAGTTGAGCTGTTGAACTGCTCATTAGCATAGTCAGGTGTGCCAAATTAGGGTTAAAATGAAAACCTACAGGATGCAGAAACAGGGTTGGTTGCCGCTGTACATTTGATGGAGAATTACCCTGAAGGGCTGATTTGTTTTCATGAAGTATGTAGACTCTGTTCTGAGGGCTTAACAATGCATGAAGGATGATGTAAACCTCACTGTTTATGCAGTTGTTTGCATAGTTATGTTTCACTTTGTCAGTTTCACAAAAAATTGCCTTCCCCTTTTCTGTAACAGAGTTTCACCTTAAGTTAGAAATACATATTTTGTGTTCATGCAGTGGAAATATGGCCTGTTATGGATTGTTTAAATATCATCGTCAGCCGCATGTATCAACAGAGTTACAAATCAGGTTTTAGGCAGTTCATGTGCCGTATATATTTTGTGGAGGTTATTTATTAGTGTTATAGAAGCCTGTATAAAGCCCTGACACAGGTTGTTTTCTCTTGTTTGCTCCCAGGGACAGTTTGATGGACAGGCGAGCTTTGTAAGTGCCCTTTCTTTCCTCAGCGCTTGTTTGTGTTTTGGCGGTACTCTGTTATCACCACAGTTCATTTTCACTCTAACCGCGACGGTGAACTTTTCACTGATATTTATGACAGGAAGAGTATTAAAGAGCAGTCAGGAAGTGAAAATCACCTAAATGGAAAAAAAACTAAACAAAACAAAAAAAGTACTGAAAACTATGCTGATGTTATTAATGCCAGCTGTTGGTGTTTGTGACGTGTTGTGATTGGGTGTTTCCGGGTGGCTGTATTGTGATTGGCTGTTTCCGGGGTGGCTGTGTTGTGATTGGCTGTTTCTGGCTGGCTGTGCTGTGATTGGCTGTTTCCGGGTGGCTGTGTTGTGATTGGCTGTTTCTGGCTGGCTGTGCTGTGATTGGCTGTTTCTGGCTGGCTGGCTGTGCTGTGATTGGCTGTTTCTGGCTGGCTGACTGTGCTGTGATTGGCTGACAGGACGTGGAGGTCGGGGGTCTGAGAGTGGGCACGCTGTACCGCGTCAGTGTGGGCGCGTACGGTTGGGCCGGCGAGGGACGACCCAGCATGCCCCGGGACGTCCGCACCGCGTCGCTGGGTGAGTCGGCTCACTTCCTGTCCCCCCCCCCCCCCGGACCGAGCGAACCCCCCCGTCTCGTTCCGCAGGCACTAAAAGGCCACCTGCTACACCACAGTGTCCCTGAGCCCTGGTCCACGCCGGGCCGTGAAATTAACGTCTGAGTTTTTTTGTCTGATTTTTTGGTGAAAAGGGAGCGGTGGGATGGATTGTAATGACTGGTGAGAGCGGTTTGAATGAGGGGGTCCGGAGGGTACGGTGTGTATCCGCGCGGCTCAGACCTGGCTGGGGCCGGGAGCGCTCGTCACAATGCTAATGATAGCCCTGCGCTCTGGCGCTAACGCTAATGCACTCTCATCACGGCCACTTCATCACCGTCAGGTCCCTGCATTATCACTATTAGCAAAGCATTTTTGAATTATACAAAAAAAAAAAAGTGACATTTTTATGTGGTGGATTTTTATGAACACGCACTAGGGACTGTCAGAGGGACCTGTTGCAGCTGTTCGAAATGAGCAATTGTGAGATTCAAATGGGAATGGAAAAAAATCTGCTTAAAAAAGGTGCTTTTCTTTTGATGAGGTAGTATGTACAGAAACTGAAATATCACTCCCAAAAAAAGGGGGGAAGGCATGTATTATAAACAGTAATTAAAACCCCAGGATGTTGACGTATTTTGATATTTTTCAGAAAAATTTCACAGAATGACCGTGCTTTGACTGGAATTGTTGTGATATGAGTCAGATTGAGTGAGTCAGATTTGATGTAGATGCAAATGGAGGCTCTAATCTTTTTCTTGTCCCGTCCCCTGCACAGATAAGTGCATGCCCCCATCTCCCCCCACCCAACCAGGGGTCAAAGTGGTGTCGGACACAGAGCTTGCGTTGTCATGGCAACAGGGCGAAAGTGAGGGAAGTTCACCGGTCCTGCACTTCCTGGTGGCCTATATCAGGTGAGAGTCCATGAGTCTCTATGGTTAGTCTATACTCTATAGGAGTCATGAGTCTCTATGGTTAGTCTATACTCTATAGGAGCCATGAGTCTCTGTGGTTAGTCTATACTCTATAGGAGCCTTGAATCTCTATGGTGAGTCTGTACTCTACAGGAGCCATGAGTCTCTATGGTGGGATGATTTTGAGAGACTCACAAGCAGCCGCTCGTTTGTCATGTATGACATCACAAAACTATATATTGGCTGTGACCTTTGACCCCATGGTACACACCCATGTGATGAATAAATGTACAGGACGAGGCATCCGGCTCTGGCTAAAGCTGTCTTTCCCCTCTCTCTTTTGTATTGGGAACACTTTTGTATACGTGCTCATTTTCAGCCATTGTTTTGCAGTGGTCTGTTTATACAGCTGGTTTTATGGGCAGAAAACCTCAGCTGGAGGGTTTGATTACAGTCATAACAACAACTGAGGAAAACGAAATCAGGAAAAACAAGGGAGACAGAAGTGAGAACATGTGTCTGGGCTTAAACCCAGTCACGTGGCGGAGAGCCCGAAGGCAGAGGCCGCTGCCGCACAGGCTGATGGGAAACGGTCACATGACCTGGGCGTTATCCAAGTCTGCACCACCAGGTACCCGCTATCTGAGAGTAAAAGCGAACGTAAACTCTGTGTTCCTTACTAACGATGACAGCACAGACTCACAGGATCAGAGTTAGTGGCCACGTGATGCGTCTTTGACTCATGAATGACAGACGAAGACCGTTCTCATGTCCCTGTATGAAATGCTTCGCTGTGGTCCAATCCACAGATTTGCTGGTGATGTTGTTTGCATGCTGTGTAATTAACTGGGGGGGGGGGGGGGAGAAATGTGGGCAGAAAAAGATATTGTCCTCCAGCAGCACTGCTCCCCACCCCTCGTCTAGTGAACTGTTCATCATCACAAACACCGAATACCTCCTTTACTAAGGCTCATAATTATGATGTCATAATAAACAGGCCTACTGTTTATGCAAAGCGTTTGAGCCAATCAGAAAGCTTGACGTGCACTGTGTCCGATGACTGCGTCTCTCCCTGGATGGTCGTACCCACAGCCAACTAACCCGGGAACAGTTCTTCTTAAAAAAAACGAAACAAAACAAAAAACAAAACAAAAAAAGGCATCAAAGCCTCCGGTCGGCCCGGCAGCGTAGCTCTCTGTGCACAGAGCGGGATGGACAGGGGCGGCGCGCAGACCAACAGGAAGAGGCCGAGGGACCGAGACCGAGGGACGACCCCAGAAGGGCTCGGTCCCGCGGATGTAAACACGGAGCCGATTGGTTGCGTGTGGCGGGCGCCGGGGAACGCCGCGGACGACAGGAAGTCCAGACCAGCGGAGGAGGGGGTGGCGGAGTTGAAAGGAGGGGGTAATTGGAAACGCATGCCTCCCCCCCCCCCCCTGCCCCCCCGCCCCCGGGGCAGACGAGCGGAGACAGAGCAGTCCCGCCGGGGTATCTGGGAAAGCTGAGAAGCTCTGTGGAGTCGCTGTTAGTCTGCGAGAAAAAGGGCGTTGTTCCCCGAGCGCGTCGCGTGTGAGAAGCCAAAGACTCACAGTTCACAACATATAATCCCTTACGCTGGCATGAACAACGCAGTCCTGAGACACGGACGAGGTGAATGACGATGCCATTTTGTTTTTTATTGTTCTGCTGCATTGGCGTGACGTTGGATGCGCTCTGAATAGACGGCCAGTGAACAAATGAATCACTGGCTGTAGCTTAGGCTCAAAGGGGGCTAATGCATGCAAAAAAAAATTGTTCTAATGTGAGTCAACACTAAACAGAGTGACTTAAGGATGTGTCCTGAAGGAATTAGTCTATTTGGATGGCAGTTTTTTTTTTTTTTTTTCGCCTCAGTCGAGTGTTTAGGGAAACAGACCCTTTTAATCTCTCTGCAGTGTGAATGTGGAAAACGGGGATGGAAATCAACTTAGTTTCACCACTCTGAGTGTTCCTCCCTCAGGGATCAAGCCCTTGCCGTGAGCTATCTGGGATAAAGCGCGAAGGTCTTTTTCCTGGATTAAAGCCGTGTGTGTGCGCAGTACAGTGTGTGGTCCGTGTGTTAGCACTGCACATCTGTCACTTTGGGAACGAGCGCCACATCTGCTTTTGAGCACCGTGAGCCGTTAGACGGTTATGCTCTGAGTGCAGAACGCCTCTACACCGGGCAGAGTTAAATCCCCCATGGCAAAGGCGCTTCCTGTAATCCAGGTCTCTGATAATGTCAGGGCAGTAGTAAAACCATGGCAACCAGTTTCTGTGTCACCGTGGCATTCTGTAGCGCTGTTCGGCTACAGGCCTGCTTATTGGGTTGGGGCACTGGGTCGTACCCGTTCACCAGTCAGAGGGCACCTGCTGCCAGTCTTTGTCGAAGCCTTGACGCAGACCAGAGGGAGTTGAGGCATTTCCAGAACAATGCAGTGGGAATGTTTGCCTGACCGCAATCCGATATTCAGAATTTTTATAATTTTTTTTTTTTAGTCATCCCAACAGAAACTTGTCTTAAGTGCTGCCACTATAAGTGGAGTTGAAAAGGCAGAAATGCAGCGTGGCATTGTGGGAGACCACACGCGTCCTGTCCCCGAGCCCGGCCGACCTTTGACCCCTCGCGATAGAGAATGCGGGCCATTATGTGTGTCACAGGGGACGTGCGAGGGTCTCATGGCCTGGGTTATCAAAAGGGAATAAAAGGATTGAATGGGGCGACACAGATAAGGGGTGCAGAGCTGAAGAGACAATGTGTTGCATTGTGGGACATCTGACTGCCTTGCATAGAATGATCTAGAGAGAGAGGGGGGAGGGGCCAGAATTTGGAAGCGTATAAAAGAGATATTTTATATTACTGGTCCTCTTTGAATCCTGGTATGTAATGTGAATTCTGCATTTGCAAACTGGGTTATTGGACCTCGTGAATGCAGACATCTGCTTTGTTGTCTCATTAATCGTGACCTGCTAAATGTAAATCATTGTGAAATTGCCTTGTGTTCAATGCAGAAAACCCATGTGTGCCAATTATGGGCTCAGTGGTAAAGATTTAAATTGAATTGAGTGTGTGTGATGTCTGGCACTCACGGGCCTACAGCCAAGATAGCCTGAGTCAGAGCCCTGACCCTTGACCTCTGACCCTTTACCTCTGAACCCTATTCCTGTAATTTCCTTTAGTGCAGCCAGTTCCTCAGTAAACAGTCAGCTGTGACATTGCGTTGCACTCTTGACTGCAGCCAGACCTATGACCCTTGACCTCTGACCCTTTACCTCTGAACCCCATACCCTTAACTTCCCTGAGTGCAGCCAGCTCCTCAGTAAGCAGTCAGCTGTGGCATTGAGACGCACTCTCGACTGCAGCCAGACCTCTGCGGACCCTGGCCTTCCTCTTCCTCACGCGTGTCGGACGCTGGCGTGACCCTGGACATGGATGCCGTGTTTGTGGCGGTACGCTGCGCGGTCCGTGGCTGGCAGGCCATGCGCGGGAAGGAGCAGTGATGTCATACGCTGCAGGCAGAACCGAAGAGTGAAGCTGAATGTGCTGGAGCGCACGTTCAGACTGAGTGGGTTTGATGGATTACACTGAAGCTCTGGTGTTTACTCAACAGTTTACTTTAACTTGGAACAAGAGGGAGAAGGAGGGGGAGAGAGAGAGAGAGAGAGAGCTGGGGGGCGTGGGAGAGGCAGAGAAAGAGAGGGAGAGAGAGGAAGGTGTTTGAGAGCGAGGGAAACACTCTTCGCCCCCCCCACCCCCTCGTATTGGATCGGAGCATCTATGGTGATTTCTAAACTCTGCTTGCTGGGCTGTGCCCCACCCCTCCCCCCTGCCCACCTTGGCACACATCCTTCATTGACCCCGCTGTCTTTCCCTCCCCCTGGTGCCCTCCGGGTCTCCTACTTCCAGGGGGTGGGGGGGGGGGGGGGGGGGGGATGACCTTGCGGAGCACCGGGTTCTCATGGCGACCGGCTGGCTCGTGTACAAACCCTGCGTTCTGATTCATAACCAGTTCTGTCCATTAAATATGCAGCAGCGCTGAGATCTAGCTCGGTGGTTGTGGATTCTCAGCACATTGCTCATGTTGTCCTGTTGATGCTTTTCAAGTTAAAAGGTGACAAATATATTTTAAACTGCGCTTTGGGCTGGGGAGGGGGGGGGGGGTTATTCATAAAGGTTAGCGACAGCTTTTACACTGCAATAAAGGCTGACACCATCAAACAACTGCATTCTGCAGCTTATAAACACGGGTTACCAAAGGTTTTTTTTTTTTTAACTTCTTGAGATTTTATATCACACCACTGTCTGACAGTACTCTCTGGAGATACCAGCCTGGGTATTCCGGAATGTTCCAGAAGTCTAAATCCCTGGAACCCCGTTCCTCAGGCCCGAGCTGGACACCGAGTGGACGTACATCCGGGAGCCGGTGGAAGCCAACTCCATGGTGCTGAAAGGCCTGAACCCGGACACGGAGTACCAGTTTGTGGTTCGGGCCGTGAACACCCACGGCGCGAGCCCGCCCAGCGCCATCAACCGCCCGGCCCGCACCCTGGGTGAGTCAGCGCGCCCTCCTGTCCGACCCGGCCCGCACCCTGGGTGAGTCAGCGCGCCCACCCGTCCCACCCGTCCCACCTGGGACACGCTTCTGCAGAAATGACCCCAGCGCAGAGTGTTTCCTGTTCTGTTTCTTTTCCCTGCTGGACATGGGGAGTGTGTGCATGCGGGTGTGTGTGTGTGTGTGTGTGTGTGTGTGTGTGCGGGTGAGTGTGTGCGTGCGTGTGTGTGTGTGCGCGTGTGGGTATATGTGTGTGTGTGTGCGGGTGTGCGTGTGTGTGTGCGTGTGCGTGTGTGTGTGCGGGTGGGTGTGTGCGTGCGTGTGTGTGTGTGTGTGTGGTTGGGCACGTGTGCCTGCGTGGGCATGTGTTTCAGTTTTGACGAGCTTGTTTAGGTTAAAGGTTCTGTGACTACAGCAGCTCTGGGACTAATCTGTGCTCTGACTAGATTGCCCAGTTCCGCCTGTTTATGGCCAGTTTAGTTTTCCCATAAAGGCATGTGAACATAAACCCTGTAGGATGCTTTGATGTCTCTGAGTCTCTGCCTGATTAGCCTAGGGTTTCTGTCCTTTTCAACAATCATTTTGCAAGTCACTTACTGAATATACTCAATTCAGGCTATTCTGTAAATGATACCCACAATGCACTTGGGTGACTGAAAGACAAATGCGCCTCAGTCTACAGCAGAGTACAGTAGAGTACCTTATCCTATCATTACAAGTTAGCGCCCAGGACCACCCGTATTCTCAGTCTCTCATTTGAAATATATGTTGCTTGAAATTAGCCTGCCTATTTGCTCCAAGCCCCACATGGTGTAATTGGCTTAAACACCTCTCCTAGCAGCACAGATTAATGAAGCCTCTGCCTCAGAGCTCCCTCCAGAGAAAACAGGCCCGCTCCTATTGGTGGAGAGAAAAAGACGAGCGCATCGAGCTGCCAATCAGGGTAGAGTTTTCAGTCACGTCCAATTGCCTTTCGTGATGAAGCATTTCCTTCCCACTTCTTATTAGAGTTTAAATTCTGAATCATCTCTTCGCTGTCTCGAAAATTCCCCAGAGAGATGACATAAGTGCTCTAATATTAGAAATACAATAATTTGCTACCTCATCAACTGCATCATTAATAGAAATGTGCACATTTGTGGAGGCAGTTAAGTGGTAACGTGCGATGCATTTTACACTCATTCTTTGCAATCTGTATACATGAAGAAGACATGGTCAGGGGGCATTTCTAAACCCTAGCGATGACATTTCACTTATAGTGATGCTTAAGGCTTTGATGCTCTCAGAGTTGAAATCCCCTGGCCATAAAGTCACTGGGATTTTAATGTGGGACGAAGAAGCGGTTTATGTCAAACGTCTGCTTAGCCGATGCCCTTGTCCTGGGCGACTTACGTAATGTACACTCTTACGCATATCCTCTGCTGAAGCTGGGTATGTACTGAAGCAGTGAGTAAGTGTGTTGCTGTAAGGGTGCAGCTGCGTATCCTCTGCTGAAGCTGGGTATGTACTGAAGCAGCGGGGAAGCGTGTCACCCTTAGGGTATGGCTGCGTATCCTCTGGGCTAAACTCCCAGGTCTTTAGGTGGTGTGTCGTATTTGGGCCAGTACTGTCTCGCACCCGAGCGCCACTGGGCCCGTTGTTTCTGTCGCCCTCCCAAACCTTTGCGGGATCCGAACGGTGCAGGCAGGAGAGAGCACTGGGCGGGTGGGTGCGGTGGGAGGTGTGTGCAGGACCGGGGGGGGGTTAAAGTGGGGGGGGGGGGCACAAGCCCTCGCACGCAGCCTGGCTGTCAGGGGGTTAACCCGGGCTAATTGAATTAAGCATCTTAAACCCTGGTGGTTTGGACAGAGAGGCCAGCCCCTGCGTCACACGGCCCCGCCCCTCAGACCCCTCCCCCACTCACACCCCCCCCCCCATCCTCCACTGGATGAAATCGGGTTACTCCCTCTGTCCGCCTCAGACAGGATTAAGAGCAGGCCGGACCCCCTGCAGTGAGGAGGAGGGGGGGGGGCGGCGGGGGGGTGCGATTGGGGGCGAGGGTCGTGTGACCTCTGTCCCGATCGAGGCCGCCGCGCTTGCAAACACAGGCGTGATCTCATAAACACGGAAACGCGCTCACACGCACGGCACCGTGTGCCAGCGTAGGCACCCATCTCTTAACATGGCACAGCGTAGAGCAGAGGTGGGCACCGAGGGCCGTGTCTGCTTCTGGGTTTCATTCCCAAACTTCTGAGCTTAATTAATTAATTAGCCCTGGCTGTTTACGGCATCGGGCATTTTAGCTGCATTTCATAATGAAGGGACGCTGCAGACTATGAAACGTTTTAGTGTCTGTGGTCTAATCTACGGTGAACATAACCAGTGTTGTGTACACAGCCAGTCAGCTCATTTGGCCTGGGTAACAGGTGGAAACAAAAACCTGCACATATGCTGGCCCTCCAGGACTGAAACTGCGAGAGAGAGATTATAGATTAGATAGATTAATGGCTCAAATTCAGGACTCTGTTTTTGCGTGTTTGGGTGCTGCTTCCATGACCAGCTTTCAGAGACAGGCGCTCTGCGATGCGTGAACGTTTTACTCCCAGTGTCATTTATCTAGCCAATCAGAGCGTGTCGTTGCTCTGCCAAAACATGTACCATGAAATGACCAATGTTCAGCCTTTCACTTTGAGATAAAACTATGTACTGGATGCATTTTTACAGCGAAAGACTTGTTTTGAGAGCTACCGGGTGCATTTTGTGCATTTTACAGTGAAGTAATTTATTTGAGTTTACCTGAGAATTGCCTTTCCAGACAAAATATTTTTCAAGCTCAGCTGTGCAATGGGACTGTTGGTCCCTCCCCTCAGTTGATTGACAGGTGTGTTCTTCCTTGTCTCCGCCCCCTCGGGCAGTCCTGTACCCACAGCGCAGTTTCCGATACCTGGTGAATCGGCACGGGTACAGAGTGACAGGTATGCCTGGGGTTTGGGTTGGGCTCCACCCCCCATGTTTCATCGCCATGGAGACCACCAATCACCTCATCCCATGCAATGTCACTAGCTCCTATTGGGTGCATGTGCCGTTCCTCAGTTCACCTGTAATAACTGCTCTTCACCCTCATCTTCATCAACCCACGAGTGAACTGCGTTTCATATAGCACACTGTCGTGTTAACTTACAATCTGTGATGTTTTAGCTTCTGAAATGCAAGAAGGTGAATGCAAGAATCTTTCTAAAGATGTGTTTTTTATTTAAATGAATGACAGAACAGCTTATGTAAAATGGCCGTATGGAGCATGTCTAAATGATGCTGCGCACCCCGCTCCCCTGTTCTGTGGTACGCGCAGTTGCAGAGGAGGTGGGCAGCGGTTACAGCCGGGGCTACATCACGGGGCGCAGAGCTACGACGAGGACGGCTTCGACGCAGACGACTCGGACTACGACGTCTACATCGAGGAGGTGGGTGACCCGCGACGCGCGACCGTGAGGAAGAGCTCGCTCGAGGCCGTGAGGAAGAGCTCGCTCAAATCCCGCGCGTCGCCGCTCACCTCCCTGCGTCCGCTCGCTTTTCAGCTCAACCCGTTTCCCGCCGTCACGGACGACAGGAAGTCCCAGCTGCGCTCCCAGACGGGGACAGGAAGCGTGATCTACAGGAGAACCACCGCTGCCCCCAACACGACCGCCACTGCTGCCCCGACCAGCGCCACCACCTCTGCCCCCGCCCCCACCACCACCCCTGCCCCCACCCCCACCCCCACCACCACTGCTGAGCCTACACCCACCACACCCACCCCCGAGGCCTTCTACTCCACCACCGTGGCCTACAGTCTGACCTTTAACCCCGCCACGCCCACCGCCACCGCCACCACAGAGGCCTCCGCTGCCACCTTTGGCCCCGCCCCCTCCACTGCCACGCCTCCGCCTCTCGCGTTAGTCCCCGCCCCCTCCAGACCCGTCACCCAATGGAAGGGGCCCGTCCCCCGCCTCTACGACCTGCCCTGCGAGGACACGGTGTGCCCCCCCGACAGCTTCTGCATCAACGACTACGACAGCGGCGGGTCGCGGTGCCACTGCAGCCTGGGCTGGGGGGGGGTCACCTGCTCTGAGGGTAAGGGGGTCACGCCACTGCAGCCTGGGCTGGGGGGGGGTCACCTGCTCTGAGGGTAAGGGGGTCACGCCACTGCAGCCTGGGCTGGGGGGGGGTCACCTGCTCTGAGGGTAAGGGGGTCACGCCACTGCAGCCTGGGGGTATGGGGGGGGGGGGGGGGGGGTCACCTGCACTGAGGGTAAGGGGGTCACGCCACTGCAGCCTGGGCGGGGGGGGGGGGGGGGTCACCTGCTCTGAGGGTAAGGGGGTCACGCCACTGCAGCCTGGGCTGGGGGGGGGGGGGGGGTCACTGCTCTGAGGGTAAGGGGGTCACGCCACTGCAGCCTGGGCTGGGGGGGGGGGGGGGGGGGGTCACCTGCTCTGAGGGTAAGGGGGTCACGCCACTGCAGCCTGGGGCCGGGGGGGGGTCACCTGCTCTGAGGGTAAGGGGGTCACGCCACTGCAGCCTGGGCTGGGGGGGGGGGGGGTCACCTGCTCTGAGGGTAAGGGGGTCACGCCACTGCAGCCTGGGCCGGGGGGGGGTCACCTGCACTGAGGGTAAGGGGGGTCACGCCACTGCAGCCTGGGCCGGGGGGGGGTCACCTGCTCTGAGGGTGAGGGGGGTCATGCCACTGCAGCCTGGGCTGGGGGGTCACCTGCTCTGAGGGTGAGGGGGTCACGCCACTGCAGCCTGGGCTGGGGGGGGGGGGGGGTCACCTGCTCTGAGGGTGAGGGGGTCACGCCACTGCAGCCTGGGGGGGGGGGGGGGGGGGGGGGTCACCTGCTCTGAGGGTAGGGGGTCACGCCACTGCAGCCTGGGCTGGGGGGTCACCTGCTCTGAGGGTGAGGGGGTCACGCCACTGCAGCCTGGGGGGGGGGGGGGGGGTCACCTGCCCTGAGGGTAAGGGGGTCAAAACCCGCCTCCTGTTCTAGCCAATAACATTTCAAGAAAATTGGAAATTTGGGGCATGTTACTGGTTTGATTCCCTTGATTGTGTGCTGACATACGTTCCTAAAACAATCTTATGCTGTATATTTTTAAAAATGTTCCCCAAGTCAGTTACTCCTCATGGTTGTCATTTAGCCATGAAAATGTCTTCAATGTGTCAATGTAAATAACTGAATCTACTGCAGAGGTTCAGAATTTCAGTTTCAGTAATGGCAGGTTCTTACATAAAAGTCCTGAAAGAATTTCCGGCGAATGGTCATACTCAATTTAGATTTTTTTTTATATATATATCCTAAACCCTGACCCTAATACAATCCAAATGTACCGGCTGGAACTTTTGCCCTAACTTTCCCAGAATGCTCATGGAATCAGAAAATTGTTTGCTGTCTGGTGGCCGGTGGCCAGGACGGAATCCATTTTGTGTGTGTGGTACAGGAGAGACTATCCATAATTAAAGCCATCGCCTGCTCCAGCTCTTTCTCCCCATTTCAGCTGGAGAATATTTTGCGACCCCCGGATATAGTTAAGAGCGGAGAAAAAGTATTTGATTTTCATAAATCTGTTATGAATAAAGTATAAAAAAAGATATGATGATACGTGATGGTGCAAATAAAAGTTGGAGGGCTGCCAGGTAGCGTATCCCTGTAGTGATGTGTGTCCCTGGTCTGGTCCTGTTTCTTTGCCGGTGCCAACTACGAGCTGCAGAGCTGCAGTCGGGCCGTATTTGATTCAGGATGGGTGGGTTTCAGTTAGCCAGGATTGTCCTTATCTCATCGTCAAAAGGTTTATTAGAATCGGGACGAAAACTGGTTAAGAAATACAATTGGGAAGGGGTCCTCAAAAGTTGTGTGCGGCCATTTTAAAATAATCTTAATGTGATGACGGATTTGTGCCAGCTTCAGTGGGCTGATTGCTCCGGGAAGAACGTTTTGAACTTAACAATAACGTTAATGCTAATTCTGTCTCTTTTGTACGTTATAATTTCTTAGACTAGCAGAGCGGCTTCGCTTTCAGCGACGGTCGTGGTGATCACGGTGGCCGTGGTTCGATAAAAACCTATTCCTGTCGCATCTGGAAAATTTAATTTCACCGAAAGATGCTCAATGGACCCGAAAATTTCTCACAAGGCCAGTTTTATTCCACGCGGTAATTATCTCGGTGATATTTCCTTGGTTTATTAGCCTTTCCAATTTCACCACCGCTGGGAAACTTTCTTAATTCTTCCTGATCACAGCATTATCCGCCATTGCTGAAGTGAAGGTCCCCCACAGACTGAAGCTCCCATTTCCCTACGCGTCCTACAGGACTCCTCAGCGACACCCCCCCCCCCCCCCCCCCCCCCCCCCAAAAACAAACCGAAACGCCCCCCCCCCCGGTTTTGATCTGTTCGCTGAAGGACAGTCCTCGCCGTTGCCTTTCTTCTCCTCCCTTTATATTATCCCTTTCTCCTTCCCTTTCCCCCTCTGAGATGGGATGAGTGATGGAATTCCCTCTTCCCTCCTTTATTTCCCTGGAGGTTTTCTCTCCTGCTGTTTTTCCTGTCGCTCTCGCCGGGCTCTGTTCCCCTTTTTTGTTGTGCTCAAGGTCTCCTCTCCGCGACCCCGCTAATGTGATTTACTGTGCTTTTCCTCTCCTCCGACTGCGCTTATACACAGCGGTGGGACAGATACAAGCATGTCTGTGTACACCCCCCCCCCCCCCCGCTTACAAAAACATCCAATAATTTAGCCGTTTATAGTCACAATGATTCAGCCACCAAACATTCTGGAAAAACTTGGGTCACTCTTGACCTCCATCAAAAATGAGAACCTCCTTTTATGTCTAAATTTTCCTCTGCAGCCATTTTCTATCATTTTCAAAGCAATAGATGTTCCCGAATAGGAGGATATGACATGTATTTTAACATGTACGTAAATTTACTAGACATTAGATTTCAGTTCCTGGCACCTTCATGTACCTTCATGTCATGCATACACTGTTGAATGCTTGGGTCAAATTGTGTCCCGTGCTGGAGGTGTTGAGGTCGCTGAAGGATTGCTGTGCTGCTGCTGGTGCAGGTGCAGGTACAGGTGCTGCTGTTGGTGCAGGTGCTGGTACAGGTTCTGGTGCAGGTGCAGGTGCTGGTGCTGCTGTTGGTGCAGGTGCTGGTGCAGGTTCTGGTGCAGGTGCAGGTGCTGGTGCTGCTGTTGGTGCAGGTGCTGGTGCAGGTTCTGGTGCAGGTGCAGGTACAGGTGCTGCTGTTGGTGCAGGTGCAGGTGCTGGTGCTGCTGTTGGTGCAGGTGCTGGTGCAGGTGCAGGTGCTGGTGCTGCTGTTGGTGCAGGTTCTGGTGCTGGTGCAGGTGCTGCTGCTGCAGATGCAGGTGTAGAGCTTCTCCCTGTCCTGTGTGCCCACAGCCCCCTCGCTGCAGCACTAAACTGTACAGACTGCAGATTGATACCGCGAGGCTGGGGGGGGGGGGGTGCAGTGGGGGTGCAGATTGATACCGTGAGGCTGGGGGGGGGACGGTTCCCCCCTCCCCCCCCAGGGAGCATTCAGTAACGGCAGTCACAGTAACCTTCCCTCCAGCGCTGTGTCCCTCCCGCAGATGGGAGAACTACCGGGGGGGGGGGGTGGGGGGGGGGGGGATGGAGACTGATGAGGGGAGGGTGGGGTGGGGGGGGGGGGGGGGAAAAAAGGAGAGCTGACTAGAAGGGCACTCTCTGAAAAGAATCTTCTATCATGTATTCTCCCTCCACCTCTCCCTCTCTATCTCTCTCTCTGTATTCTCTGCATACTTCGTCTTTTTTGACTTTGTTTGTTGAGCAAGACCCCCAGAGTCTTAATTCTTCCCATGTCAGAATTGCACCAACATGCATTTCACGTGACAAAGACTTTCAGTATCCCTCTGAAGAGACCCCTGTTTAATTCTGCTTCTGTTAAGCAGTAGAATAACTCGGTCTTATTTTTATCTGTGACCCACCCCCCCACCCCCCACCCCTCACCCCCCCCCCCCCTCACCCAGGTGTGGCAGTACAGTATCCTCAGTTCTACGGCTACTCCCACATGACCTTTGAACCCCTGAAGAATTCCTACCAGACTTTTCAGATCACCCTCGAGTTCAAGGTGAGATGCGAGGGCTATTTGCTACTAAAAATGGTGGCCAGGTGTCACTCTGCTATAGTCTGTAATCCTCCTCAGAGTAGGCAATTCATCTGTACCAGGTTTTCTTTTCAACCCTAATTTGACACAAATAACGCCACTGAATAGCAGCTCAATAAGATCTTGATTCGTTGAATGAGGTGTTCTATGTTAGTTTGAAAACCTGCAGGGCGGTTGATCTTTAGGAGCAGGGTTGGTTACCACTGGTTTGGGTGCTGATGGGAAGGATGTCTGTCTCTGTCTGTGTGTCTGTGTGTCTGTCTGCCTGCCTGTCTGTGTGTCTGTCTCTGC
The DNA here is from genome assembly GCA_025169545.1 of Anguilla japonica. Lineage (NCBI taxonomy): Eukaryota > Metazoa > Chordata > Actinopteri > Anguilliformes > Anguillidae > Anguilla > Anguilla japonica. The sequence continues at coordinate 48,920,798 of CM045892.1, read as the reverse complement.
CTGCCTGTCTGTGTGTCTGTCAGACGGAGGCGGAGGACGGGCTGCTGCTGTACTGCGGGGAGAACGAGCACGCCCGCGGGGACTACACCTCCCTGGCGCTCATTCGCCGCAAGCTGCACTTCAGGTGAGCGCTGTGGACTCTGCTGGGTTAAAAACGTGTGCCTGCTGCTCGGTGGGTTGTTGGGTTAAAAACGTGTGCCCGGTGCTAAGGGCATCTAACTGCTTGGAATTGTAAACCTGCTTAAAGCTAACAATAGCAGTGACCTCTGACCTGTGACCTTTGACCGGTGCAGGTTTAACTGTGGCACAGGGGCAGCGCAGATCGTGAGTGACAGCCGGGTGGTGCTGGGTCAGTGGCACACCGTCACGGTGTACAGGGACGGGACGAGCGGGTGGCTGAGGCTCGATAACGACACACCTGTGTCCGGACGCTCACAGGTAAGGGAAGCTTGTGTGCGCTACACAGTTCGGCACATTATAAAACCCTCTGTTTAAGGATTATTATGTGGACTTTCTGGACACCTGTGGGTCCCTGTAAACACAGGGCCAGTACACCAAGATCACGTTCTGCTTCACTGTGATGTGATGTCATACCTTACCTGTGCACTCTTATTGGTCCCTGTTAAACGCAGGGCCAGTACACCAAGATCACGTTCCGCTTCACTGTGATGTGATGTCATACCTTACCTGTGCACTCTTATTGGTTGTTAAACGCAGGGCCAGTACACCAAGGTCAAGGTCACGTGTCCGTCCCTGTTAAACGCAGGGTTCACAAGATCATGTCCATGTGATGTCATACCTTACCTGTGCACTCTTATTGGTCCCTGTTAAACAGGGTCAGTACACCAAGGGGTCACTGTGATGTCATACCTTACCTGTGCACTCTTATTGGTTGTTAAACGCAGGGCCAGTACACCAAGATCACGTTCCGCACGCCATTCTTCATCGGGGGCTCCCCCAGCGTGTACTGGCTGGCGCGGGCCGCGGGGACCAACCGCGGTTTCCATGGCTGCGTGCAGACCGTCAGCGTCAACGGCAAGGGCGTGGACATGAGGCCCTGGCCCCGGGGCCACGCCCTCAGCGGGGCCGACATCGGTGAGTACGCCGGGAGTGGCCGGGGGTGGGCGTGGCTGGGAGTGGGTGTGGCCTGTGGTGGGCGTGGCTGGGAGTGGTTGTGGCCAACAGGGGGCGTGGCAGGGGGGTGGATGTGGCCGACAGGGGGTGTGGATGTGGCTGGGGTGGGCGTGGTCAGCCTTGGTTGTGCTTGCTGCTGACCTGTCTGGCTTTAGTACGTCCCCACAGGTCAGTTTGTGCCAGATTGTGCGTCTGCACAGTGAAATGCCCGGTGTTACTTCAGCTCTAACTGAGCTCATTAGGGACCATATGTACTGCGTATGAGTCGATGCAACACAGTAAATGCTTACTGTGTGGGATCTCAGCGAAAGGCTAGGGCTGTGATTGGGACATCCACGTGGGGTTAGAGGGGCGGGGCGGGGCAGGCAGGGTGGGCGGGGGGTGGCAGGGAGCCCCTGCTGAACTGAACGGGGTCATGACGCAGACGCATCATCGATCGTCCGAGCGGGGGTGTCGCCGGCGGCCGTTGGCCGTGCGGTCGCTGTGGCGTTTCGGTTTCTGAAGGCCTCGCCCTCCCCTCGCTGAGGGAGACGCGCCGCTGGTCCTCGCGGGGGGGGGGGGGCGCTGAGCTGTGGGAGGGGCGGCGGGAGCTGCGTTTAAGACGCCACGCAGATGTCTGATTCCCAAACTGCGGGGGTCAGAGCAAGGTCGCTCTCAGCGTCTGCGCCGCGCTTGTGTGCGCCATATGTTCCGCTGGTACGGGAGATTCACGTTCACTCCCCACGCCTCCGCTTCACTGCGAAGTACGGCAGGATTTCTGCCAGACCAAACAGATGATTTAATCCGTTAAGAAGTAATTAATTCTGATTGGACAGTGGCGCACATACTGTGCGTATACTTACAGTCATAACAATTATGTTTGTGTGTAATAATGTGGCGAACAGTTGTGTGTTCACAGGGTGTTTTTTAAAGGGGTTGGGAGTGCTGGGTGTGCTGAATGACGTGTGTGCGGGTGTAGGGTGTGTGTGTGTGTGTGTGTGTGTGTGTGTGTGTGGGTGTAGGGTGTATGGGATGCATTTGAAGTTTGTGTATGAATGTGTGTCATACAGAAAGGAGTAGTGAAAAACAGGCATGTGTGTGTGTGTGTGTGTGTGTGTGTGTGTGTGTGTGTGTGAAGGGTATGTTGAACAGATTTGGGTCGAATATGTACTTAAAATGCATTAACTCTTAGGATGCTGTCAAAATATAAACTCCCCTGTATAAAAACTCCTCAAAATAAAAAAAAAACACAGTACTAAATAAAATATACAGTCATGTTAAAGAAAAATGAATACAGGTGAAATAGGTGCCTCTTTTAAATATCCAGTACTCTGTAGGCATTTTACTGGCATCTAGGCTAAATAATTATTATTACCAGGTCTGGAACTGAATGAAGGCCATGTTTGTGAGTTGCGTGAACTGAGTTAAACATTTCAAAAAGGAATAAAATATATTGGACATAAATAGTTAGCGTGTGTGAACACAGGTCTTGTCTCCAAAGCAGAAGGTTTTTATGAAAGAATATCACAGAGTATCCTGTGATCAGCATGTTTTATATTGAGAACTATTCCGTTCAGGACAAAACAGTCAGAGTTTTTACTTTAAAAAAAATAAATAAAAATTTTGTTCCTACAGCCGTTGGGATGATATGACTTTATCAGTGAAGCATGTTAGACATTCTTGGATCAGTGAAGAGACTGAGCTGGGAGAATTCTCACGCACTGCCCCTCTGCTCTGTGAACTGCCTGCACACACAGACATGTACGCACACACACACACACACACACACTCGCACACTCGCACACTTGTAAAGTGCTGCCACTCTTCTGCACAAACACAGGAGCAAACTTGGCCAGATTTTTTGTTGTACATTTCTCTCATGTTTGTTCAGAACTGAACAGGATCCTCCGCATAACATGCATTATCAGTTAATGCTCTGCTTCTGCCCTGGATCTGAGTGTTTTTTTTCCCAAGATCTCATGAGCAGAATGTCGATGGTTTTTGGCATGTTTCATTTTTTTACTGCCATTGAGAATAGGCTGAGCATTTTAGATGGGTGCTTGGTCCCTGTATTTTACCTGAGTGTGTTCACCTGAGTGTGCTTCACCTGTTTCACCTGAGTCTGTTCCCCTGTGTGTTCACCTGGCAGGAGAGTGCAGCGGGAGTGTCTGTGGAGGGGTCACCTGCGCCAACGGAGGAACGTGCTTCGCCCACCGGGCGGACGGGTACATCTGTTTGTGCCCGCTTGGCTTCAGGGGCACGCACTGCCAGGAGAGTGAGTCGCTCCTCTTTACTTCACCAGGCTGCCCACCTTGCGCCCAAACTGAGACTCCGCCTCCACAATGTTAACGTTTAATCCCCTCTGTACTTCACCAAACTGAGACTCCGCCTCCGTGACGTCTGCGTTTATTCCCCTCTCTTCTCCTTGCGTTTTCATTGGTCGTTGAGTGTTGCGGTACCGCCTCTGAGTGTGGGTGAGCTAAATGACCTCTGACCCTCCTCAGGCTTCCTGCTGTCTCTGCCGAGCTTCAACGAGACGCTGCGGTCGTACGCCAGCGCCCCCTGGCCGCAGTCCTCCAGGCAGTACCTCTCCTTCATGGAGTTTGAGGTGACCTTCCGGCCGGCCGCGCCCGACGGCACGCTGCTGTACAGCGAGGACACGGACAGCCGCGACTTCCTGTCCATCGCGCTGGCGGCCGGGCGCCTGGAGTTCCGCTTCGACTGCGGCACTGGCCCCGCCCTCATCCGGTACGCCGCTGGCTAAACTCACGCCTCCTCCCGAGACCCGCCAAGTCATTCTCAATATGTCTGCCAGCACGGGTGCCACAAAGTCACAGATACTGTACAGGAAACAGCATTTATTCACAGGGTGCTTCTGCATGGAGTAGACTGATTGATTAATGGGTAAATTGCGCCCTCTAGCTGCTGAAATATGCCATCGCTCACTTTCCATCTGATTCCTTATTAATTTGTAGCTTTTAGCAGTTGATGTTTGCTGTTGCTGCTGATCAGGCAGTTGCTCAGGAGCCCAGTCCTGATTGGTGGGGCTTGATTCAGGTCTCTCAGCGCTGGTCTTTCTCAGTCGGTTTGTCAGTTGATGACCTCCCCTGTTTTCCTGGTGTGTGCGTGTGTGCGTGTGTGCGTGTGTGTGTGTGTGTGTGTGTGTGTGTGTGTGTGCAGGAGCGAGGAGCCGGTCAGCGTTGGCGCCTGGCACGAGCTGCGCGTCTCCCGTACTGCCAAGAACGGCATCCTGCAGGTGGACAACCAGAGGCCCGTGGAGAGCATGGCCGAGGTGCGGTCACGGCCGCCATTTTGTGCAGGGGCCTCCCATACTGGGGCCTCCGTCAAATGTCCCTATGAACAAATATTCAGTTCATTTTTTACACATTTTTTAAATATTTTTGGATTTTCAGGTATACCTATTTATACAAAGTCATGTAGACAAATCTGATGTAGGACCATGGTAAATGATGTCTGATTTTAGACATGCTTCCTTCCATCTGTGACCAAGCCACTGCATTGAAGCCTGCAGTGGCTGCTGGGTAATGGTTATTAATGGCGGGAAACTCAGTCAGGGTGGTTTAGGGGGGCCTTGAGATTAAAAAGGTTAGGGAACCCCTCTGGTGTAATTACCAGGAATTTACTGTCACGTTCCTGGTTTGTGTGCCTCTCTCCTGTCCACCAGGGGGCGTTCACTCAGATCAAGTGCAACACTCCACTGTACATCGGCGGCGTCCCTAATTATGACATCACCAAGAGCAGTGCCGGGGTCCTGCGACCCTTCAGCGGCAACATTCAGAAGGTAATGACAAAATGCTAATTAAATGCTAATTTGTAAGAAACAGTAAAGGAACGTTTGTAAAGAGCAGCCCTCTCGTGAGCGTCCGTCCGTCTGTCCGTCTCCAGGTCCTCCTCAACGACCGCACCATCCCGCTGACCGCCGCCCCGGCCGAGGGGGTGAATTGGAGAACGCCGTGCACCCCTGCGTGGACCAGCCGTGCGCCAACGGCGGGACGTGCCGGCCCAAATGGGACGAGTACGAGTGCGACTGTCCCCTGGGCTACGACGGCCGGCACTGCCAGAAGGGTGAGCCTGTGGGGCCCCAAACGGTCCTGAGTCACTGTTTCCAGAAGGGGGTGAGTCACAGGGGTTTCTGCGGGAGTGCGGGACCCCAAACGGTCCCCCAAACGTCAGTAGGGTGAGCCTGAGTCCTGAGTCATACGGTCCTGAGTCACAGGACAGTTTGGGCTTTCTGTGATCAGGCACTGTCAGTAGGGTGAGCGCTGGGGGACCCCAAAAAGTCCTGAGGCACAGTATATGCATTTGACGCTGTGGATGTAACTGAGTTGCACGTTGCTGCGTCCTAAATCTATCCCCTTCTTTTTTTTTTTCTGCTGCAAAGAGTGTGGAAATTATTGCTTAAACAGTAAGTCTCTCTGTCCTGCAAAGTTCTCACAAATACTTTTCCTTTCAAAGATGATGTTAATGAATACTGAGATGAACAACATCCAAAACAGCAAAAGTTAATTCATACATATTCTGTGAATAATTCTCAGCCCATATTAATGTTTGCTGATGTTTTGAATTACAATACAGTACAGTGAATTGAGTATGTCGTTTTTACTCGTCTGAAAAGTCCTTGAGTTCCATCTAGTGGTCGTGTTGAGTAAGTGCACCAACACACCCCCTCCCTCTCTCAGCTGTTACAGAGGCGATAGAGATTCCTCAGTTCATCGGACGCAGCTACCTCACCTACGACAACCGCGACATCCTCAAAAGGTGCGCTGCTTTATTCTGAAAGGCATTCATTTTATATGAGTATATGGCTTGGGTTTGATTGTGGGTTTAGGGTACTGTTAGGGCTATGGGTGCACTTTTGGTTGAAGTTAGAAAAAAAGACTTTGATTTTTCATTGGAAATGGCATAAGCCCCAGTCTTAAAGCCCCATGTTAAGGATATTTTTTACAATGTGGCAGAATTTCGGTCATGATATTGCTGTGATACACCTTTTTGAATGTAAATTGCCAGTTTTAGTAAAATGTCAAGTTAACGCAGTTGGTTGCGAATGTTTAAAATGATTAATTTGTGAAAATGCCAAATGCCAACATGCATCATTAACCATCAAAGCAAAGCATATTGTCCAAAAATGCTTTTTTTTTTTTTTTTAATGACAATGAAATTGAAATAGCTTCAAACAGACGCAAGTTTTAAGAGTGGGCGTGACCAATCGCGGCCCTCTGGAGCCGTGGAGTCTGTGGAATTTAGGTTTCAATTTAAAGCATCAAACAGGAAGCGTGGGACGCGAGAGCTGCCTGCTTAACTGTTGTATTTGAGCATTTGCATACTGCGTAGCAAGCTAAACTAGCGCAACCTGTGGCTGCCCCGCCTGTCTTTTTGCTTCACGTTCTCCCATAATTATATCTAATAGCAAAGCCCACAAGCCAGGCAGATAACTGGTAATTATCTCAACACAAGATTGCGTGATATTGAGAGACAATTTTCTTTCAGGAGAAGAATGGTGTCAGTTGTGCAAGAGTAATCAGGATTTATACCCAACTTACGTTTACAATGTTGATTTGAAGCAATGGCGCAGATTCAGTATGTCTTCAAAAAATCTTGGTGTGTGTGCCCAAAACAGGAGCCAATAAGTGAAAATAAGCCCACAGGTAAGAACGTGTATTTCAGGTTGCCTACAGCACCCTGCGGCATTTCCTTTGAACCTACTTGACCCCAAATCGACCGCATTTAATGGTTTCCTGGTACTTAACCAAAGTGAATTGTTCCTGGAGTGGTCGCTGGGGCCCCCCTGAGTAGGGATAAACTGTGCGTGTTCCCCTTGGTGGGGGCCTCAGTACCCCTGAATGGCCCATTGTCTGGACGAAGGAGCCCCATCCCCGCGTGCGTGTTCCACGACCAATCATATTAACAGGTTTATGAGTGTGCGCTGTATCTGTGGAACCGATCTGTGTGTTTTTCAGTCTTTGAAGTTCTGGGCCCATGGGCTGGCCAACCCTGGACCTGGAGGGTCAGGAAGAGTGTTGGGATTTTTTCTTGCTCATCTCTTACAGAACTTCATTAAAGTAAATGATTACACAGTTACTCACCTGGATTCTTTATTCTAAACTGGTCTGTGATTTTCAAACCGAAGCAAAGATCCTCATACCCTCTGGCTGTTGAGGACCAGGGTTGACCAGTGCTGCCCCGGTCTACCTATGAAGTTACCAGCGATTTTAACCACCGTTCCTGTTCTCTCTCACTTTAAGATGTCTGCCATCTTACACCTCCCGCAGCACTCGTTAGACTGTCCCGGAAGCCCAAGCCATGCTTTGCCGTGACCGCCTCCGTCTGGCGGATTTCGGGAGCGATGTTCTGTAAGACTACGTGCCGCGTGCGTCAGCCACGTGACGAGCAGTTTAAACCGAGACACGGCGCGTTTGTGTTCATTTTCACTACGCAGCTGCCCTGTGTCGTTTTTGGCAGTTATTTTTTGAACGGTGATAGCGGTTGGCGGATTACGGAGAGGCTTATTTTTCTGTGTGGTAAACGGCGGAGCTCACGCAGACGCCCGGCCGGCCCTTTATTTCTCCCCGGCTCGTTGGCGCGGCAACCCGATGCCATTTTCCTTCCGTGCCTCAGTCACAGTGGGGACACCGACCATCAATAATGTCAGTTAGAAATGAAATCTATATGTGCGTCTGTGTGTGTGTGTGGATGTGTGTATGTGTGTGTGTGTGTGTGTGTGTGTGTGTGTGTGTGTGTGTGTGTGTGTGTGTGTGCGTGTGTGTGTGTGTGTGTGTGTGTGTGTGTGCGTGCGTGTGTGTGTGCCTGTGTGTGTGCCTGTGTGTGCGTGATTCAAAATACATTGTAAATCATGACCTCATTGATCTCCTGGTCCCGTGCCATGTGTGTAATACACCTGTGTAACCTGTGTTGTGTTAGATTCCTCATCACTTCTATTTTATTTCATATTTCCACTGTGAAGCGTCTTTGCAACAGCCTCTCTGTAAAAAACGCTATAGAAATACAGATGAATTGAATTGAATTGAGTCTTTTGTCAGTATGATTATTAATACCCATTTTGGTGGCAGGATAAGGTTGTATTCTATACACCATCTACTCAAAGCACTTACTGAGCTGAGAAAGAAAGGCACTTCCATACACATTTTTTCAAAGAATCTGTATGACGTGAAAGTGCAATATTATAATAAGAGAGAGTGTCCCAGAAATGAAGGGATAATGGGGTGATCTTTGTGAACCCCAGTTTATTTCTGCAAATCCCACTCTAGTGTGTCGCTCTGGGTTAATGTGCAGCGTGTGTGCGTGTGTGCGTGTGTGCGTGCGTGTGTGCGTGCGTGTGTGTGTGTCTGTGTGTGTGTGTGTGTGTGTGTGCGTGCGTGCGTGTGTGTGTGTGTGTGTAAAGCAGCTGAGCGTAAAGCTCTGTGTGTAATCCGTTCTCAGAGTCAGCGGCTCCAGGACTAACGTGTTCATGCGCTTTAAGAGCACTGCCCCGGACGGCCTGCTACTCTGGCGGGGGGGCAGCCCCACGGGGCCCAACAGCGACTTCCTGTCCCTCGGCCTGCAGGACGGGGCCCTCGTCTTCAGGTGGGTCTCCCGCTCCGTCCTGCTTCTGCGGTTCTCTGCTTCCTGTCCTCCTGTCTGCGTGTCACTTCCTGTGAAGAGAAGACATGAACAGACAGTGTTTCTGTGTACAGTATATGTGTGTGTGTGTGTGTGTGTGTGTGTGCATCTGTGAGCACAGCATGTGTGTACTCTTGTATGTGTGTATAGTATATGCAGTACTGAATGTGTATGTTTGTGTATCCTCTGTATGTAAATCGCATGTGTGTATGTGTTGTTTTGTGTGTACAGTATGCATTGGGTATGTGGACGGGAGTGTAGTATCAAAGAACTGGTCTTGTAACCTAATGGTTTCAGGTTCGATTCCCGGGTAGCACACTGCCGTTGTACAGTACTTAACATGCACTGCTTCAGTATATCAGTATTTCAGTACCTCCAGCTGTATAAATGGATGCAGTGTAAATGCTATGTAAAAATGTGTAAGTCACACTGGATAAGAGAGTCTGCTAAATGCCTGTAATGTAATAAAATGTAATGTGTGCTGGACTGACTAACCCTCCCTCTGTCTCTCCAGCTACAACCTGGGCAGCGGGGTTGGCACAGTCATGGTGAACGGCACCTTCAGCGACGGAAGGTGGCACAGAGTCAAGGCCGTCAGGTTGTTCCCGCCCTTCAAACCGACCTCCTGTAGACCCACACAAGCCGTGGAATGACCGGCAGTTAAAATCATAAACTCTTCACTCGATTATGTGTCCCTTAGATTGGCTGTACAGGATTGTATTGTATCACCTATTGGCCTGTAATGCGTCATGTGACAGTACAGTGCACGAGCAGTTTGAAGTGCTTTTTGGAGCCGTGTCTCGCCAAAGAAAGGTGTGTCAGTTACAGTAGAACAAAAAAAAAAAAAAAAGCCAAATTGGTGCATTCATTGTTGAAAGGAAAAATACACTAAATGTTATGTAGCGTGGAAGCCTCTTTTCAAAGCCCTGCCAAAAGTTCTGGGTGTGACCTCTGTGCTGCCTGGCTGCTTAGCAACTAACCTTTGAAACCAATATTTACGCCTTTGATACGCCGGTCTTCAGGGACGTATTGGGCAGTGCCCGCCGTGCCCGTCGTGCCCGAGGGCATACGGCTCCTGTCCTGAGGAGGGACCTTTTCACGTTTGCATGTTTAAAATGGCCTCCTGAAAAAAAGCCCATTGCTCCTCCTGTCACATTGACTCGCATTAGGAATAAGTACTCTCCTCCTGGGTTGTTGCTTTGCAAATTAAGTTGGTTTTGTACTGTATTCCATGCAAAAAAGCAAGATTAACCTTGAATCAAGTAAAAAAAAAAAAAAAAGTTGTTAGGCATGTGGGTGCATGCAGGTGTGCGTGTGTGTGTGTGTGAGAGAGAGAGAGAGAGAGAGTTAGAGAGAGCGAGAATTGAACTTGTGAAACATGCCAGGATTTTTTTGTGCAAGGCTGCAGCTGATCTGTTATTTCAGTGTAAATGCTTGTGAACAGTGACCAGTCCATAGCAGCCAACATCACTGCAGTGGAGAGAAAGATCAGCCTCTGTCCCTCCCCTCTGATGGGTAAAGGGAGCGTCAGCTGATCCTCTCTCTGCATTTTTAGGGATGGTCAGTCTGGGAAGTTGACGGTGGACGACTACGGAGCCAAGACCGGAAAATCACCGGGAAAAATGAGACAGCTCAACACCAACGGCGTTTTGTATGTCGGTAAGTTACAGCGATGACGTCATCATAACAGCGAGGATGACAGGGACAGTGATGATGATTATGATGATGTCATCCGCCCACCAACAGTTCTCTGCTCCGCCCACCAACGACCCTCTGCTCTGCCCACCAGGCACCTGTGAAGAAACCAGAATAAGCAACACTGGCAGGCAGAGGAGGGGGGTCATAGCAATGATGATGGTAGCAATGATGATGATGATGATGGTAGTGATGATGAGGATGCTGTTGCAGGTGGCGATGGTCATGAGAATGATGACAGTGATGTTGACGGAGGTGGTGGTGATGGTGGTAATGCTATTGTGGTGATATTGATGATGCTGATGATGATGGTGTTCCTTGTTTCCCAGGGGGGATGAAGGAGATTTCTCTGCACACAAACAGGCAGTACATGCGGGGTCTGGTCGGCTGTGTCTCCCATTTCACCCTGTCCACAGACTACCACCTCTCCCTCGTGGAGGACGCAGCTGACGGCAAGAACATCAACACTTGCAGCAACTAAGAGCTGCGGTGTCCTTGTTTCCTGGGGGACTTAATTTGCAGTGGGACCACTAACACAAGGACCACATAAGCAGGGAGGGTGTGCCATGTGACTGGACAACTCAGTGGTACTTCCTGCGAGAAATACGAAAGGGTTGCATCTCCACTTCCTGAAGGACATTGTCTTGGAAGAATCCTGAATGACGATTTAAATTTTATTTATTTTTTTTTTTTGTACGTCCTGATCAGATTGTTTAAACCCTCAAGGTTTAGTCATTTAGGGCATCGTTTGTAAGCCAGCAGTCCAGTGATGGTGTTTTAGATGAGGAAGCTGCCAGTGTGGTTTGACCCGAAATGAAAGTGTCCGTTCTGAGGCCTCTGAGCTGGAGTCTCTCTCCTTTGTCTGTTCTCTTGTGTGGGTCAGTAGGGAAATCCGCCATTTGTGATGCTGTAGTGCGTAAACGAGGCCTCTGCCTCCACGCTCTGAAAAACTGCGTAAGCAGCTGTCTCAGAGAGAGACGATTGACCTTCAGGGCCACCGTACTTCACTTTGGACTACAGCCACAATCCCATGGTTCTTTTTGAATGGTGAAATGGTCATATGGGTTACTGTACAGTACAACCCCCGAAAACGCTCCTAAATTCAGTTAAATAAACCGCCGCTTGGCTTAGCTTCTATGTCGGAAGCTGTGAATGCATGCTGTCTCCCGAATGAGATTAGATGCTGCTGTATGTGTTAAATATTCATTACTTGCGCAAGGAATCTGTGAATTCACCTTTTCTCTCTGGTCGGGCTAAGGCTGAATTCAGGCTGTTCACTGAAATGTCAAATTCTGATACTACCCAGTGTAACCAGTATCATCTTTTGTAAACACTCATAAGTATCTGAAAACCATCACCATTATTGGTAGATATTTATTTAATTTTCCCAGTTTGTGCGCCACAACACTGTAGTATTTTGCTGGAGCCCTGTACCCCTGCCCCCCTCCTACAAAAAAAGGTATAGCATTTTGTACATTTTGTGTATTCTTGAAGATGTTAATTTATTGCTCTTTTCAGATTTCAGGAAATAAACTGAACCATTTAATACAAGCTGCTTAGATTTGTTTGCCTTCTTCGTGTATCTAAACCTGGATTAAAACACCATTACAGTAAACAGGTGGTCTAGAAGGACACAGTAGTTGTTAAGGCAATGCAATAGTTACACTTTTTTACCCTTTGACACGTTTAAACCTGAATTACAGCAGTATAGATCCAGTTTTATAATTGGGGTTCATGTACATTATGTTGCTGGCACAGAATGTACATAAACACAACATATACTGTATATGAAAATAAGAGATGTGACTCAGTCGTATCACCACTATTTAGGAAAGAGGGTTAATGCATTGTGAAGGCATTGAAGGCAGTGAAGGCATTGGGGGCAGATATTCTCCAGGCGAGTTCAGGCGATGCCCTGCTCTCCAAATCTGAGCTCTGCGCCCCCCCCCTCTAACGACCGGCCTATTTAGAGTATGCGCTGCTGCAGTCAGTTACAGCAGATGCACAAATCGATTAGGCTCTCCATGCCCTGGGCTCATGGGGAGGGAGGGCGTGCATGTTGAGATGCCAGAGCAACTAATTGCCCCGCAGCACAAGGGGGGGGGGGGGGGGGGGCAGGGGGGGCTGTTCAACAATGTCACTAATAAGCCAGACGTTAAAAGAAATAAAATTTAAAAAACAATAACTTTTTTTTTTTTAAACAAGATTTTCTGTTTGAGCGAAGATTGAATTTCAATCAGGATTCGCAGAACTGTGCGCGTGAGGTAAGGAATACGACAATCCCGGCCAGGGTACTTTAGAGATCCGCTGCTCTGGGGCTGATCCGCTCTGGGGCTGATCCGTCCCGGGGCACCACCATCACGAGGTCTAAGCTTGCTGTGCGTTTTGGGTCTTCCCCTTCTAAGCCAGAATGCAGCCAGTGTTCAGAGGAGCTGCCAGTTATTTTAAAAGTTTTAACATTTTTCCTAAATACTACAAAAGACTTGAAAAAAAGTATTCTTTATCTGTTGTTTCCTTTATTAAATGTTACTCAAGGGGGTAAAAATTTTTTTTGCTGCACTCGTTGATTGTAGAAATTTAATTTCACAGAATGAAACTTCAAAACAATCCAGAACATGTGCCTTAAGTTTTTCTATAATTTATTCCCCGAAACCTAAGAATATTGTTCATGCTTTTCTTGCCATTTGGCTTTTTCGGTTAATTTTCCATAATCGGATTCGTTTCAGTGACGAGGTGTCCAGGCTTCCTGCAACTTAATCAAATTTTTAACTCAATTTATACTATAATCAAAATGATATAAATATAGGTAATTTCCCCTTTCAGTCTATAATTGAATAAAACAAAAAATGTTAACTCTTTCTAAAGAAATCACTTGCCTTATAGCACATTAAATAAAAGCATTATTTAATCTGCCCTGGATATGAAAATGGAAAATTTGTGGCTATTCATGAATATGTATTTCTGGAAAATGTGTGCTTTAAGAATGTAAATCATCCCACAGTCCACATTAAAACTTTCACATTCAGAATAAGTATCAGTGGGTTACAATTCAGGGGCTACAGCTGTGTCTGGAGCCAGAACTAGCACGCGCGCTAGGCCCCGGAACACCCTGCCATGAGCTAATGGAGATTCCCTTATATGGGCAAACTTGAGCAGAGCTATCGAAGGAACGGGCTTGATACAGCAAATGGAGATAAGTCCGCCCCCCCCCCACCAGACATCCAAGTCACACAACCACTACAGATGCAGCATAGATACTTACTGTACTGTAAGAGCTTGTCTCTCCAATGCGTTTGTTCTATAAAAATAAAAATGAGGTCATTGAAAACAAATACCGTATTTATCATTGGAATTAAAACAATACATTTAATTTTGAAGGGTCAAAGGCCATGTAAGCATTTAGGGGGAGAAATACACTGATAAATATGTGTTTACATGAGTAAATGAAAATGATATATTAGAGGTCTGTTTGTGTTTACTACTAACAGTATATTGCTTGCAAATGATATTGGAAAAATAAACCAGTAAGGAAGATTCTATCAATCCTCTTTCGTCCAGTGATTGTCGTTGAGGTTTTGTCAAAACGTGTCTCACCTGTAGTCATTCTGTCTTAAACTTATTTGACTCTTTTCAGGTGTTTGCAACACTGCAGCTTGTTCAGTCTGCAATAAGCTCTGACAGAGAAACCGTGAGTACCTTTTATACATTTTCAACAGACTATATTTCAAGATATATTTTTTTCATATTCAACATTTTTATTGTGTACACATGCAGAATCCATCCAGAACCTTCTGTGTAAATCTGTGAAGAATCTGTGTGGCCAGCCACTGCCAAATCCCACGCCTTTTCGTTTGTGTCAGGTTAAAGTGATATATTATCTTTTTGTCAGAGCATGGTAGTATCGTATTCTACACCGCAAGCAAAGTCAGCCCACAATGTTTTTTTGTGTAAAAACAAAAGCATATTGAGAAAAATAAGCACTTGTATTTATTTTTAAGTAATGTTTAAGTGATGAGTTCTAGACTCAGTCTTCACTAATCTTTAACTTTCACAAAGTAATGCCAGAGTTTGTTTTTTCTTCTACTTAATTCATTGATAGTTTCATTTTATTGCATTGCAGTTTAAATTAGGATGAAGGCTACAATAGAAAGGCCATTATTCCCTTATAATCAGCTGATTTTACTTATTAATTCACTTAATGCAGCTTTAGCTGAGGCCACCGTTATGAAAACCACTGTGAAAACTATTGTGTGTCCGTACAAGTGCGGAATCAAATAAATAATTCAGAGGAAAGTGGGTTCAATCAAATACCTTTTTCCCAAGTTAATGTCCAAAGCCACTTTTCAAAGAAGTATATGCAGCTGGTCAACGGACATAATGCACTAGCAGTATATTTTAAGTGCAATAAATAATGCACAGTGAATATAGCATGTTTTAAGAGGCACAGCTTTTATTTAAGTAACTGCATGGAGGCTATACATTTGGGGGGCAAAAATAAACTACAGTATTTCTCTTATGCTCAATAAAAAGTGTGAATTTCCTTTGCCTTCATAGGAATTTTTCAGCTTTTCAAAATGACAACACAGTTGAACTCTGTAACACAGAGTTTATTTAACCCTGAACATTTTACTGTGCAGGCTACAATGAGAGCTTCTAGACAAAACGATTTATCTTTGACATAAGGAAGAGAAAAGGAAGTCAGCATTGAAAATAGCATTGAGAATCTGCTCTTTATACAAGCCCCCCCCCCCCCTCCATTTTCTGGGGCAGTTGCTGCTCAGCTGTTTCTGGACCAACTGCGTGACTTTGCATCCCTTCATGCACGAGAAAGCTGACAAATGGTCTTGATTTTATTGTAGTTCTAGAATGGACTCGGATTCTCCGGTTGTGTCTTTTGCATTTGGAGTCTGTTGCTGTGGCCTCTCAACACGGAACACCAAAGATGTGCGCCAGTAAAGCACGTCATCATAGGATGGAAAAAGTGTTTTGCTATATTCTGCAAAGCAAATAAGGCACTAAATTATATTGGTAAGCCTACAAAACAGGCTTGCAAGATTGCTTGCTCTGGAAGATGACATAAGATTTCAATCTGTGTTCTGCACAAAAAATAATAAAGCACGACAAAATTTTTGTAAAAAATTATGTTAAATGTTCATGTTAAAATTCCTGTTGCACATTGCTACAGTGTGCTCAGGGTCAAAGAGATTTACAACGGGAATTATGTGTGTGGCCGTCTTTTAACACTCCAACCCTTTCAGATGTATTCATTCACATTAAACTATGGCCTCTGTAGCAAATGCGTGGCCCTTACTCGGGT
This sequence comes from Anguilla japonica, assembly GCA_025169545.1. NCBI lineage: Eukaryota > Metazoa > Chordata > Actinopteri > Anguilliformes > Anguillidae > Anguilla > Anguilla japonica. The sequence continues at coordinate 48,905,035 of CM045892.1, read as the reverse complement.
AAACAGGCTTTCTTTCACGTTATTTACTCAGGGCACAAATCTCTACCCGCCACTCGCTCAGATTAATATAGTGAACGCAATCAGACTCGGTGGCATCCATTTTGTGAAACGACGCAGCATCATCATCATCATCCCCGTTCCAGATAAATAGGTAGCCCCCTAAATAGGCTACGCGTAGCCGTGCGTCTCCGGCGCTCTGAACGCACGGAACACGCGCAAAACCGCGCATTACGGTCATCGTTGTACATCCCAGAAAGCACGGCAGCACAATGGAGGGATTGGAGATGAAAGAGTCTGGTGTAATCCTACACAGTTAATCCTCAAATCCTCCACTTTACAAATTGTTCTGCGTGCTGTTTGGCTTCGGTGAACCGCGACGGATGACCAAGTCGAAGTGCGAGACTGGATGAAAAACGGAGAGAGGGTCAGGGTTCCGTTAAGGATGCGCCCTGGTTCCTGGGCCGTTTTGCACCAAAAAAAAAAAAAAAAACGGGCGCGCACCGAAAAAAGCTAATACCTTGAAAAAAATCTGTTTGATCACAGTGCGTGCTGAAATCGGTGAGACTTGATCTGTGGCCTTGGTTCTGACAGATGTTCCCGCCATATTCCCACTAATATTTTCCAAATGCACTGCTCATGTGGCTTTAATGTAAATATTTGTTTTAAGTAGTCTATTCTCAGAAAAAAAAAAAAATGTTTCATGCAGAAAAAAGTTTCAACTAAAAAATAACATTAGCCGTTTAACATTAACAATTAACATGATCCTGAAGCGTTCTTAAGTCTTCTGTCAGTTGTTTGGAAATCTTTTATATTTTTTTTGCTGTGTTGAAATTGAGTGATATAATTATTATAACGTTTGTTTCACATATAGGATTCACATGTACAGTATATTCTGTTTATTTTGCAGCGACTGGAAATAGACAGGAGTATGTTTTGTCCGTTCATCTTTGACATTTCTCACTTCGATCTTGACGGACACCACCAGGTTCCGATTGAGATCAAAGGGAAAATCCAACAATACTTATCGTGCTTTGGTTACGTGAATTTGTCTGCGACTGTTATTGCTAACAATGTAAAACATGCATCCTGCAAAACATGAAGATTAAATTAAATAGATTCAATTATAGATTAAATATAAGTATGTTTGAATTCACTTTCAAAAGATAATTTGCTACATTACTGTTCTGTTAACAGTGTTAAGTTTCAGTTGATTATGAGAAATTTAGTGTCAAGATTAAAAAACAAGAATATTTTATTTGGATTTTGCTTCATATGAAATGTCAATATGCAAATATTGGCTTCTCTCCGATGCTCTATAGCTCCGCAGACAGATCGTTTACTTTGGTCAAAATCAATGAAAATGTGTTTATTTACCACACATTCGTCTCAGGAATCCCAACCGAGTAATTGCGACAGTGAGCTTCGCGCTCTGCAAAGCGCAGAATCGACGCGAGTTCCTACAGCAAAAAAGGGGGTGCCAGAGGAGCACATGGTTCGCCAATAGCAAAAATAAATAAATAAATCACTCTCATAGTATTCCAAAGAAGTGATAAAACTGTGCTGGTGTGTGGGCAGTCAGCTGTCTGAATCATAGTTGGAGATTTAATAATAAATGAACAATGGCATACATAAAATAAGCTCTTCAGAGGAAATGAAGCTACAACAAACTCTTCTATTAGTGAGGAAAGTGAACTGTATTCGGCCCTCTAATGACTCACAAATACCAGCTTGTGTTTATGAAAGATCTGAGAATTGAGCTTTCGTGTAAATGACAGAGATCTGGAATTGCTCTTTTTGCTGTCATTGTTATTTTTTTCAGGAACAACCGTCAGTTTCTGGCCAGGAACTAGTGTTTGTAGCGAGAGCTTTCCAAGGCCACAGCGAGCAGGGCTGTCCGGGGGAAACATTAGATCACGCACGGGGAACAGCAGAATCCGAACCCTTGGAGAAATCTTTCATAATTCGCCAAGGCAAAGGCCTGTATCCAGTCTTAACGCATGCCCTCAACTGACAATTCAGTTCCAGTGCTCTGAAGTGAATGTTCCGATTTTCTGTCCTCAGTACTAAAATTTGCACAAGTGAGCCAAATCACCAAAAAAGAATGGAAAAACTCAGTTTATGCTGACAAATAGGATCGCTTGGATTTGTTTCGGTCAGAGTTAAGGAACTGAATAGGCCAAATTCTTGCTGTAAACTCCACTCATGAAACGCTGCCTTACACACTTATCCGCACATGCAGAAGCTGAATGTCCTAATTCATACATCTTAATGTCGCGTGCTATACCATCAGCTTAATTCCTCTCAGCAAACTGCACAGAGCGGGGGACTCGTTAAAAAGGAGTACGAGGAGGAAGAGAACAGAGTTCCCTCTGCATGCAGGGAGAGCGGCGGAATCATGTGACCCACGGGATGAGGCCAATGCGCAATTGCGCGTAAGTCCGCCAAACTCAGCGCCGTCTGCCACATCCTATAGAAGCCTGCTGTCGGCGGACTTATCGGGCTTTACATAACACTGAGTGTGCTCTGTAATGTGCTCGGTCCAGGGAGGGGGAGAGAGACAGAGGGAGGGAGAGAGAGAGGGGGAGCGCGAGAGAGAGAGGGAGGGAGAGGGGGAGCGAGAGAGAGAGGAAGAGAGTGAGGGAGAGAGAGAGAGAGAAAGAGAGAGAGAGGGAGCGAGGGAAAGGGAGAGAGAGGGAGAGAGAGTGAGGGAGAGAGAGGGAGAGGGGGTGAGAGAGTGAGGGAGAGAGAGGGAGAGAGAGCGAGGGAAAGGGAGAGAGAGAGGGAGAGGGGGAGCGAGAGAGAGAGAGGGAGAACGCACTGTGAGCATGCCAGAGTAGCTGGGGGTGTGTGCTGATGTGCAGAGGAGTCCTCTCTGTGTGTGAGACGGGCTGCATTCATGGAGCCGCAGCGGAGCTTCTTCCGGAAGGTGGACGTGCCGGACCACGCGCACTACATCGTGGCCTTCTTCGTGCTGGTCATCGGCACGCTGGGGGTGGCGGGGAACGCGCTGGTCATCTTCGCCTTCTACAGGTACGGAGTCAGGTGGAGGCCTCTGCAGGGGAGGTGGCTGTGCACAGGTGGTGTGTGTGTGTGTGTGTGTGGGGGGGGGGGGGGGGGGGGGGGGGGGGGGTAACTTAAAAGAGCCATGGTACATGGAAGATACTTGGCCATCGTGTTTCAATTCTTGTTTATAAAGAACTGCTTGCAATATTAGACAAAAAAAATTATGGGGTAGTATTTTTCCTTGTTACTGGATTGTAACACACTTGTAACTTGTTAGTATACCAGGAATGCCTATATTTCTTCCAGGTTTAAAATGAACAGTGTGCTGACATTGGTTTTACTGGATATAACAAAAATATTAAAATGCTCTATTTGCTGTTTCTTAATTATCACGTTTAGTGACCTTAAGGAATGTGCTCATACTGTAGGCCCAGTGCATTGTGCTGTCTCCATATTCCATAGGGTCCCTAATACCAGGCACTAGGGTATTATTTTGTCACATGCATGGCCTTCAATTAGCAAGAGTTCATGCTGTGAACTCTTACTAGAAGTCAAGATTTATGAAGTCAAGGGATGTCAAATGTATTAAATAATCTGTGGAGTAGGTTACCTGTGTCTAGTAGAACCCTTCAGTGTAAATACTCCTGGGTTGGTGTGAATGTCTTGAATCGAAAGGGGAAAACATTATATTGCAGCTGTGAGTTATGCCAGCCAAGCCGAAAGGGTGAGATAACTTACTGGATTCTTTTTGGGGTGTTAGAAAGTTGCATTACATTTAAATTAGCCCCATCTGTGTTTACACGCCATCTCATAAACACTGCTTCGAAGTAATCTGATACATCCCCCGGGTTTCCGATCTCCACGTTATCTCCTCGTTATCTGTGGATGCTCCGCTCGAAGGTTGAAGACTATTTTAGATTGCGCTGCAAGGAGCCGGACGGAATGACACGGATGCCGGCTGACAGGAGGCACGCTCCAGCTTAATCTGCAGCAGGGCGCGAGTCGCGCTTAATGAACGCGACGCAGATTAGGCTAGGCTAGGCTAGCTCTTCCCAGATTGACTCAAAACGTGCGGAATCCCTCCGGAATGCGACCGCGAGAAAAGTCTGCACGCGTGACTCTCCCGCTGAGAGCAACGACCCCGAGTACTTTTCCTAGAGGTTACAGTACTTGTCAAAAGAAACGCCGCCCTCCGGGGCCGCTGACATGCTTTTCACATTTGGAGGTGCGGTTGGTTACAGTCATGATGCTCTTAAAATATCTCCAGGGTCACGTTTTCGAGGAAAAACGTTTCTCGCCCGTATTTTTTACATTTACTTGTGATGAAAAAGATGTGTTTATCGAACCACATGCATTGCATGAACTCTGTAGCAGAGACTATTCTTATAACGTCTCTTTCGGGGAATTTCCATTGGCTTATTGAATTTATATGTTACGTTATTATTTTTTTTCTTTTTTCTGCTTGGATTATTACGGTTCATTTAATTTATTGATGCAGCGAAAATACCTCCACATTAAAATGCGGAAAATACTTGCCAGATAAATGCACATTTTCTAAATCTTTTTCGATAAAACTGTTTCCAGGAAGCTGGGGGGTGCTCGACTCTTTATATTTGTAATCAGATTTAGCAAAGGAAAGATCAAAACCCTCTTGAGTGGACAGTGGGGTCAAAGACGAGAGGCTTACTGCATCAGGCAGGAGTAGCCAGGCCCTGTAGCTACGCCAGCCAGCCTGTTCTCCGCCTCCGGTTCTCTTCATGTTTTTTCGTCTTCCTCTTCCTTGTGGTTCATCCCTTCTTTTTTCCTTCACGACGCATCGCTTTTAAATTTCATATTTAGCGCTTTAACTAATCCATTCAAGGCGGCGCTACAAACTTGTCGCAGTGATATCTCATAGACGTTACTGCACTAGTGACTAGGCCCAAGGCAGTGCGACAGCACGGCTTCAGGATAATCCTCTGTGTCTTATTAGCAATGATGCTATTGGTTTGCCGCGAACAGTGGAACCACATCACGTTCAATGAAGGTAGGAGGCACAGGCCCATTCTTCCGGGTAAATTGCATGGATTTCCCCTTCAAACTATAATTACTTTAGATACAGTTTTATTACAACAGATGGGTGCGCATTGCAAGACGGCCTGCAAAAAAAATAAAATGAAAGAGAGGATGGAACCTAATGTGCCACTAATATCAATCAATGATGTTCATTTGTCTGGTCACAGTGTGAAGATGTTGATTGGTTCAGGTTCATTAGGGAATAGAGGATTTGTGTGTGATTAATGGGGAGGGTGTGAACAGTGGGGGTTTAATCAAAATGATTGTCTTTTGTATGGAGCTGCTTGGAAAATTGTTAAAAATACACCAACCATACAGACATAAGGCAGGCGGTCTCTGTTTGGTGTGTCGAGAAAATGGTCTGTTTATTCCAGTTGGTTATAGGCATTACAGAATGCTGACGGAAGAAGACCAGACTGTTCAATACCCATTGCAGCATAGCAGGTTTATCTACCAGCATTGCATGTTTTTGTCCATCTACATGCAGCCTCAGTAATTCACATTAAGCATTTTGCAGCAGGGTGCAGCACTAGCACCGTAGCTGAGAGACAAATCCACTGCCTTTGAGTCACAAGCACGGAATTGCACTGCACTGCCATCCAAACTGATGTTGCAAATTCTCTCAAAAGCTTTTTTTTTCCTCCCTCCTTTCTTCTGAATTTCAGCAACAAGAAGCTCCGGACCGTGCCCAACTATTTCATCATGAACCTGGCCGTCAGTGACTTCCTCATGGCCATCACACAGTCCCCCATCTTCTTCATCAACTGTCTGTACAAGGAGTGGGTGTTCGGCGAACTGGGTAACACATTTTTGCCTTTCTCCAACATCCAGATCAGTTAGGCCTGCCCCCTCTCCCCTTTTAAAGTATCAGCCCATCCCAGCCTCTCTGTTTTGGGCCGTGTATGCAGCTTAACGCCTGCTAATTAATCTAAAACAAAGACCATGGGAAACGCTCAAATCTGAGGACTCTGGCTCCCCAAGACCTGGGCCTGGCTGAATTTCAAAATGAAAATGAATTATGTCCCCAAAAGTGGGCCTTTTGTAGCTGTTAAATATTGTATTGATGGAATTGGAGACAATTATGTGTGGGGGTTCACTGGGGGGTTGGGGGGGTGGGGGGGGGGGGGGGGGAGGGGATTCCAATTTGTCGATTACATTCAAACATATTTTTCAGCCTTAGGCCCCCCCAACAAATTAAGGACAGTCATGTGCCTCAGTGTAGCTTGTTCCAGTGCACCACCACGGTAACAGTAATATTTTTTCGTGCCAGATTGATTGAATTCTTAACTGATTGTTGTGCTTAAAGTTTAATTTGCTTATATAATCATTCGAATAAAAACTAATTTAATGGATCTTATCAGGCAGCTAGCCTTTTCATTCCCCAAGTCACGTCGTAATGGGTTAATCAATAGTTCATAAACGTTGACTTTTTAATTGTGACTGCTACACAGTCCTTTCCCCTATGCTCTGTGGAAATGTGTGTCTGTAGGGTGTGAGATGTTCCACTGTGGAAATGTGTGTCTGCAGGGTGTAAGATGTATGCCTTCTGTGGGGCTCTTTTCGGGATCACCTCCATGATCACCCTGTTGGCCATCTCCATCGATCGCTACCTGGTCATCACCAAGCCCCTCCAGGCCATCCAGTGGACGTCCAAGCGCAGGACTTCCCTCGCCATCGTCCTGGTCTGGCTCTACTCGCTGGCCTGGAGTCTGGCTCCTCTTGTTGGCTGGAGTAAGTTCCTGCTTTCTTGTGACTGACAGTGTAAGCATAGTAATCAGCTGTTCTGAGTTTGATCAAAAAAAGATCTATGTTGTGTTTTTGTTACATCAATGTATGACCTTCTTGAAAGTCAGACTTTGCACTTTGCTAAATCAAAAACCTTCTCAGAGGTTTTCGGAGAACAGGTGTGAAAATGTTTGTTGCGAAATTTGAATGAATTTAAAAATGCCATTTTGATTTATTTGTGACAGAATTCTCCTGCGCAAAGAGTATACTTAGGCACTGGTTCAGTGGGCAGATAAAATGACTTAAAGTCCTGTGGTGTACTACATCTCAGTGTAAAAAACCTACAGGAGCAGCAAGTCATAAAAGCATTCGGAAACAAAGGACGCGTGAGATTCATCTGTGAAAATAATTTTAAAAGCGTGTTGAGTGGGCCCCCGCATTGGTCCCCAGGCCCTGTCCCCCCCCTTATCCTTGTATAATAATAAAGAAAAGGAGCGAAAGAATACTTGTTTGGTTAGAGAATTTTTAATAGTGTACTGCAGCGTCCCATGTAACAGAGTGGATCATTCCATACAGGCGGTCCTTGATAGGCAGATCTCTTTCTAATTCTCTGAATTTGGTCTTCATGGGTGATATTTCAATCTGGTTTGAGAACCGCTCTCTCACCTGTCCGTCCCCACATCCACAGGTTCATACATTCCAGAGGGCCTGATGACCTCATGTACCTGGGACTACGTCACATCCACCTCTGCTAACAAGAGCTACACCCTGATGCTGTGCTGCTTTGTCTTCTTCATCCCGCTGGGCATCATCTCCTACTGCTACCTCTTCATGTTTCTGGCCATCCGCAGTGCTGGCCGGTACGAGTGCACCTCCGGTCCCGTAGGGGGCGCTAAGCCCAAACTGCCTGAGGGGGGACAGGACACCTTTTTCGTACCTGGCCCCATGAAAATGTATAGCAGCTGATATGCATTTTATATTTTCCGAAGTCATAAATGTGTGTTGCTTTTCCGATTTCTAATTATCCAACAGGAAGATACACAAAGACAGTGTGTGTAAAACAGAACGGTTCCTATGTTAAACGTACACTAATGGAATCCTTGATAATAAAAAAAAAAAAACCCAAGGCCTTTGAAGGGATGCTGGCTGTTTCGATGTCTGGAATGGAGTGATGGAGAAGGATCTATTGTGTCCTTTCCCCTCCTTTTTTCTCTTTCTTTTCCTGTCACTTCATTCTTCGCCTTTGTGCCCCCCAGGGACCTGGAGAAACTGGGGACGCACATCCGGAAGTCGACACTGGTCCAGCAGCAGTCCATCAGGAATGAGTGGAAGCTGGCGAAGATCGCCTTCGTGGTCATCATCGTGTACGTCCTGTCCTGGTCTCCGTACGCCTGCGTCGCCCTCATCGCCTGGGCTGGGTAAGTCCGCGCTCGCCTTCCTGAAAATTCTTCCTTTCGTTTGTGGACATTTCGTTTTTTCAGACGTCATTGAGGTTTCTGACTAACGCTGTGAGAGGGTGAGGATGATCTTCTGGTCTCTAAAAAAGATGGTGGCCACAGTAAATGTACAGTGGTGTTTCACAGTCTCTTATTTCAGTCTATATTACTTCTGAAGCGGCAAAACAAAATGTTTGCTTGCAAAAATCTGGGGTGCTCTAGCTGTAATAGGGTGCATTTTATCCATATCCATTTTAATTAAAATCCATCTGAGCAGACAATGTGACACACTATAGCCCCATATGGGATAGTATATCATGGCATTGTTGCCTTGTGTATATTTTCCGCTAGATTCACTCAGATGAGTTGACTGTAACTGACATGTAAGGGTCGTTGGGGTCCTGTTTCTATGGAGACACAGTGTTTCCATTGAGTTATCGGCGTATAGTTTCTCTCACCCGGCCTCCTCGGTCACTTGCTCTCTTTAAATGGAGATTCTGAGAATGAATCCGTGAATCCCACAGTTTCCCACAGATGGCCGCAGGTGGCCTACCTGCATAAGGAGATACTTTGGATTCTTAATCTCTTCGGTCCGTCAAAAGGATGGAGAGGAGGAATTTGATTGAAGCATTTCAAATGTTTTAAAAGGGATTATGATTATCAAGCTGGAATGTGAAGGTGATATTAAGTCGAGCTCTGTTAACAAAACCAAGAAGACAAATTAGAAAACGAAGATTAGCTAGTGAATCCCCACTGGGTGATAAATGCGTGTAACAACTTGTTGTGATGTGCTGATTTGAAAATTATGACTTGACAGTTAAAGATTTACTTCAGGCGTATGAATAATGAGCTAAAATGCATATTCCTGTCTCATTGTCTTATGGTATTATGCTTTAGGACATGATTAATGCTAAATAATGCTATATGTCTAACTGAATATTGTGCATTTGTACAAATAAAATAAGCAGTTTTGGACAGCATCTTCCATGTACATCCGACAAACCATACTCAGAAATGTGACAGTGTTATATTTATTCATTTTTTATTCAATAAATGTGTCAACAAAGGAAATTATTAAATTTGTATGAATTTACTATATTTACATAAGTTTATATTGACATATGTTTATATATTTATTTTACACGAACCAATACATATACGTATTTGGATGTGCACCCTTTCTTGCAAGCAAGGAGGCATTTATTTCCTGTGATGAGAACCATTGTTCTTTTTATCACCGATATTAGACAGGTTACTGAATGTAGGGCTGTTCACAGTTATCTTATAATGTCATAAATGTGTATACATCAGGACAGAAAGGCATGATATTTTTGGGCTGTGGTAATACACCCGTGAAGAGACACAGAGGAGATTATTACCTAAGGAGCTATTTTCAGGAAGCACAAGCAAGCATTTGGAACATTGTGTTTTTATTACTGTGCGTAATGAGAGAGAGAGAGAGAGAGAGAGAGAGAGAGAGAGAGAGAGAGAGAAGAGAGAGAGAGAGAGAGAGAGAGAGAGAGAGATGAGAGAAAGAGAGGGAGAGAGAGAGACAGAGAGCTGGACGCAATTATGCTCACGGTAAATGTTCAGAGAAAATCACCAATCCAGGGATTAACATTCCTGCATAAGACAGCAGGCCAAAGAGCCTGGCATTTCACAAAAATATAAAACAGCACGCGCACACACACACAGACATAACCACACACACATGCACCACACACACACACACACACACACACACACACACACAGACATAACCACATGCACACACACACACACAAAGAAACAATCCAAGAATTCCTAACAGGTTCAGATCTTCACATATGGTCATGGACTGAAGTCGTTAGTAAAATTGTTTTTATATAGCACATTTTTATAGTCGATTGCTATACAATGTGCTTTACAACAAGATATAAAAAATAAATATAAATAAAATACATAAATAGTGGGTGTAAAAAGTAGGAATTAAGTTTTTTTATGTGAATTTTTAAAACTTATTCAGATGCCCTCAGGACTTGTGGGAGATGTTTCCGAAGTCTAGGGACACATGCATTAAAAGCCACCTCACCATGGAATTTAGTCCTTGACCATGGAGTGGGTTAGCAAGAGGGAATCAGTGGATCTGAGGGCTCTAGGGATACATTTTATGAGTAAATCATTTATGTGGCCAGGGCCAAGACCATGAACAGATTTACAAACTAACAGAAGCGCTTTCAAATCAATTCTGGCAGCCAGTGAAGAGATTTTAAAACGGGAGTTATGTGTGCACTTGTCTCGGTTCTGGTCAGAACTCTGGCTGCTGCATTTTGTAATAATTGCTGTCCAATAAGATTCTTGGAAGGCCTGAGAGAAGTGCATTACAATAATCGATGAGGCCAGTGATAAAAGCATGTGCTAGTTTTTCAGTGTCGTCCTGGGCGAGAGAAGATCTAGCTCTAGCGACAGGGAACATTGCTGTGGCAAGAGGGAACATTGCCCATGTGACTCTGTCCAGTACTGACTGGGGGAGGGAACACTGCCCATGTGACTCTGTCCAGTACTGACTGGGGGAGGGAACACTGCCCATGTGACTGACTGACTGGGAGAGGGAACATTGCCCATGTGACTCTGTCCAGTACTGACTGGGAGAGGGAACATTGCCCATGTGACTCTGTCCAGTACTGACTGGGAGAGGGAACATTGCCCATGTGACTGGGGGAGGGAACATTGCCCATGTGATTCCAGTACTGACTGGGGGAGGGAACATTGCCCATGTGATTCTGTCCAGTACTGACTGGGGGAGGGAACATTGCCCATGTGATTCCTTCCGCTCTGAAAACCCTCCCCCCTGGGTCACTGGCGTTGCCATGGAATCAGGAATGCTGGAACCATCATCCCTCCACAGTCACTGGCAGGAAGAAACGAGAGGTGCTACTGCTAGTCCCTCTCGCATGGATGATGCTCTCATTGCAGGCATGCCAATCTCCTGTCCCCGTATTGCAAATCAGTCCCAGCAGTCATCGCCAAAGCATCTGCCGTCTACAACCCCTTCATCTACGCCATCATACACACCAAATACAGGTGACTCCACGCTTATTCATTCTGTCTTCCTGAGATGTCATTTAAGACTGTGGCCTGGATTCAGTCAGCTCTTGTTCTTAACTTTAACACGTTTTTTGACAATATTTTTTTTAATCGTTTTGTAAATTCACCAAAAATGAAACTGTCGAACAGTGTTTGTAGAAAAACAAACAACAACAATGGAATAATTGCCTTTAATTGCGTGTTAAAGTAAGTTCATGTGTTGATTCCAACCTGGCAGAGTTTTGTCTGAGGGGTTGAGGTTGAGTTTGAGGTTGAGTTTAAGCTTGAGGTTGAATTTTGTCTGAGGGGTTGAGGTTGAGGTTAAAGTTAAGGTTGAGGTTGAGTTTGAAGGTGAGGAGGTTGATTTGAGGCTGTGGTTGAGGTATTTCAGGTTGAGGTTGAGTTTGAGGCTGTGGTTGAGGTGTTTGAGGTTGAGATTGTGGTTGAGTTTGAGGTTGAGGTTGCGGTTGAGTTTGAGGTTGAGGTTGAGGTTGAGGTATTTGAGGTTGAGTTTGAGGTTGAGGTATGTGAGGTCATCTGTCTCATCTCCCTGTACAGGACGACCCTGATGGAGAACGTGCCCTGTCTGAACTGCCTGTCCCGCCCGTCGCGGAAGGACTGCCTGTCCGGGTCCAACAGTGAGTCCTCCTGCTGGGACTCCGTCATCAGCCGCCAGGCCTCCAGCACCAGGACCATGCTCCGCCCGGGCTCCTCCATGTCCACCGGCAACATGGTGTGTGTGCGCGTGTGTGTGTGCGTGTGTGCGTGTGCGTGTGTGTGTGCGTGTGTGTGTGTGTGTGACTGTGTGTGTGTGTGTGTGTGCACATGTGTGTGTGTGTGTGCGCGTGTGTGTGTGTGTGTGTGTGTGTGTGTGTGTGTGTGTGTGTGTGTGTGTGTGTGTGTGTGTGTGTGTGTGTGTGTGTATATGTGTGTGTGTGTGTGACTGGCTTCACTTACATAAGTAGAACCTGAGTGGGTCTCTGTGTCTTCCTGAGTATTAGGTGGTATTAAGTGTTAATGGTCTCATCTTATGTCTGGTGGTGGGTGATAGCTGAATGGAATATCTTTCTTTCTGGAGACAAAAGCCTTAAGACATATCAAGTGGTGAAATAGAATTTCATCTTTAAAGCAAGGTTATCTAGACTGGGATTTAATTCAATTCAGTTCAGTTTTTTCATTTACAGATTAGATTTACTGTAATCCTTAATTAAATTTTTAATGCTTTGGTAGTTTAATATTTGCAAATAGACTACTGAGAGGTCAAACACTGGATGTAATTAGTATTAACTTCAGTTGTGTCCATTTTGCTTTTTATGCAACTTTCTCAACTAACAATAGTTTGGTACCATTTTCTACTGAGTCTCTGAATGTTTAAGTATAATATGTTAGAGGATGCTGGGTAATCGAGAACATGCAGGAAGAGCCTGTGTGCTCCTTCGCTTGAGGTGCTGAGTGGGTCAAAGTGAACTCAAGGGCAATGTTTTTCGCCCCTGGCGAGAGCGAGATATTATTTTTTATTTTTTCAGGGATTTGTACACCTCGTTTATCCCCCCTCCCTGGGCCGTGGCAGGGCGGGGTGCCAGGGTTAAGGGGCTCCTGGGCTCTCCTCGTCCCAACATGCCGCTTCAGAGCGAATATCTCCGGCGCGATCTCCGTTTGAAGATTACCGAACATCGCTGCGTGAATTTCTTTGGCGTCGCTTTACTGCCTTATTTAGAGCACGTGCCGCCCTGTTCTCATGCCTTCTTTAGCCCCTGGCTTGCAGCAGAGCAAAGCCTGTTTCACGGGCAGTTGTGTGCATTATTCCTCCCGAACGGGCTTCTCACAAGATCGTTTGCGGTGGTCTATTTTTTTTAATGTACGTTGCACTCTTTGGAAGTGACATGCACTCATTTTATGTATGGATTTCTTTGGATTACTACTAGGTATCAATGGATGTCAGTGGATTGCAGGCCAGAGGGCAATGCAAGGACCAGATGTTATATAATCTGATGTGCATTTAAAGGCACATACAGTTTTAGCCCCAGGCCTTTTTCAGCAGTTCAGTTCAGTCGGTTTTTCAGTTCTCCTATGTGAAATGAGAATTGACTTCGTTATTGAAACAATAGTACAATAAAAAAATGCCCAGCAATAGACTGGCAAACTGTCCAGGGTTTATTCCAGTCTCTCGTGCAATGCATGCTGGGATAGGCTTCAGCACCTCCCGCGACCCTGCCCAGGAATAAGCGGGTTAGATAATGGATGGATGGATAATGCGATAAATGGTCAGTTTTATGTTCCCCACTTCCAGGAACTGAACCCCATGCCCCTCAGGTGGAGGTATTGACGATTCATCCCTAATCTGTGCTACAGGGGTGCAGCGACGTGGAGCTGGACCCGCTGGACAGTCGACCCCTCTCCTTCCGAAGCGGGACGTCCTGCGGCCTGTCTCGGGACAGGGACCAGAGCCAGCCCTCCCGCCTCGGCAAGGCCAAAAGCTGCTCTGCCGTCATTGAGCAGAAGGTAAGGTACGTGCTACAGGCGTGGGGGAAAAAGGCCGCTGCAGCACTTGGCCCCATTTGGAGCTCGGGACCCTAACATCGCTGTGACAAATTCCACAAGCCCCTACGGGTGAATTATTCGGCTTAAAAACACATTCAGCAGGGGGTCAGTTTTAAGGTCCGCTGCTCAGGATAGAGTAACAAGGTTCGGATGTCCATGTCCCCACAAACCAATCACTCCGTTCGACACACACAGGTTTTATTCTTTGTAACAACAAACATAAACAGCCACGAAAGGAGCAGGGAAGTCGATAACAGGTCCCAGCCTGCTAGCGTAGCTTCCGTCCGCGCGCGTCTCCCACTCCAGCCCCAGATCTCACTGCAGGCAGAACGGATGAAGCGTTACCAGTAATTACCTCAGTGTCTGCAGCTGCAGGTGCGGGCCGGCTAGAACGCTCCCCCTCTCCACCTGCAGATGGCGCCCTAACTGCACCACCCCTCCACAGCTAGCAGCTGCTGTCCCTGAGAGAGGGGGTGTGAGGAGCGTAGTGCCCCCCCTGGAGCGCAGCCGTTGGCTCGTGCTGAAGCGCACAAAACTGGGGGGGGGGTGGGGGGGGGGGGGGGGGGGAACCACCTTGAGCACAGCCTGGGGTCAATGGGTCACAAACTCCAGCCTCAGTCTGACGATTCCCAGGGGTCCTCTGGGCACAGCTGGTCTGAGGGATCGGGTGCAAAGTAGCTGGAAAAATAAAAAAAAGTGGAAAAAACATGGTTCCCAGAAGGGATTGTGCATAAAATGTATTATAAATTGAAATCAGTTGAAAGCTTGTGATTTATGTTTTTTTCCCCTCTTTCGTTTGCCCTCTTTTTGCATTAATCCTGTGTTTTTTAACCCCCCCCCCCCCCCCCCCCCCCGCCGGCAGCATCAGGCCCCCGCCCTGGTAAGGGACTCGCTGAGCAGCTGCGAGCACAGTCTGGGGTCGGGCTCGGTTTCCATGGCGACTGCCCTCCTGCCGGGCACAGGGGGGGCAGGCCGAGGCGGCGGGAGGCAGGACGGAGAGCTGGGCGGCGGCGGCGGCGGCTACGCGGGAGAGAGTGGGTGGGGGGGCGCTGGCTGCAGAAATGGGCGGAGCTCGACCGGGTCGGGGCCGGAGCCGGACAGCCCCCCCTGCTCCGGCCCCCCCCTCCCCCCATCACCAGAGCGCAGCCTGGCGGGCGAAGATGTGCGTGTAGTGGGAAAGCTCAAGACTCTCCCCAGCTAGGCCGCCAACGTCTGGCTCGGCCTCCAGAGCCTGAACTGCTCCACTGAGCTGCCGGAGTCCGCAGACAACTTCCTGTCCTGAGTCCGCGGGCAACTTCCTGTCCTGAGTCCACAAAGACAAGGATCCACTCGCCTCTTTTCTTTGTGATTTTTTTTTATATAACACTGAGAAAAGTCCATTTTTCAAACACCTTCCTGGGGGACATGGAAGAGAAGGATCCTGGCTCCAGATTTGACTAGAATTTGATACATCAAGTTATCCAAAGCTTTTTTTTTTTGTCCTTTGAGGTATAAATTGGCTCAACTGCCATATGAAATGGTGCCTAAATGGTTCCTTTTTGATAAATTCGGACCGCGTTTTGGAGAATTTTTATAATTTTTTTGCTTCTGTGATTTTAATAAATGCCAGACCAGTGACCAGGAGGACGTCACAAAGCAATAAAGGAATTTCCTGTGCGCCTGCTGGCCTCGACCTGTGAGCTCCTGGTTGTGTCACTGACCAGGGGTGCGTTCTCAGAGGGAGAAGGCAAGAGTGACGGCCATTTGACAGGTGACAGATTTGGGGCCCTTCCCCCTCCCCTACAGATTTCTTTATCAGGGCTGCCGCACCGGAACTGAAGATCCGCATCAAATTGTTCTCAGACTGCTTTGCTGGAACAAGAGAAAACTGCCAGCAGACGGCTCATAAAAAGTGATAATGCAAAAATGTTTTACACCAAATCACCAAGTTTTTGAAAGTTTTACCCACTAGAAGTGGCACTCCAACGAACAAGCACTTCAACAAAGAAAACTGTGACTTCATTGTCTTGTACTGCCCCACTATTGTGGACTAAAGCGAGTACCCTGGCTCCTTACCCTTTGAACCCTATGGGATTATTTACCATTTCATCACACTGATGTTCTGTTCTACTTCTATGTCTCTTATTGTCTTTATTTTATTGCTACACCGTTGGTGAGCGCACAACATCTGTCATGAAGGCTCATGAATATATAAATGAACCAGCCTATTTATCAGTTTTCATAGTCTTGAGTGAACACTGCCACCCACTTGTCAGGAGGACAAACGACACAATTCCCCCACTTTTGATAAATGTTGCCGATCCTTCCGATTTTTGGAATTCCTCCTCCTCCCCCTCATTGTGTTGTCGTTGTCGGAAATTTTTTTAATGAATTCATCTGTGTTTAATTTAGAATAAATGAAATGTGCATACCTCTTTATCCAGGCGTCTTGGTTTGTTTAGCCAGTGAATATAAAATAAGAATGCATTAATTCACAAAATATGATGACTCAACATGAACTGCGCGGATTGATGAACAATTCAGTCAGTTATTGTAGCTGCAACATAAATACCCTCTTCTGAAATTTCCGCTTGAATTGACCTTTTAAAATCGTTACGTCATATTTATTGAAGTAGTGTTAATAAATTATTCACATCGTGTTTTGGATCGATTATGTTCACGGAGTAGCCTATCGATCACGGCTAAAGTTCAATGGCAACACGGAATTTGAATCCTAACCTGGAATGGAAACTGAATACTGAAGATACAGTTCCTATGATTCCCGCAATTAGCCTCGATCGTTTTTTGTGTTCAGCCACGCGAAGGCTGGTTTTCATTTGTGGTCCTGCTGGCAGGTCTACTCAAAACACAGCACTTCATTTCCTCAGGTCTGTACTCAACTCTGTCATGCCGGCCAACAATATGAATATTCAAGTAGGCTAAGCATTTATTGTTTCTTCGGGGAGCATTCCTTGGACTGCGTCTTAATGTATTAGCCAGAGCAGAGTGGGCCTGTTTTCTATTACTTAAACCAAAGGACGGTTGGCTTAGACTTAGAATATACTTATATAAAGGAAGTTATGAAGAACTCTGAAGAGAATTCGCAACATTACTAATAATTTTCTTAAGTTCGTTGAAGAGGACTCGTGTTTATATTTACCCGAACGTGCATAGGCCTGCTGTAACCGCAACGTTACAGTTAAAGTGCAACTTCTATCTGTCCACTAGAGGGAACTAGAAGCCCATTGAAATAATTACTTTGTTCGGTTACATATTTGCAAATGGATTTTTATCATTTTAGCCTCATGTCGTGTCTCAGCGTTGAACGTACAGTTTCAGTGATCAGAGAAGAAGTTACTGTAACAGACAGAGTATGCTAGGCGGGTATCAGGATCAAGTAATGTATAATATTTGTACATAAAGACTTTACACTCAGAGCAATCAATAGCTCGTCAGTGCTGTCTTTCAGATGGGAACTGCGAAGCCATTAACTCGCACAGAAGCATCAACGCCCCAAGAAAGCATTACAAGAAAGAATTACATCACTAAGTAACGACATTAGCTCACAGGTGGGTATGTAGCGGTTAGAAAAATACCACGCGACTGAAGTCAGTGAGACCGAAACTAATCGCTCACTAAATATTTGCAGAATGCGATCAGCAGGTTTCTTTCACCAGATGTCCTGGAATGCAGTTGTCACTGTAATGTATTACTCTAATAAATGTGCATGTTTACTGAGAGAAACGAACACATTTATAGATTTTTTGTAAAATGTATTGTGTTGTAGTTCTTTCTTCATCTTCTTCTTATTATTATTAGTTGTTGTGGTAGTAGTAAATAGTAGTACTTATTTTTTTATATTGCTATATTTTTCAAATCCTGACCATTTTTGATATTGGAAGACTATCGACACTGTACATTCACTCTTAAATGTTTAATGAAAATGCTAAAGTCACTGTCCAGGTCTTACTTGGAAACTTTGAAATGCCTTATAGTTATTCTTCATTTCTTCTTTTATGTTTCTCTTGCTCTCTGTCCCTCTCTCTCCCTCTCTCTCTCTCTCTCTCTCTCTCTCTCTCTCTCTCTCTCTCCCCCTCCCTATTTACCATCCTCTCCCATGCCATATCCACTGGTAGAGTAATATTAATTTGAATTTGGTGTTGAACTTTTCTTTTTTTTTACATCACTGCGTTGCGTGATCTCAGTGAATTAAATTTGTCATTTATAACAGTAAAGTACTGATGGTTGTGTGAACAAGCCGTTATGGAACTGAAACAGTGCACAGCTGTGACATAATATGATTTTCTCTGTTTGTTCTGCTGAGGATTGGCCTATATATCAGAGGTGGCTAATCCACTGCCCACAGGCTACACATGGCCCTTGAACTGTTCTGATGGTGCACATAATAAATATTATGGACATATTTTAGGCTGCCGAAAAATACAAACTTACCTGCCTGTACCACCCAATGCATGATGGGGCTTCCTACAGTAACTCTACCCTAATGCTGACCATTACACAAGACCTGTCCAACCACAGCACCTCAGAGCAGAAACAGTCTATATCCATTATCCTGAGACTGAACGATGATCTGATGCAGAAACTGTACATTATCCTCCCACGCACTGTACACCAGTGAAGAAGAATCGGGCCTAGCAAGTGACTGGGCCGTTCACGCCTTTCTGTGATTAAAGAGTACGTCAGCTGTTGATCTACACTGATGTGTGGCAGGGAGTGGGTCAGATGCTGCTGACAGCTTTCTGGGTACGTATTTATATCGTTTTATTCTGGCTTGGTTTCCTTTGAAAGCTCCAGTGGATACAGAATCTGCTGTCGGGTATGTCAGTGGTGGATAATTATGTCACAGCCCAAGGGTTTGTGACAAGAAAAAGGATGGAAATACATCCACAAGTCGCCCATGCAAAGCGGTTGATCTGTCAGTTAAGGGGGTTGATCTGTCAGTTAAGGGGACATTCTCAGGTGATCTGCTCACCTGTTTCACTGAAGAGAAATTATGACGTCGTCTTCTCTCCTTTGTGTAAGTGCTTCAGTAGGGTTTCAGCCATACTTGTAGGTGATCGTGTACAGTGTGTCCGTTCCCCAGGTAATTTAATGTATTCATGCAAACCCACCACGCCTTGAAATCACATGACTTGTGTCAGCACCGTGCAGGTTCTGTTACTTCATGAGGTATGCACTACATACTGCGCGTGCACAAACACACGCACGCACACACACACGCGCACACACGCACGCACACACACACACACACGCACACACTCACACACACATATTCACACCTTGGGTTCTCATCGTCACTCATATCGGGTTTCCCTTTCCCTGTCATTGAAGCTGACTGGATGGATGTCATGGTTGGAATTGAAAGGTTATATGGGTGCCATAGATGCCAAATGTTTGCCATCTCCTACTGGGCAATGGCATTGGCCTGATACCTTCTTCATTATCCGCAAGACAGCATGAAAGCTAGTCAGCTCCTGTTTCTGGTGTGCCTCTGAGCATTTTTAGGAGATTTCTGGTGGCCAACAAACGTGAAAACCATCACTAAAACAGCACAGAACCTCAAGCTGTCATATGATGGCTATTCATGTAGAAAGCAGTGGGCAAAAAACCCATCTATTTCCCCTCATTTACGAATAAACTTTTTCCATACTCATTCTGCTGTTAGTCAGCATAACAGACGCCTTGTTTTCTTCCTTGATTAGAGTGTTTCAGTTGTCAAACTCTGAGGTGAAGAGTTTTGGAAACGTAGGAACCAATCTGTTGACTGATATTAAGTAAAATATGACTTATTGGCGGACGCACTGGAAATCGCAGTCCCGTGTGGGCAACTGCCGAAACTACATTTTTGCCAGTGAAAACAGGTTACTGTCCGGTTTACACTTTGCGGTAACCAGTTCAGATCCGCTCAATTAGGCTACCTGCCAAACTCTTCTTAGAACATGCCCTTGAAAACTGTTTATTTGTTATTTTCGTTTCCCTTTCCTTGGGTCTACAACAACAACGTAAGTAACAACATACGTCTCTTTTCAGTCTCGTGTCACACGCTTTGTATTTATCAATATTTTTTTTTTTTTGTTTGGTTATTCTTCCTGGCCCGTCCCACCGCTTAAATGACGCAGTCTGATAGGGGGAATTTACCTCCACCCACGGGGAAGCGAGACGAGCGGAGTTCGAAGCGGAAGTCAAACTGGTGCGAGAACTCTGTGATCAGCGACACGGGCGGCCGTATTGCACTCGCGCTGAAAGTAGCTGGAGGAACTGAGACAGACCCACGCTGCCGACAAAGAGGTGAGCGATACCGGTATATTTTGGGTACAGGGCGAAGGTGGATGAGCTTTTTATCGCGACCTCTCGGAAGTAAGAGCAGCAGCATTCTGAGGTTAGTGGGGGTGTGATCTCGAAAACCTGCATTGTAACAAGAACTGTAGCAAGTGCAGCTTAGAATGAAACGTGCTTTCTCCATTCAGTCCACCAACTTTTTCCATGCAGGCGTACTGCAGCGTTCTGATTGTGCAGCGTCTGGCAGGTAGCTTGCACGATAAAATGTAATGAAAAAACTTTACTATTGAAATACTTATTTAAATGGTATATCTATATTGTTAATGTTACTTTATGTTTAATTATCGATACTGTTTAGCTACAACCAGTTACTATAGCTAGGCGATAGAATTTTATTGTAGCCTATATTTTAATGTGATTTTATGGTTTAATTTATTTTTATATACCAACTGTATATTAATTTGGCATCAGTAGCCTATTATTATTTATTAAATTTTTTTAATAAACTGGATGAAACTAAAAGTTTTGTCATTCTTCACGAGGCAGAGGTTGGTGTACCACTGGCAGAGGTGTGCGGTTGTCACGCTGTTTCTAACTAGTCATTATCGCTCACTCCTTTCTAGTCGGGCACATAGCCTATGCGTTTTCCCCAGAATAGGCTATTCGAACAGCTGGCTGTGTGTGCGCCGATTTTCGTTTTGGCATTGTGGTGATTCGCGATATGCTTCCGCTTTTCTGAGAAAGTAAGCGCCATGGTCGACATTTGTTCTGTTACACATTTTGTATAGCATATTATAGGAACGACACGCTTGAATACAGGTCACAGGACTGAGAAAAAAGGAAAGTACTCTCTCTTTGTCAAAGAGCCAGTGCCCCAGGGGCAACTTGGTTCGGCTACAGCTGCTGTGGCTGCTTTATCGCTGCCCTAGGACATCGGACCAAAGTCAACCTACGAAATCAGGCCACTTTTTACCTTTGAACAGCATTATCCCCTTTAAACGAGATATTTTCTTGGAAAATTGCTTGTCCGAAACGTCACTCGTTGTTATTTGACTTGTCACGTCATCTAAGCTTCCCCCTTCCCATTGCTGCCTTATTTTCCTTTGTCACTTTTGGATGGGCCGACTCTGAATTGCGTTGTCTGAAATTTGCAGTCAAAGACAGAAACGAGGAAATCCGTGTCTCGGGGGAAATTTCTGTCTTCTGTCAGAAACTCGTAGTATTGTCTGACATTACTGGCGGAGTCTGCCAGTCAGTAAATGGATGTGCATTTATTTTACAATTTTAGCCGCATATTTTCAGCTGTGTTGAATGAACGGTTCCGCGTGGAGACCTAAGATCTATTACGTTTTTTGTAATTGGATCAAATAAATAGTAATTAACACCTTCAATTCCTCAAGCCCATTACCAAATATACTACCAAATATATATAAATATATTAATACAATGTATGAAAACAAGATTTGATTTCACTTGCAGTTTAAACAATCATAAGAGGCCCGAATATCCAGTCATGGAGGCAAATGTCCACTAGGTCCTTTTTATGAGAGAATTTATGCTTTTGGACGGCACTAATTATATTAACTGTGAGACTGAATATTGTCAATGGTATGACTGCCTTGCATGGGTGATATTTCCCAGTCTGTGACACCTTGCTCAAGGGGTTGACTCAGTAGGGAAGCCATTGTAAAGCGTTTCGCAACATTGATGATGGTAGCTGAAGTCACATCTGCTTGTATGTCTGAACTAGCATTAGTAGTCCATCTACCCCTCCCCCCCCCCCCCCCCCCCCCCCCCCCCCCCCCCCCCCCCGGATGACAGCTGTGGGAGTGAATCGCATGTCATCTTGGTGCTTCTTCCTTTTCATGGCCTGTGATTGGTCAACGGTATTGTTAGAACTAGCCCGTGCCTCTTTGTGAGCGAATGAGTGAGTGAGTGAGTGAGTGAGTCAGGCGTGGTTTGCAGATTGCTCAGGTAATATATGGGCTCCTGTGACAGCAGGGTATATATCACTGTGTATGTGGGTAGATGTGCCACCCCCCCCCCCCCCTCGATGAGCTGGCAGTCGCAGACAACAATGACATTCTGCTTTTTAATTATGCTGATTATAGGTTTCAGTGTCTCCTCCGCTTTGTGTTTGTCTGCTGTGAGGTGAACTGTGTATGGCACAGCCATATCTCGGTCTGATCAGTCAGTGTTTTCAGTTGAGAGACGGTTGTGGTGTACAGGACAGGTTATGATAAGGATGGGATGGCCTTGTACTTCATCTTCCTGCTCCTGGATGGAGAGCAGATCCAGCGAGACGGAGTGAGTTTTATCCCACCTGACCTGCTTGGTGATCATTGTAGCCTTTTCCCATGTCTGTGGCACTTTTTCTCAGTGGAAAGTACGTCATTTTTTTGTTGAGCCACACTTGTCAAAAGTGTTGTGGGACACACTATAAATTATGCTTTAGGGTGAGGACAGGGTAAGGACAGCCTGTCCTACGCAGGACGCGGTCTCTATCATCCTCCGCGATGAGAAACTGGAGAAGCACACTTAATCCGGAGGCCAGGTTGGCCTGGGCGCGGGTGCCTGGCGCTGGGGGTTCGAGGGGCGAGATATCCACGGGCCGGCCACCAGGGCCGTAAAGATCCAGCAGCTGCAGCTGGGGGCGGAGCTTAACTCAAAGCGTGAGAGAAAGTGGCGGTTGGTTTTCTCCCTCGGGTTTCGGACGTCTGTAGTATGGTTTTGGGGACCTGTGGCGGGAGGAGTTGAGGAGTGGGAGGGGGTGTCATCAAATCAATTCAAATCTGTTTTGTTTGTATAGCGCTTTTTTTACAGAGTCCAGACTCGCCCTACCATGTCTCGCCCCAAAATTTACCTGGTCCCCCTTTTCTGTGGCGCTGTTGTTTGGGGAAAAAAAAAACATTTTTGGTGAGGAAATTCCGGCTGTAACCGTGAGCGGCTCACCCGTACGGGAACTGTCAGCAGACGGGAGAGTGGGCGCGATGGACCGCCAAACTGACGCGTGGATTGGCGGGAGAGCGGGCGCGATGGACCGCCAAACTGACGCGCGGACTGGCGGGATTACCGCAGACGCGGGCGGCTTAGTCTCCGAAAGGCCGGAAAATTCCTCCTCTTTAAACGGGCGCCTCTCAATCATCGGCCCGTTGAGATCTGAGAGAGCGGCGGCCCGGGCGGCTTTGACCGCCAGATAACCGCTCGCTGAGCATTTCGCGTCTGAGCTACAGCCCGAGTCAGCGGGCCCTGCGCTCCTGATACACGGGCTAAGACCGTCCCAAGCCACACTGATACGAGGGCTAAGACCGGCCCCAAGCCACACTGATACGAGGGCTAAGACCGGTCCCAAGCCACACTGATACGAGGGCTAAGACCGGTCCCAAGCCACACTGATACCTAAGACCGGCCCCAAGCCACACTGATACGAGGGCTAAGACCGGCCCCAAGCCACACTGATACGAGGGCTAAGACCGGTCCCAAGCCACACTGATACGAGGGCTAAGACCGGCCCCAAGCCACACTGATACGAGGGCTAAGACCGGCCCCAAGCCACACTGATACAAGGGCTAAGACCCGTCCCAAGCCACACTGATACGAGGGCTAAGACCGTCCCAAGCCACACTGATACGAGGGCTAAGACCGGTCCCAAGCCACAGACCACCTCCTCTTCCAAAAGGCTGAGCTGTATTTCCAGGCTGCCAAATGCTCATAAAAATTTGAATTAGCAACTGACGTTATCCGTTGAGTAATACAACCCGGGCAATAACAGTGCATTTTCAGTCTCAGGATGCTCAGGTTATCCACCACCACCCGATGGTACCATAGAAGCATTACTGTAGAAGTGAGCTGTGCAGTGTGCTGAATCATTTCTGAGGGTTGGCATCACACCACCATTGTTGTCACACCTGGCAGCAGACAAGAGCAATGGATGAATGGGTTCATTTTCTATTGGCTCAGGGCTGTCCAAGCCTGTTCCTGGAGATCTACCGTCCTGTAGGTTTTCATTCCAACCCTAACAAAGCCACACCTCATTCAACAGCTAGAGATCTCCATGAGCTGCTAATTAGCATAGTCGATTATGCCAGTTTCGTTGTCATGAACACCTACAGGATGGTAGATCTCCAGGAACAGGGTTGGACAGCCCTGTATTAGCTGCCAGGGTTTTCCTGGTTCAAATGAGGCCAAGGCGGTACTTTAATCGTAATTACATCATAAAATTTACCACATCTTGTTATTAATGCAAATTATCCTTTTTAATGGCCAGTAATGATCAGATAATGACTGTACTGTCTTTTCACTTGCTCCTCCTAACAAACTCTCTAAAAAAAATCTGTTATTCTATGGGCCATATCTGCAGAGTTGAAAACGTGAAAAGAATAAAATGCAATTTAGGAAACTTTTTTGTTTTAGAAAATATTGAACGTGCTTGGATGCAGAAGAAGCAAGGTTTAGGCTGCCTGACCAAATGCAGTGACCTCACAGCGATGTCTGATCCTGCCCTGATCCTGCCCCCATGCATACAGTACTGTAGCTTTACGTTGTTTAGAAGCGCCTTTCCTGGTGCATGGTGCTGATTACCATACAGCACCACTTCAGAGTAATGCCGCCATTTACAAATGATATAAATCCGCTGAAGGCAGCGCTTGCATTTATAATGTTTCTTTTTTGTGCCGACACCGGTCTGAATTTTATAAAGGCGGCCCAAAATTCCATCGAAGGGGCCCCCTCAGAATTCTCTATGCTGGGGAAACGCTGGGTTGTTTTGGTTATGGGCTATTTGTATGTGTTCATTTCCCCCAGTGCCGCATCTGGGAAAAGCAGTATTATTCACAGCGATGGGCTATTAGGTTACATGTTAATTTGTGCGGTTTCCCAGACTGGTGCACATTCATCTGATGAGGGTCTGATGATAACGACCCTATTGGTTTCAGTGTTTGCCCTGGAACAAATTGAAATGTAATTAAATTAAAAGGATTTAATCATGTCAGAGTAGAGAAAATCCTCTGTTATTGAATTAAAGCAGGATTTATTTTCAGAGCTAAAGATAGAACTATGACTGACTCTGAACATTCTCACTGTAAGCAGACAGCAACTCTCTTTAGGAACAGGGAGAACGAGAGAGTTGCCCGTTTGTGTGTAATTTGGAACATGGAGAGCATGAATGTGCCTGCTTGTGTGTATTTGCACTCAAACCACAACCCGTGGGTGGCAGTTTACACCAGCATATACTTGGTTGACACTGTCATACTGTAAACTCAAACTGTGATGAGGACCGAGCAAGTAAACAAATGTAATAAGTCGCATCCCAGAATGCTCTCAAGTTTTTATGAAAAACTGCCCTCCCAGAAATGATTTTTAATGTATTTTTTAAAGACTTCTATGAACTCAGTTGGTGGGTTTGGACAGAAGAGATTAAGGGCTGAGGTCTTGAGTCCTTGTGCCTGTGTGCACATTAATGCAGACAGGATGGATGGGGATTAACCGGACTTAGGCTGAGAGGAACGGCGCGATCAGACGACCAGACTGACAATGTGTCATTAAAAGGTAGTCAGCCCCCCCCCCCCGCCCCCGCCCCCCCACCCTTCCCCACGCTGCGGGCTGTTTGTGCTGGGACAGGGCCAGGTTTCCTTCTGGGGGGGGGGGGGGGGGGGGGGGGGGGGGGGGGGGGGGAGCTTAGACAAACAATGGAGTCAAGTGAAAATTCATACGCTTGTGACATTTCTCCTTTTGTGTTCCGACTGACTTTTCCCAGGAACAGAGCAGATAAGCTGAACTTCGGCCCTGGGTAATTTATGACATTGTGTTGCACTGAAGCCTCCGTTTGACCTGTTTCCTGCTGACTTTGTTCTTGTCGTCAATGGGCTATATGACAGAAGTGAAGACGTTAAGTGATATTTATTAAATGCACTGGTCATAGTTAATGGGGAACAAAGGTTAATGTTGTGGTAGAGAACCCTGAAAGAAGGGACTAAGTTGGGCCTGTCAGTCTAATTTTTTTGTGTGCCTTTGATGCACTCAACCATAGCAATTTGTGATGAGACGGGTTGAGTTGGTGTAAGTTAGCCAGGGTTGTAGCCAAATGTGATGAGCGGGGTTGAGTAGGTGATGAGAGGGGTTGAGTAGGTGTAACTCAGCCAGGATTGTTGCCGAATGTGATGAGTTGAGTAGGTGATGAGAGGGGTTGAGTAGGTGATGGGTGGGGTTGAGTAGGTGATGAGAGGGGTTGAGTAAGTGTAACTCAGCCAGGATTGTTGCCGAATGTGATGAGCGGGGTTGAGTAGGTGATGAGAGGGGTTGAGCAGGTGTAACTCAGCCTGGATTGTTGCCGAATGTGATGAGCGGGGTTGAGTAGGTGATGAGTGGGGTTGAGTCAGACAGGGTTCCTCAGGTTACTGTATTACTGTATCTGCATTAGCAGATGTGCCCGCTGATGTACCGAGAGAAACTCACAGATGAGTCCGTTGGAAGAGTTCTGTTTGCTTCCACTGAAATTTAAAATGAAAATATTCCGATGCCGTTTTGGCGGTAAGGGGAAACCTGAATTTAAACCAAAATCTAAGCCCTGAATAGGCGCCCATGTTAAATGTTAGTCCTGACGTTGACCATGCGTGTGTTTATGAATTCATCAGCGGAAAAATGCCTGGGTTTTCCACGGAGCTCAAGCCAAATCCCGGGCGTATTGAGTCTTGAGCTAACCTGGTCCGGGCTGAGGTTTAATCCTGCCGCTGACATGTGCACGCACCCAAACACGGGGCGCCCCATATGGGGCCTTGCAGCTCCCAGCTGTTCCCCTCAGGGTGGGGGGTGTTTGGCTGGGGGGGGGTCTGTATTAAAGGCCTGGGTCCCCCCAGGGAATGCTGGGACGTGGCCGTGACGCTTTTCATTTATCTTCCATTGTTGTGCGGGTCGAGCGCGAGGTGTGGGTGGCAGGGACAGATTATCGTGCTATTTATACGGGCAGACAAAGCAAAGGCTGGGGGGGGGGGGGGTACAGGGCTGAGCGCACAGAGTCGAAATAGACCCTGGACGGACGAGGGGAAAAAGTGCGCCCTGCCTCCAGGTACTCCCTCGGTGATCTAACCAGTGTTCTGACACATTAAGACCTTTCGGTTCTTAGTCAAGTCAAACCTACGGGCACCTACCCTGCGCCATCCTGTCTGTTAAAAAAGCTGAGCTTCCACAGACATTTGGCATTTTACACACCTACATTAATTTCACACCTTTTTTCTGTTTGTTTTATTGTCCAAAATGTAATTCCTCACAGACTCCTCTGTATTTGTCTGAAACCCCCTGTCTTTTCCTTTGCAATGATAATTGTTCTTCTATTTGTTAATGTTAATTTTTAATAATCTAGTCTGTTATTTCTTACTCTCATTCCCTCTCAAACCCTGATACTCCTGGCCTCTGATGCCAGACTCCCTCTCCGATCTCTGTTCGCCCTCATTTCTAAATCTAAAGGTTTAGTCTGGGAATCCCCGAAGGTGCAGTGAACTGCCTGCCAGGCAGAAGAATGGAGCTGGAGAACTATACCGTCCTGTATCCCGTTTTGCCGCCTTTTTAAAGACACGCCCCTTTAATCGGTTTCTTAAACGCTGTTCCGCTGTTTAAGTCCGCCGTGTCTTTGCTGAACGGCTTCTGTTTACGTTTGATCGCCACTCTTTTCACGGCCTTTCCTGGCTAATATTTGCCGTGTCGCGGCCTGTCTTAAACAGCTTTGCTTAGGCGATCTCCAGGTCTCTAAACTGCGGTCCCGGGCCAAATGGTAGGCTTTCTGTAGATGCCGTTGGCTGCTTAGCAGTGACTGACGGCCTTTCGGCGGCCAGACTGACCGTGCGATGTTTTGATATTAAGAGATGTTTTCCCAGACTGAGTGATGTCTTTCGCTGGCTTCTGTGTCGGTCTGCGCTGAACAGGCTGAGTCAGGCCGTGAAAGAAGCCCATTAATATTCCCGCTTGCGATTTTGGTTTATCTCAGAGATCTCAGACAAGTGTGGGAGGTTCCACCTTGGCAGAAGTGATTTGTTGCGTCTTGTAATGAAGTCGTAAACGAAAGATGAGCTAATGAAACGGAAACTGGAAAAGCCGGTGGCTGGCGGTTCGTTTTGAAGGCCTGCCAGTCGTCTCTCAGCCCTGGGGCTGGTAATGGGCACCACGGTAACCTGCAGCGAATGAAACGTTTTGGTGGGAAAACGTCGCCTGTGCGCTGCCACTCCGTGACCAACGCGTCGCTACCCGTTTCGTCACCGTGGGCGCGTTCACGCCCGAGGAGGTCCTGGCACCCGTCGGGACGGACACGGGCCCAGGCCTGTTCTGGGACTCCTCGTACACTCGTTACACGGGGTCTCCTCGCCCCTGTCTGAGACGGGACGTCCCGCTCCCGATCGGGTCACTGAGCGTGTGCTCTCTGTCTGAACGGCCCTGTTTCTGTGTGGGTGCAAATGGCTCCCTCATTACAAGGACATTTACTGATATAATTCATCTGTTCTCGGGCGCCTGAAGAGCTCTTTATCACAGTCAGCAGTGAGGGTCAGATCAGGGCAGCAGTGAGGGTCAGATCATGCCAGCAGTGAGGGTCAGATCAGGGCAGCAGTGAGGGTCAGATAATGCTTATTTTGAGGTTTTTTTTGTGTAACTGCACATGGAAAGACTGGTGGGTTTGTGGCTGCATTAAAGTTGCACGCTGGCTCAGATGTGGTCTCGCCCCACAAGTTTTTTGAGAACTGTGCGATGATTCAGCTTCCTGTTTCAGCCTGGTCCTGTGGAGTGAGGTCATTCCGTCGCGAGCGTGATGTCATGCCCGTTCGGCGAAGCCTGCGCCCGTGGGGGCGGGGCTCTTTTTCGGGTCCTTATTCGCGCTCGGCAGACCCAGCGCCCGGCTCCTCAGCCCGGTCTCTGATGGGAAACTCACCTGCTGCTGGTGGCGGATCTAACGTCTTCCTGCGCTGCCGATGCCTGCTCCAACGTCTTCCTCAGCTCTTTTAATCAGCACTTCCTCCCCACCCAGGCCTCCCCATGACATCACCCCCACCACCCACCCCTACGTGTGACCGCTCCCTGACATCTGGTCACGTCACCCGCGCCCCCCCCCCCCCCCCCATAACTTTGCTGGGAGGAGCTGGGACGGGGGTGGGGGGGGGGGGGGGGGGGGGGGGGGGGGGTCGAGGTCGAGTGTTGAACCTGGCCCCCGTCCAGCAGGGCCTCGGTATCTCCGCACGTCTCTCAGCCCCTAATGAATGGCATCCTGGGGAAGAAATTGTGCTCCTATAGCGCGCTGAACTCCGTCCTGGGGGGCCTGTTTGTTTTACTTTGGGGCAGTAACCATGAAAGGACGGGTCCCCTGTTCACATGTCAGGGGGCGTTCGGAGGCCAGCGGGCTGGAGGACTCCTCGTCCCCGGAGCCGAGCTGAAGCGGTTCGTCCGCCGCGATTAGCACGCGCGTAGCAGTTAGCGCGCGCGTAGCAGTTAGCGCGAGCGTAGCAGTTAGCGCGAGCGTAGCAGTTAGCGCACGCTTGGCAGTTAGCGCCAGCGTAGCAGTTAGCGCGCAGGCGGATAATTAGCCGCCAGGTTTCTGCTGTCAGGGGGAGGAGGCTTTGAATTAGAAAACAGCGTCAGGGCACTTAAGGGAGGTTAAAAAAGCGCGGCTTCGGTTCAGGGCTCCTGCAGGATTGATGGTGGTGTTATGGGGGGGGGGGACTCTGGGGGGGGGGGCATGGGGGGGGGGGGCGAATGCAGGGGAGAGCTATCAAGCGGCAGGCGGTGTGAAGTTTGGGGGTATTTATATCTCCCTCAAGTGAAAACAGAAAGCGAATGTCGGCCTCTCCGGAGCCCGAGTCAGATTCGTGTGAGAGGGGGGGGGGGGTGATCGGTGCGTTCCATTTGAGCGGCGACGCCGTCGCCATGGCCGTTCAGAACATTCTCCCCCCAAACCCCTTAATCCGAACGTCGGGACCGTGTGCTTTTGGGCTGCGGCTGGCTTCCCACTGAGTTCTGCCTTAAATGCGGCAGCCTTGCTCAGCCGTGGATCCCAAAATATCTGGATCTAGGATTACCCCCCCTCAGCCCCCCCCCCCCCCCCCCCCCCTGCACCCCCCCCCTGCACCCCCGTCCTGTCTGCCCCAGTATAAATGTGCATCACATCGCCCTTTGGGCCAGTGTCACGGACGGGAATTTTGGGGCACCAGGACTGCTTAGGCTAAAGAACCTCTGACGGGATTGCTTTTTCGTGAGGTGCGAGGACTCTTCACGTTGCCAGAGGTAGACTCTTGAAAAGGTACATTCTGAAATAAAAGCGTGTGAAACGCAGGCATTTTATGTGTAATGCATGTGCTTCCAGCCCAGAGACTGTGGTTCACAGTCAGGCTCTGTGTTGGCAGTGGCATTGTGGTTCAGTCACTTTCTTCCTGTATTATTTTACCAGCGTGAGGTAACAATAAGCCTTTTCTTATTTTATTAATTGCCTTCCTTCCTTCCTGCAGTGTATTTAATGGCGGTGATTTGCAGTCTTATACTCACCTGTCTGTGTTTTCGTTTACGCTTGTCCCGTGTTCGGATAGTTGTATATTTAAATGGAAAACTGAAGCTGTAAAAAAGCACTTTACTGCTGCTTGTGTATATAAATATGTTTCTGTGTGACAAACTGTGGTTATGTAAGTGCATTTAAAAAAAAAAAGTGGTACTTTAAACGGAACGAGGAGGCATTTACTGCGAGGCCAGGGGTTTTATGAGGCTGTAATATGGTAAAAATAAACCCAGGGTATAAATTATTTCGGTTGGCGTGAGATGAAAGCGCTGTCAGTCGCCCTTGGTGAGAGCGTCTTTGCGATGGCGCTAAATCGATGAATGCGCTCACTGCGTGTTGTCGTCGTTCCGCAGGTCGTATTTGCGAGCGTCGGACCGAGCGAGCCCCTTGACCGCGGACACACACACACACACCTGCAGGAACCCATCAGAGCGGAGTAACCCGACCCAGCGCCAGCAGCAGCACCATGAGCGGCCATTACAGCGTCTCCCTGGCAGGCCCCGCCCCCTGGGGCTTCAGACTGCAGGGCGGGAAGGACTTCAACATGCCCCTCACCATCTCCAGGGTGAGTCCACCTCCTCCTTTCTCCTCCCTCTCTCCCCCTTCTCTCCCCCTCACCATCTCCAGGGTGAGTCCACCTCCTCCTTTCTCCTCCCTCTCTCCCCCTTCTCTCTCCCCCTCACCATCTCCAGGGTGAGTCCACCTCCTCCTTTCTCCTCCTCTCTCCCCCCTTCTCCCCCTCTCTCCCCCTCACCATCTCCAGGGTGAGTCCACCTCCTCCTTTCTCCTCCCTCTCTCCCCCTTCTCTCCCCTTCTCTCCCCCTCACCATCTCCAGGGTGAGTCCACCTCCTCCTTTCTCCTCCCTCTCTCCCCCTCACCATCTCCAGGGTGAGTCCACCTTCTCCCTCCCTCTCTCCCCCTCACCATCTCCAGGGTGAGTCCACCTTCTCCCTCCCTCTCTCCCCCTCACCATCTCCAGGGTGAGTCCACCTTCTCCCTCCCTCTCTCTCCCCCTCACCATCTCCAGGGTGAGTCCACCTTCTCCCTCCCTCTCTCCCCCTCACCATCTCCAGGGTGAGTCCACCTCCTCCTTTCTCCTCCCTCTCTCCCCCTCACCATCTCCAGGGTGAGTCCACCTCCTCCCTCCCTCTCTCCCCCTCACCATCTCCTGGGTGAGTCTACCTTCTCCTTTCTCCTCCCTCTCTCCCCCTTCTCTCCCCTTCTCTCCCCCTCTCTTCTCGTCTTTCCCTCCCTCTTGCAGTCTCCCCCCCCCCCCCGGTCAGAGAGCCCCCCCGTCCTCTTTAAGGTGCACCGGCTGCTGGTCGCCCC
This sequence comes from Anguilla japonica, assembly GCA_025169545.1. Taxonomy (NCBI): domain Eukaryota; kingdom Metazoa; phylum Chordata; class Actinopteri; order Anguilliformes; family Anguillidae; genus Anguilla; species Anguilla japonica. The sequence continues at coordinate 48,873,078 of CM045892.1, read as the reverse complement.
TCCTTAATCCTAACTGGCCCCGCCCCCCTCTCAGTACCCGCCCCTGATCTCTTTACCAGCCCCCCCGAGCCCAGCCCCCCCCCCCCCCCCCCTCCCCAGCCCCCCCGGTCCCTCCTCCCCTAATGTGGCAGGGACACTCATAGCCCAAGAATGGCCCCACCCCCCTCTCTGCCATCTGCCTGTAGAGTGCTGAAAAAGATGAGGTGATTGATTTTCCTCCCCCCCTGCCCCCCCCCCCCCACACACTCACAAACACACATACACACACAAACACACAAACACTCATGCACACACACACACACAAACAGGCACACACACACCATTCCCTCCTCTTTACTGTGGAAAACATATGCTGCCTTACTTTAAAGAAAAAACTGTCCCACTCTCTCTCTCTCCTTCTCTTCTATCTCTCTGTTATACCTCTCTTTTTATATCCATGTTGGTCATCTCCATTTTTAGGTCTCACATTGGGTGCATTACGGTGATGGCAAGTTTCTGGAAGGGAACACTGCATTTGTTCCATGAGATAGAATATATAGAATATATATGACTAGAGTTAATCTCTTTCTGTTGTGATTGATGAGGATGGATCTGTGGCCTTTCTGGATTGGCTTTGCATTAATCTACTCTGAAGGTATTTTCCAGTGCCTTTCTGAGCATTGTCCCTTATGAAACGGCTAAAACATACATGCTTTTTTGGGTTTTTAAGGCTTTTATAACATTTTTATGCTGATTAGTTCTCCCCAGAGTGGCTGAAGTTCTTACCCATATGTTTTAAATGGCAATGTTCAGAGGCTGGGGTGGGTTCTGTGTGTGGGTGGTGTGACATTACAGGTCATATGAAACTAGCTTTACGTTTGGCAGTGATCGTCTCATACCTGCGCAAAATTTCTCCCCGACTCTGAACACATAGCTGTCAACCTTTTTCCAATCATCTACAGCTTACTTCTGTATGTATGGTATATACAGTATGTGTATTAAAATTGCCAAAAATAGCATTTTTTTGCCTGGCGCATAGATATTGTGTTCACTTATGATGATTTAGTGCAGTTTGTGAGGGGTTGTATGGTGGCTCATCCTGTTAAGGCTCTGTTGTAGGTCATGGATGGGCTCCGTGATCCGGTATCCGATCTGGGTGGTGCCAGTGCCCGCTATGCCAGGCAACCCTGCACGGCTGACGTCAGCATTGGGCAGGGACGCGCGGTTTTGGTCTGCCAGGATGGTCGCTTCTCGTCACGCATCGGCGCCCCCTGCTGGTCGTTTGGTTGCCCGCCAGGCTATGTTACAGGGTCGGGGCATAAGAGAAGACAGGCAGTTGCAGTGAGTTGTAACTGTCTGGAATTTATCATGAAAAAAAAAGCTTCAGGTGCTGACGTAGCCAAAATAACACAGAAAAGACACACTGTCTGAGAAGGGAAGAGCCTAGCCAAATAAAAAATAAAACATCTAATTAAACCGCACACTTATTCTGTCTCCCAGTCTGTCATGGACAATGTGAAAATGGTGCAGTGCCAGCAAAAATAAACGCCCTACGCCTCCCTACTGTATTCAGAATGCCATTGCCGACCTTTGACCCCAGTCTCTTGCTACCTTTCACACCTCGCTGTTTAATAATTTCCGTGTTTGACTGCTGGAATTTCACTGGTCAAAGTGTACCGCCTGGAAGGGAAGGATCCAGGGAAAACCCCTGTTGACAGTGAGCAAGGTATAGTAGCTGCAGCTTGGTCAAAAGGGCAACATTTTTTGTCCGTGGTGGTGTGTTTAGGCCAGAGGCTGGTCCTGTGCGTGTTTTTCTGCATTTGCTTAAATGGAAACACCGAACACTTTTGGGGGACCGTCAGGCCTGAGTGATTTTCTGAGGGTCTGATATCGCTGGATGTTGTGACGTAGCGGGATCACTGCTCGCTCTCTCTTGCGTTTCAGGAATGAAAGGGAGGCCTCGAGGTCAGGCCCTGCGTGTTTCTCTCCGCCTGTTCCCAGAGTTTGGCTTCACCGCTGGCCTCTTTCGGGCCGGCCTGCGGAGGTAGAGCGTTCCACCCCACCGAGCCCATCGGGGAACCTTCCGGAAAAACAAACCTTCCGTCGGAAACCTCAACCTCCGAGACTCCTCGGAATATTGGTCTGAGACTTCCTCCTTTCCTGCTCATTCCGGCCTGCCTTTTCCTGGCCTGTTATTGGGCGGGCGACCCGTGCAGGGCGGGCCCCGTTGGCGGGCCGCCCGCTCGGAGAGGTGGGCACGCCGCGGACTGACGGCCGCCTCTACGCCCCGCTCTGGCCACGGCGTCGCATTCTTTGCGTCTTTTCTGAACGAAACGATGTTTGACACGACTGGAATCCCTCCTCCAGCTCTGTCTCTCCGTCCGTTCCTCCTCCCTCCCTCGTTTTCCTGCTCTGTCTCTCCGTCCGTTCCTCCCTCCCTCGTTTTCCCTGCTCTGTCTCTGCGTCCGTTCCTCCCTCCCTCGTTTTCCCTGCTCTGTCTCTCCCTCCCTCGCTCCCTCCCTGGTTTTTCCCGGGCGGTGACAATGCCTGTTCTGAGCGACGGCGGCGGCTCTGGAGGCAGTTGGCCGGGGTTCAGCGGGGAGCACAAGCGTGCCTTTATTCAGCCCGTGTGAAAATGTTTAAAACAGGCCGGCGTTCCCGCCGCCTCCCTCTCGGAGCGGAACTCCGGGGGCCTGGGACATCCTGACAGGCCGAGGGCTTGCCCCCCCCCCCCGCCTCACCCCCCTCACCCCCCTCTCCCCGCCCCCTTTCCATGACGGCTTCTGTGAAAGAGAGAGCGAGGGACCGGGTCCTCCACAGGCCTAGCACCGTACGGGGCATGTGTGTACTTTGGCATTTCGCTTTGGTTTCCGAAATCCAGAACGTGCCCCTGGTCCCGCCCCTCTGTCCCAGTGCAGGGTTTTTAAACGGTGTGCCTTTCCTCCGGCAGCGCAGTGCGGGCCCTGTGACCTCGCCGCGGGGCCGTGGTCATGTGACCGCGTTCGTCCCCGTCCTCTGGGTCGTCACGGGCGACGGCCTTCCCTGCGGGACGCTCGGAGAAGCGCAGTCAGCTGATTTGAGCCCTCTGGAGCACACGCTGTGCTGGAGCTGCAGGCTCGTCAGGGCGTCAGGCCTTAATCTGAAGACCTCAGCAGAACTCACAGTAACACAGATACCGCCCGCATTTTTATTGCGTTTGATTAACTGCTCACGGCTTCAGAAGTAACCTATTTATAACCGGTTTGAGTGTGTGTGTGTGTGTGTGTATGTGATATACACAGTATATATGTATGTGTGTGTGTGTGTGTGTGTGTGTCTATGTGTGTGGGTGTGGTTGTGCCTGTGTGTGTGTGTGTGTGTGTGTGGCTGTGCGTGTCTGTGTGTGTCTCTATACAGGTGTGTGTGTGTGTGTGTGGGTGTGGTTGTGCCTGTGTGTGTGTGTGTGTGTGTGTGTGTGTGTGTGTGTGTGGTGTGGCTGTGCGTGTCTGTGTGTGTGCGTGTGTGTGTCTCTATACAGGTGTGTTTGTGTGAGTGTGTGTGTGGTTGTGCCTGTGTGTGTGTGTGTGTGTGGCTGTGCGTGTCTGTGTGCGTGCGTGTGTCTATGTGTGTGGGTGTGGTTGTGCCTGTGTGTGTGAGTGTGGGTGTGTCTATGTGTGTGGGTGTGGTTGTGCCTGTGTGTGTGTGTGTGTGTGTGTGTGTGTGTGTGTGGCTGTGTGTGTCTGTGTGTGTGCGTGTGTGTGTCTCTATGCAGGTGTGTGTGTGTGTGAGTGTGGGTGTGTGTGTGTGTGTGGGGCTGTGCGTGTCTGTGTGCGTGCGTGTGTGTGTCTCTATGCAGGTGTGTGTGTGTGTGAGTGTGGGTGTGTCTCGTATAGAGAAGGAACATGAGCAGAGATAGGAGGTATGTGGGTACAGGTATACTCCAGGTGAAGGAGTGATTGAGAGAGAAGTAGGCCCCTGATGTAAACAGCACACGGGCTATAAATTCATCTGGGCTCCTCCTGTCTGATCTCATGTAACATTAATCCTTCCCCATGAAAGGCACCGTATTCAGAAATTCTGCTTCTGTTGAAAATCTGAGGCCTGAGTCTTTGGCTCTTTAATGTGAAAAACATATCGCCCGAAATTGAGTTGTTTGAATTCTTCACGGTCTCCATCCCCAGTATCCGGTTTGTCCGGTTTGGTCTAAATGAGGTCGGGCCTAAATGTGAGGCACGCATAGCATCATTTAAAAACAGAACGTGACCTTTAATTCTGTACCAGGCACTGACAGACTGTTCATTAAATTGGCAGAAGCCTTATTTTGCCAAGTGGCCATTACTGCATAAAAAAAATGTTGTTACCGAGCACCATTTTATGCTATTTTTTGGAAAGTGCTAGTCCACAGTTCCGTCTGTGTAGCTAGTACATGTTTAATATTTAATGGTTGGCCTAATTGTTGCTATTTTTCCTTTAAGTGGGTGGCAATCAAATAGATTATTGCTTCTCCTGCAATACTGCTTCCGTAATGACCTTAGAGAGAATTCAACCAGTAAAACCAACGGCATACTCGAAAATCATATCGTTTTCACCCCTTTTTGGAGGATCTCCTTACATTTTGAATTGAAGTCTATTTTGTGATTGTTCATTTAACCGACGCAGATGCAGCCAGTCAGCCTCCGCTCTGAAGAGGCCACAGCTTGCACGGCCGTTCCCAGCGAGGTTCCTCTCGCCTGGCGGTTGGCCTCGAGAGCCGACCGGCCCGGAATGTGCCGACTCCCCGGAATCTTCGGGCACTTTTTCGTGAAAGCGTTCCGGGGTCCAGACGATGGAAACCTGGACGTGCGGCTTGGCCGCGCACCGCCGTGTCAGATTCCCGCCCCAGCCCACAGAACGCTGGGGACGGGCGCGGATTCGGAACCGCCCCGCCATAATTCTGTCCCGTCCTGGACGGGGGGGGAGATTGACAGTGCCGTTTTTTTCGAACGTGTCTGCGAAACCTTGATGTGTGCCATCGAAAACACGAGCTGACAGAAGAACAATCCCCCCTTCTGTCCTGGAAGCGGCTTTTCGCCCATAAATCCTTCTGCTGGGAGGAAGGAACCCAAAGCAGCTCTCTGTGTAGTTACACACAGGTCGCCGTGGGGGTCACGGACCCAGGAAACGACTACGATTCCCAGGTGACACTTCTGCGGCACGCTTCAGAAAGATGCTCTGCTACATCCAGTATGCAGTTATGCGCATCGACCTGGTGAGGACATGAAAATAAACAATGCAATCCATCCATCCATCATCTATACCCGCTTATTCCTGGTATCCCAGCATGCATTGGATTGAGAGGCAGGAGGACAGTTTTCCTGTCCATTGCAGGGCATACATGCCACTCAGACACACTCATACCTGTGGGCGATTTAGACTCTCCAGTTAACCTAACCTGCATGTCCCTGGACTGTGGGAGGAAACCGGAGTACCCAGAGGAATGGAAAAAGGTGTTCGGCTCTGCAGGCAGTTTGGGATTCATTTTCAGACCATATCTGGTATAATTGTACTCATTTCTAATTCTGGATTCTTTTACTTTTGTCCAAAAATTTTATAATTCACTCTAATAATGGGGCCCCTTACTCTGCTGCCATATAACATAATAAATATGAGGTGCTTACAGAGCTGGAATTTTGATTATCAAGGTATTGTTTCCTTGTGTTTTTCCCAGTTTTATTTTAATAGCTTAATTGCAAAATTATAATTACCCAATTGTTATAGATTAATCATATATTTGGCAACGGAGAAACCCCTGTACTTTTCCTGAAATAGATGTATATGTGAGTGAGTTCTTTTGTTTATAGCATACTGCTCTCTTGAGATTTACTCTGAAATACTACTCTGCTTTGGTGTGGAACAACACCGTTCTCCCTAAACTCAACTTTTTTATTTAAAGCAAACATTCTCAAGGCCAGAAAAAAAGGCTTTATCACTCCGTGCTTTCACTGATCCCGACTTTTCTACACGGCGGTTTTTGTTTTGTTTGGCAGGGCCTGCTGGGATTGGGCCTTCAGCGGGGGGGGGGGGGGGGGGAGGGTTTTGCCAATGAAATATATTTCTGCTCTTTGACCCCCGTGGTTTTTGTTGCAAGTTGTCCAAACATAGTCCGTCACGTTTACAGGCAATAACTGTCAACAATTTGTCACTGTCAGGGATGGTTGTCTCAGAATTTATGCCTTGATTTTTGATGGGAAGTTATGATGGTACATTCTGCCATTTTTTTTTTGGAAAAGTGTGCTGATCAAGATCAAAAAGGCATATTTGTATTTGTTTTTGTTTAGAATGAATGTTCCATCTAGAAAGGAACTGAACGGGGGATACAATGTAAGTGATCTTTTTCAGAATTTTGAGGAGCCAATCAGCTGGCAGTGGGCGGAGTTACATGAGCAAAACCAGGTTCCCGGCTCCGATTAGATTTCTTCCCACTCACCAGTTTCCTTTCCAGTGCCTGAAATAAAACTACAGGCCAGGGTCAAAAAGAGGAGAGTGTCTGTTCTTGACGGGTACCAATGTGACTCAAAACCCTGGCCTGGATTCAATCAACTTCTGTCCATAAATTTGATCCGCAGTTAAATGCAAGTGTCATGTTTTTCTTCATGAACAGTTTGGCGAGTTTAGAAATCATCAACCCTGTAGAGGTAGCATTCGAAGTTTGCCTAATCCCAGATCAATCGGTACAGCCATGCACCCAGGGCTCTGGTGTCTGGTGGGAAAATAACTGTTCGGGCATGGTGAAAGTTTTAAAACTTAATCCTTGCTTAATTTTGCTTTAACTTAAAATCAACATCGTTTGGCAGTCTCGTCCTTTTCAGATCTTTACCTTTGTTTCATGGGCTTTAGTTTATAATGGACCTCTCCTTTCAGGACAGGTAAAAGGAGATCAAGGTAAGAAGCTGTCGTGGCTTGCCCCTGATCTCACTCTCCAAAATAAAAAAAAACAGGCGTGTCATGCTGCTATAACAGCAGTCACAAAGCTGTAGGCGTCGCAGGTAATCATACAGTAACTAGTGGAGACACGGATTAGGTAATGCCTTTGGGTTCACTGTACCGTGGCCTGTTAAAAGGTGTTCAGTATTTTCAAAAGAATGTACCGGAGATGAATTTTTTGTGTCCTTCAACGCGCTGGCATGAGGGCTGAGCGTGGAATGTGGCAGGTCAGAAGCGGTTCTTGTGGAGTTTGATCCGTTGTCTGTGCGTATGATTTACCAGAGGGATGTACTTCTTTTTCACGTTGCTGCCCTGGCCTGAGTGCACTAGGCCTGGTGAGTTAGAATGCTCACGGTACTAAGTCACAGTCTTCATTTCTGAATGACCACTGTGAAATATATGAATGATAAAAAGGGGGGGAAAAATGCCAAAGAATAACTGGCTAGCTTTGCCAGCTTGGTTTAGCTTCTGGTGCTTTAAATGTGAATGACTTACACAGTGACTGTAGTTTTACTTGGACTGACAATAAAACTTTGAAATGCCTAATATTTATATATATTCTTCATTTCCTCTTTTATGTGTCTCTTGCAGTTTCTCTCTCTCTCTCTCTCTCCATCTCTCTCTCTTTCTTTCTCTCTCTCTCTTTCGCTTCCTCTTCCTCTCTCCCTCTCTCCCTTTCTCCATTAATGTGCAAAGAAACAGAAAGCGTCAAGCTCAGTCAGTGCAAACAGGAAGTGAGTTGTTAGAATCAGGAAGTGATAATTGTCAGAAGAATATGAGCAGGGAGTTGTCAGCCCTGGTCTGGAAAGTAGGGGTCAGGGGTCACAGGCCATGTCTGCGCTGGATGACCGGTCGTCTGGACGCTTTGGCCAGGCCTCCTGTTCCCCATGGGTCTGTTCCTCTCACTCAGTGCATTTTGTGATTTACTGCCAGACCAGGGCTGTTAATACAAAACGACTCTGAATTAAGCTGCTCTTCAACCCCTGGCTGGGTGGCTTGTTTTTGTTTCAGCCGGGAGAGTGCAGTGAACCTTTTCAGTTTTACAAGTCTCAGACTGCCTGTCTGTCAGTCTGCTTTTCTTGGGTTAAGAAAATTGGTATCCTAACTGGGTCGTAAGTAGTTGGACGTCCGTGTATCTTGGAGTTACTTTGAATAATTTGTACGATCGCAGACTTGTTCCAGCTCATGGGTGATTATGGCTGACTATTCAATGTTTTTGTAATGCCTTAATTTATTTATACGCTTTATTAGAACTTATTAGAAATATTGTTCAAATATTTTAGACCGATTTACCCAAAGTGAATTTAAAGGTCCCTAATGAGACCATGTGTAGCCAATGTGATTTCTTTTCATTTTCTTATTTGATTGTGCCACTCAAGATACTTATTCTGCAATGTGTGTTGAGTAGGTTCCTGCATCATCTCAGGAAGTTCTTGTAAGACAATACCGAAGGTGGTAGATGTGGCTTGAGATATGTTGTAGAACATTTTTCCGTAAGACATATGGAACCGAGTGGACATATTCAATGTCTGCTGGCAAAGTGGTCAAGTCAGTCAGCCAGTGAGTAATGACTACATTGTCTCCAGCTACATCCTCTTCTTGCAGCTAAAATGTATGACAGCCATCGGTCTACATTACTTGCGTAAAACCATAATATCGGGTTTTGGGTTGTGCAGGATTACACGGTCGGACACTGAGGGAACGAGATTGCAGGTTTCCACAGGAAGGTTGTGGTGGTATGCTAGATAAAGTTGAGAGTTGTGGAGTCGGACAGGCGGCCTGCTCGGACGATTTTAACACTGACACAGGTCCATTTGGGTTTCATCTGAGCTTCGAGGGTTCTGGCAAAGCCTCGTGCCAATAAAACTGTTTTCAAATTAAGGAAGAACAGTGGTGAGATTGGAGAGCGGGAAGAGATGTCGAATTGTATCAGTATGAAGGAGATCTTGGGGGGGAGGGGGTCCTCATATTTGAATGTTTTGCATGCCTGAAGGAGTTCTTTTGAATTTGAAAAGAATTAATTGGGACAAAGCTTCAGAGAGAGTACTAGAGATGGGGTGGAATGTGGAGATGGAGAAAGCTCGAGAAGGTTTAGCTAAAACGAGAACGAGAGGGGAGGAGAGATTGATTGGTTCACCAGGCCACCTGACCACACCGCTGACGAGTTTTGTGTCCGGAAAGATCAGACAGACGAGTGGAGCCAGTTAACTTTGCGGAGAACCGCCCCAAACGTCATCCCTCTGTCCCACCACTCTACCCAGAGATCCTTGTTTGGTAAAGATTTCACAGCTACGCCGGTATCGGCACTTGAGCTCGAACATGCCCTGGCACTTATGGTTAATTATAGCCGTGGATAAGAAGGGTGGAATACCCTCTGCTCATCGTTGTGGTTCTTTGTCTGGTGCGGTCAGCGCTGCCAGATAGCTTCGACCTCGGAATGCTGCGGTGTTTTTCTTAATTTATTATAATTTTTTTTACTCTTCAGTTGCTTTGTAAGTTTACCATCCACGCGTAAAGCGCTATTTTTGACGGAAACAGTCATGTTAAAGCGGGAACAGCTCGAGCTGATACGCCGCAGACATTCCGAATTCCTCCCGGGGCTCTCGCATCCTAATATAAATCCCACTTACGCCACAAAACGCGAGGTGGAATTCCGTATCGCTTTCAGCGCTGCGTTGGCTGAGGGGGCGAGGCCTCTGACTCAGACCCCCGAAACAACCTTAGAACCACAAATAGCGGGGCCCAGGGCAGACTGTAGAATGCACTTTATGTCCGTGCGGAGCCTTTTCTCACAAGAGTCTAAACAACATATGTTCTGTCTGGTTCTTGGCCCCCAGAGGGAATTTTTTTTTTTTCCCCCTTCTGTGCAAAATTATACGTTAATGGATTGATAATGTGTGTCGTTAAAAAAACCGCCCGGACTTTCCATTCTGGTGCGGAGAGACGTGATGAGGCATTTTCTCTCTGAGAATCACAAACCCAGGGCTAGAACTTGAAATGAATGCACTGTCAAGGATGAGACTAATTGTTAGTCATCACAACCAAACCACCGTTTCAAGAACCTTTATTGGAGATGAGACTGAGTACAATCATGCTGCTGTTTTCCTGAATATGTGCTGTTGAAAATAAAGTGTCTTTCAATCCCTCTGAAGCAAAAGGATGACATATTTATGTCTTGATGGACATGTCCCCTCAGAATTTTTAAAGTTATTTAGCTTAAACCAGTAGACCACCCTTTGCCATGACCTTTACTGAAGCCCCCTTGACCAATGCTTTAGAGGTATGGCTCCCTACAAGTACCAGTTAAGATCCAGTTAATCTTAACCTGTCATCCATGTCAGCATAGAAGAAACGTCACCACTGATTGCGTCCGCACTTGACTTAACAAGTCATCGGGTTAAAGCGCCGTTGGCGTGAATCTGTGACTGAACCCGAAGGTTTCTCCTGGTGTCCCACGCGCACGGCTGTGTGAGCTGCCATGCTGCTGTGCCGTAGAACGGTGGATCGTTTCCCATTGGTTTAGCCGGTGGCGTTAAACCTGTTTTCCAGAAACACCGCGCTCTCTCCCAGAGGCTAGCCGGCTGCTTGCGGGGCCGGTTGGAAAAGCTTGGCCGGGGCACGCCGTGACCCAGAACGCTTTAGTAAGAAATTTATATCTGGTTTTTTGGGGCGTAAAAGCCTGCAGAGTGTTTTGTGGGTTTGGCTAAGACGCGGAGAGGCATTTGAGGGAACATTGATGTTTTAGTCTTTCTTTCTTTTTTTTTTCTTCTCCCCCAGATTTGTTGGGGAATGAATACTTCAGCGTCGGTTATTAGAGAATCTCATGCGCGGAGGGAAAGAACCACACAAGCTATTTTCAGACGGACCGAATCCAAGGCTCTCCACAGCAGCTGTTATTAGAGGACTGTTCAGTCGCTTAGATAGATGATGGGGCTTCATGGCTGCTTGTGAAACTCTACAGACTCTGTGGATTCTTACTGCCGGATTAGTCATATTTATATATAGACACAGCTGGCTTATAGGCGGTAGATTATCTTCCTATTTTTTCTTTTTACCCTTGTTTTTAGTGAGTTACCTTTGCCTTTTTAAGTAATGCTCAGTTGCCATAGACGTAGGCATCTTCGATGAATACATATTCTGGAATAATATGTAAAAAAAAAAATTAAGTAAATAAAAAATCACAGGCTTCTATCATGCATGATTATGATAAAGCATAATGAGTGCTACTATACCTATTTTCAAAGATTTCCAAATATGTTAATGCACACTTGTTTATATTGAAGTTACCAACTTCATTTTGTGAACTTCAGCAATGTAATTTGCCGTACCATGATACTGTCTGTCCACCATTGATTTCCGCACAGCCGTGAGTGCACAGATTAAGCGTACGTGTGCAGAATAATGTGTTTTAGCAGGCCAGACAGCGATACAGAAACAGGGTTTGAAATGTGGGGTTGTTCAGGGTCAGCCAGTGCTCAGTGCTCTGGAGCGAGGGCCCTCAGTGCTTAATAAAGGCTCTGGGCACAGCGACGGCCCTCAGTGCTTTAATAAAGGCTCTGGCGTGTTTTATTCCTGGCTTGTTTGACGGAGCGATGCTGATAAGCGCGGTATCGAGGGCTCCTCAGCTCGCCGGTTACTCTTCAGTGAGTGATGAGCACGTAGACAGAGTGCAGAACCGAAAATGAGCAGCTCTGGAGTGTTTCTCCTTCCCCCTACCCCCCCTACCCCCTACCCCCTTATCCCCCTACCCCCCCTACCCCCTACCCTACCCACCCATACCCCCCTACCCCCCACCTACCCCCCTACCCCCCTACCCCCTACCCCCCTACCCCCCCTAACCCCGACCCCCCTACCCCCCTACCCCCCCCCCTACCCCTACCCTCCGACCCCCCTACCCCCCCCCCCTATCCCCTACCCCTACCCCCCTACCCCTGTCTCTGGCCTGGACCCAGCTGGGTTTATGTAAACACCCGTATCCTACTTCAGAAAAAATAAATCGGCCCTCTGAAAAAAAAGGAGGGAAAAAGAAAAATGTCAGTATTTCAGTGCTGCATGACTGCAGGCAGCTGCCAGGGCTCGCCCCCGCGAAAGCTGATACAACGTCAGATACCATATTCCTAATTATTCCTCTGGTTGTCCGCCGTTTTTGAAAAATATGCAATTTCGGGAATGCTACTGTGTATTGAGTTTCGGGGGGTTTGAGCACAGACATTTGACGGAGGAGACAGGTTTTTGGAAAAAACTGTGTGCTTCATTTTTTACATAGAGGATATTTAACTGTAGGGAATATTTAACTGTAGTAATGCTTAATCCATTCATGAGGCATTTCCCTGTGGATTCCAATACTCTTCTGCCTTTTCTGTTATTCAGTTAATTAGAGAAACTGTTGTTTAACGCCTTTGGTCTAGCTTGCATTTGCCTTTTAAATACCATCGAAGGTCATCGAAGACACAGCACTTTTCAAGAGGTAAGAAGAGGGGGATCAAGAACTAAAAACTGTGACATGCTTGTGTTTCAGTAGTACTATTTTTTTCCCCCCATTCACACCTCTGATGTCAGCTTTAAATTTGTGCTTCGTGGAAATTATTAGGCCTGCGTGCCAAACTGACCTCATTTTAGCCACAGACCGCTACTTAGCTGTTCCTTAGCTGACTGTACCCTGGCAGGGTTTGTCATGCTGAAGCTTGACTATATTTAAAAAATGCATCTGATTTATTTTATTGCCTCTTTTTACTGAATGCAGTGTAGACCGGTGTTCATTGACTCACACACACACACACACGTTTGCTCTAAATTTCCCTCTCTCACTGGTTCAGTCAGACATGCTTAGTGTAGCAGTTTGTCTCTGGTACACCCCCCATTCAGGAAAGCTTACTGTACAGGCCTCTTGGCAAGGTGCAGGTAGTTATTGCCTGTTCTTTTGGGGCTGCTAGATTTTTCTGAGAAACCAAATACTAGCTGCCTTTTTCCCTCCCCAATGAGGAGCCCTCAGCTGCCCCAGACAAGCTCCAGTGCCACAGACAGGCTCCTGTACCCTGTACCACAGACAGGCTCCTGTACCCTGTACCACAGACAGGCTCCTGTACCCTGTACCACAGACAGGCTCCTGTACCCTGTACCACAGACAGGCTCCACTGCCACAGACAGGCTCCTGTACCCTGTATCACAGACAGGCTCCTGTACCCTGTATCACAGACAGGCTCCTGTACCCAGTGCGACAGACGGGTGCCTGTATCACAGGGCTCCTGTGCTGTATGGGGAGGTTGTTTGACAGTCTTGCTCTTGTAGTCTTTGTTCTGTGACCCGTCTCTTGACCCAAAGCTCTGGCCCTCTTTCAAACTTGTCCTTCGATGTCTTTTTAATAGATATCCAGTTATTGGGATATCTGTGGATATTTTTGGATCATGACCCAGACAGAAGGTTGATCTTTATCCTGACGTGAATCCATTTTGTGTTTCTGTGAAAACATGCGATGCGACGCATGGCGGCTGCTGTTACTGTGGTCCCGTGATCTGGGGGGGCCCGACCACAAAAATGCGTCGGTTGGCTAACGGCGGCTCCACTGGTGAACCCATCACGCCTTTGAGATAACACAGCTGTGCAAACTCAAGGCTAAATCATTGATTTTTCAGTGAATAGTGTCGTGTCCTGACCCTCTTTATCTCTGACCTCTACTGACTCGACTAAAATGCCTCAATGCCTTTGCTCCTTTTCTGCTTTAATGTAAATTTTATGACCCTGTCTTCTGACTTCTTCGTCTCGTAATGGTTTCCAGCACTAATTCATTACCTACAGGGAAGTTCTGTTTACTAATTGAGCACATTAAAATGACACGAAAGTATGCAAAAGCAAAAAATGCTTCCTTGCATTTTTAAATATTTAAAAACTGAGAACAAGATGTGTACAGATTGTGTTTCTGGGAACAGTTTGCCGATTTGTCAATGCGGTGAGACAGTTTCACTTGCAAGCAAAAAGTAACTTAAAACAAGTTAATATTTTGGACTTGAGAGAAAAAAAAAAAGCTTTCAAGTGTCATTGCAAGGTTAAAACAGTTGTTAAGACAGATTTATTTGTTTGGTTTTTGCAGTGTGGATTTCAGTCCCTGCAGGGACACTAGTATTTTTTTACCAAAGCACTGTACACCAGCGGTTATTATAAGAGCTGTGAGTGATATATAAGAGGCTCCTCTTAAAAAGCCTGTTCTGTGAGAACACATTTGTTCCGTGGATCCGCAGAGATGGACGTGGCGGGCCGGGTCTTCTGACAGGGGTGTTTTACGGTTCCCCCTCTGGGCCCGCGGACCGGCCCGGCTCGTAAAAAGTGTGGTTTCTCCAAACTGCGAGCAGATGGCACGGAGCGTCCCGCTCCCCGGGCTGCGCCAGGGCCTCCGGACGGCACGCCACGGCGCGGGGAGCTCAGGTGTTTCTCATCCACCGGGCGGCACCCGACCAGGAAGCCCCAAATTTACTGCCCCGCGCGGAGTATTCTTTTCCCCCTCTCTTTTTCATCCCCCCCCTTTTTCTTGCTCTCCTTTGTTCACCAGAGCGTGGCAGGAGCTTTGATTGCAGGCGAAGGGCAAGGCCGGGGGGCACAAGGCCGGGCACCGGGAGCGAGCGGGCGGGCGAGGGTGGCACGCCGACTGAATCCGCGCTCTGCGATGAGCGAATCTCGCACGGAGACCTAACGTGTGGATAAGAGCACTGAAGCGATCCCTGCCTGCTCTGTTTCCCGCTCTTTCCGTGAGGGGATTTCGGCCGCTGTACGGGTCTCTGTTTATCACACCGCCGGTTCCTAAACGGGACGGGGTGTCGCTGGGATTCTCGTTCTGAGAGGGTTCTGCGGCTCTCTTCAAACCCCCCCCCGCCCCCCGGGGCCTGGTGAACGCTGGAAGGAAGCTGAACCTTTGGTCCCGGGGCTCAGCTTCGTTAGACTGAAGTGGGCCTGAGAGAGGCTGAGATTCAGGCTGGGCCGCGATCTGCTTCGCCCACCAGTGTCAGATTTTTTATTTCACATCATTATTCCTTTTTTAACAAGTTACAGCCATGTGAGGTTAAGTCTGTGGTTTTCAATGGTGCTCTGGACAGGTACGATACAATTAAACTAAAAACAGTGAACACCCAGCAGTTTTCATAATGAGTGTCTGTATATACTGTAACCAGCTAATACAGACAGCAAACAGCCCGGTTGTGAAATCTGATTGGCTACTTCTGACTCTGTTTCCCTGCTGGACTCCCCCCTGGACGCACACGGCTGCTTTGAGCTCCAGGCTCGTCTGTCTGTGTGTTCTGCGGCGTATGCATCCAGACGCGTGGCAGTAATAATATAGCCCCGCTGCGGGTTTACCTGCGCAGCTCGGCTCTACAGGGAAAGACCCTAAACGAGGGGTCCATTCCTGCAGTGAGAGTGATGGCTCTATCCTGTTCTGAGGAGTGTTTCCTGGTCTCCTGCTCTTGATAAAGTTCACTTCCTGGTTTCTGGAGCTTGAAGGCCTAACTTTAGGCCTGCAGCCTTTGTGCCGGGCCTGGTCTGGCTGGCTCCTGAGATCTCAAATTGATGGAGTATGTTTGGTGTATAATAATGGCCGGGGAGGGGGGTGGGGGTGGGGGTGGGGGGGGAGGGGTGATGCTTGTTGGAAGGGAGCTGACCTGAAACCAGGCTGGAGAAACGGGTGAAGGCCTGTTCTATTTGAGGTGCACCTGGATACTTACTGTACTTCTCGCTGTACTCCAGCGAAATGTCAGACATCTGTAAAGCATCTGCGCTGGTATCTCATAACACAAGGCATTTACGGTTCGCAGGTCCTGCTCGAGTTAAGACATAAATAAGAAGGATAAATGTGTTTTATTTTCCATGTTTAATGGTCAAAGGGTAGGGTTTTTGCCCAGACAGCTAATACAGGGCCTCGCCCTGAAAGTGGAATCATAGAAAAATGTCAGAAAAGGGTAAGCGAGATGGCCAAAACCTCGTGTTTTCGCTTGCCAACATATTCAGTTGTGAGCAAGATTTACCATCTCTGAAGCGCCCCCTGTTTTTAACACTGGCGTCCTGTGCGAATAAACGTGAGTTTTCCTTTTCCTGGCACCAAACTGCGGTTGCTGTGTACAGTACTGAGGGTGTGGTCCTCGCCTTCATGTCTTAATTCTGGTAGCCAATGCGTGTTATTAATACTGGGCACCTTGGCATCCCAGGCTGTGGCTCAGGGCTTCTGATCAGTCCTGTCAGTCTCAGGAGCTCTAGCCCTTGGGTGTGCGTAAGCGCACGGATAAGGCGTGGCCCCACGTCTCCAAAAAATGTCCAGACGAGGGCTATAATACGCCCCTCGCTGTCCTCCAGACAAAACTTTTTACTGCTGGAAAGGGGGGGGTGCCACGGCCCGAGAGCTCACACGTCTGCTCGCTCTCTTTCCGTCCGGCTTTGTCTCTCTCCAGATCTCGTTCTCTTATCGCCAAATTCCGTTTCGGTTTTTCCCGAGCCGCTGTTTTTCTTGGGGGCGGGCCAGTGTCACGGCGGCACGGTTCGTCGAGAAAGCCGTCCCTCGTCCGCGTCTTCGGGGAGGTGACGTAACGTTCCTGCGAGCTCGCCGTGGGACGGCGGTTTCGGGCGACGCCGACAGATGTTCCAGTGAAACGACGGGAGGGGCGCACCTGTTTCCCACGTCCCACGGCCGGTCGTTAAAAAAAAAGAAAAAAGAGAAACAGCGTTACAGTACGCGCCTCAGGCTACGCTGAGCATCATAACTGCCACATGGAGAGTTATGGCTTTGTGAAATATACATTTTAGGGGAAAGCGGGGCCAACAGAGTAGCTTTACATAATTATGTTTTTACTGAAGCCTTCGTTGAGCCTCTGAAGAGGACATTGTGATGCGTGCAGCATATTGAATATATTTGGTTGTGTTTAAATTCATAATCAAAACTGCTTAAAGCCCCCATCAGCTGCTGTAGCCCAAGCTACTATAGTTGTAATGGACATAAAATTCTTAATGCTTTTCCCCCTTTTTTCCCCAAGTTTGGAATGCCCAATCATATTCAATTGCCTTGAGCTCTGCTATTGGTTCAGGAGAGTGCTGACAAACCCTCTGATTGGGCAGCCGAACAGGTGGATTTGTGGGCCATAATTGACCAATGGGGATCTGGCTGACTGAAGTTGTGCGTTTCCCTATATGGCTGTCGACCACAGGCAGTATCGGGGTCGGGGTTCGCTATCAGGCAGAGGGGTCTGTCTGCACTGTAGAACGGTGCCTTAACAGGATGCGCCACGCAGCAAGGTGGTTGCAGAGTTTTTGGAAAGGTAACGGCAGCCACTGAATAACGAGCACATGTTGAAGACATCACGCAGACACAGGAAAGATAAACACTTCACTTTTTTTGCCGGGGAGACTGGAGGCAGGGAGAGAGGGTAACTTTCGGCCAGAAAAAAAAAGTTTGCATCTCAGCTTCCCGAATGTGAGTTGGCTCGGGGAGCGCGGGAGCACCTGGTGGTTTCCATATTGAGTCTAGCCGCTCGACTGCGGATTCTCCAAATCGGTGTGTTTGCGTTGCGCAGCGCAAACGTCATCGGGAGGTGAAACGTAAGACAGTAAAAGCCTGAATTGTCTGATTGTGTTTGGCTGTTGGAGGTCAGTGCTGGGCTGGGACCTGGGGGGGAAGGGGGTGGGGGGGAGGTGCCTGGGCTTCTGGATAGTAATGGGAAAGGAGACCACACATGTACTGCTGTGAAGTTCTTCTTCGGATTATTATTGAGTCCCAGTTAACTGATCACTGTTAAATAATTGTAACAGCCGAGATGGAAGAATTTTTCTTGCGCTGCATTGTGGATGTATGCAGCATAAGAGATACAGAGCTTAAATAAGGCTGTCGAGCTGACAGTGGATGAGAAGACATTAAGTGTGTTTCATCGGTCCATGTTTGCGTGACTCTTTATAAATCATTCTAATCTGGTGTAATGAAGAAAATAATGCTCCAGCACTATGCAATGTTCTCTGCTTTGTAACGCCTTTGGCCATACCGGTTTTGCGCTACCATACCAACAAAGCACATTTTGTTTTGACTGGAGAGAAAGAGTGGGTGAAAGGTGTGTAAGAAAGGAGCGATTGTTGGTAAGTTGTTTGTTTCCTTACGACGTTCACGCCAGTTGGTTATTTAATCGCTTCACCACTTATTGTGTCCCAGCCACCTGTTAGCTGCAAAAGCACTTTAATCGGTTTGACATTATTCATAGGTCATAAAGAACAATGAAAGCTGTATGACTTTGCTTGAAAACTTTGAAAAGTGAAGCTATCTGGACTCCAGATATATACAAGCTCTTTGGCCCTTTCACATCTTGCTTGCACGAGGAGGTAGTGGTCGGAAACTTTCTCCAGTCTGGTCTTTACTCCACACTGCTCTTTACTCCACACTGGTCCACCCTGATCTTTACTCCACACTGCTCTTTACTCCATACTGGTCCACCCTGATCTTTACTCCACCCTGGTCTTTAGTCCACACTGCTCTTTACTCCACCCTGGTCTTTAGTCCACACTGCTCTTTACTCCACACTGGTCTTTAGTCCATTCTGGTCTTTACTCCTGCGTAGTCCCGCCACCTAGGGCATGGAGCCCTGTTTGTGCTCAGGATACCCGGCCCCTCCTCTTCCTCTCTCCGTTGCCAGGGGCAACACAAACAGGCCCGGGCCCGCCGTGGGAACTCCCGCCGTGTCCTCCGCGCTTACCTTCTCAGCGGGAATGGCGGCTGTGGCTTCCTGTCCCGAAGTCCCGCCCCCTCCTCCGGCCCTCTCTCATTGTGGCGCTTCCTGTGAACGCTCTGCGTTAAAAGTGTGACCCGATTTATGAATTATTAATGGCGGGTCCCACGCCTGGGTGGTCTGTTGTTTCAAATGGCTGATATTTCCTGAAGCTCGGGTAAAAGCCACACCTACACAGACAGGCATTTATTCACAAGCACAACACACACACACACACACACGTGCACTCACACATACACGTACACACGCATGCACACTCACACATGCACTCACACACACGCATGCACGCATGCAAACGCACACACACAGACACACACATACTCACCCATACACACACTTGGCCACTTTCTCTGAAACCCTATGGGAACCCTCGAAGGCCACATAATTACATTGTATGTTTCCACTTATTTTAGAATGTTTTGGACGCTACATCAAGAGACACATCTAGGCCACATGCGTTTTCGCTGGCTCAGATATAATCATCACAAGTGGAGCTCAGCGTTTGGTCGGTTAGCGATTATGAGCGCTCGTAATGGACCGCTTGGCTGGAGGTCTTTTTCTGCTCCACAGACTACCGCACCACACCTCGCTGTGGAGTTCAGGTGACAGACCAAGACCGGGGTGAAGTGAAGTATTGTTTAGATCTGTTGTAAGCCAACATTGGCTTGGAGTAATTGAGTAATTAGTCATTTTAGATCATTAGGATTATTTGCTCTTAATGATCGATTAACTTATCAGAAACATCTTTGTGGAAGCAGTTTGTTGACTCCAATTAGATTTGCAGTAATGCACTGTGTGCTTCTCAGGTTTCTTGAGGTTATTTGGGCTAATTGTATCATAAAAGCTATGGGAAGGACACATGGAAGCAATTGACTGTTGGCAGAATCTCTCTCTCTCTCTCTCTCTCTCTTTCTCTCTTTCCCTCCCTTGTTCCTTCTCTCCCTCATGCTCTATACATCAGTGGGCTTGGCTAACACACCCACAGAACTGTAGCTCGTTGTAACCGTGCTCTGTGTTTTTAAGCACACAAGAGCACAGTTAAAGAGCACTGTTTATGCAGAGGACTTCCAGAAGTGTCGAGGACAGACATCCTCCTCTGTACGTCTCCATTCAGCCGAATCGCTGCACACATGGGCAGAATTCCCTGGGCTCCCACCCGACCCTATTTTTAGAAGTGTTCCTGACCCCTGTGACATTTGACTGAAGCTGGTCTGATTCGAAGAGCTGCATTTGCAGCGTCTGATGAGGAAATCCATTCGCAACACGTTGAATCAATCCCACGCTTGAGTCATTTCGTCTCAACTGCAATGAACCAATAACCTATCGGATATTAAGTCGTGTCAAGACCATAAGATACATTGTGAGATAAAGTTTTTACGAATAATTAGGTGGTTTATATGTCTATGTAAAATGATAAAAATACTTATAAGTGTTTAAGAATAGAGTTCTTGTTGTTTAAAGTGTCAGGAGAAGACCTTGCTGAGCAGCTGCAAGGTGCTAATGCAGCAACAAGCCAAGGAGACCTTTAGCTGGTAAAAACCAGTTGTGCCACATTGAGTCATGGTCGGCTGCTTGCGGAGCTCAGAGTAGATCTAGAGATGTGTCAGTAATAAGGCTCAGCCCGCAACAGCGAGCAACTTTGATCATCTGATACGTCCAGGAGCCGAGCACTTAGAAAAAGAGGCTGATGTTGAAATCCGATCAAGGTCTGAACGTGAGGAGGACTGTCGGCAGCACTTGAGGTGCTCCGTGGACCTCGCAGGATGTCCTTCAAACCGTGTAGCGCCTGCACTCGTAGTATTTGGGGAAGTTGTTCTTTTTTCCCAGCAGTTTAATTTTGTGGGGGTGTTGCGTGTGACGGCCAAATACTTCTCTAAATGGCGGAGCCGCGGTATGAGCCTTCGGTACGGAATAGCTAGTCATTAGCGTTTACGGCTCTCCGTAAACAGCTTTCCCGAGAGCTCGCCGCTGCTCGCCGCGTAGATCACGGCTCTCTCTTTGGCCTCTGCCCCGCAGGGCTCATCTCAGGCCTTCCTGACAGCCTCGCAGAACCACAAACGGCCATTTTTTTCCCCCGTATTCGCATCTGCAAAAGGAAGGTAATTAAGCGGTTGTGCTCTATTTTCGTTTTGTCAAGAGAGCAGAGGAAGAATATTCCGTGTCTCACTTCAGGCCTGTGAACGTTCTACAGCACTTTCTGGGGCGAAATAAGAAAACCACGTTTTCCCAGGAAATAGGCTGTAGTCAAGCATCTATATCTTCTCTTCACAAGATATTTGTGGGCTCTAATAGCTATTAAACTGGCTCGTTTTCTGTGCGTTTGGTCCAGGATCTATCATGTCATATTAAGTTGAATGTGTGGCTTGAGGAGCATACTCTATGGGTTGATGATTTCTCGCGTCATGCACAGTATAATTGGACGGTAAATCCAAGCATCCTGTGCCCACTCCCGGACGTTCGTGCGATCTGTTTATGAGCGTGTGCATCACTGCGTAAGTATGAATGTGCAGTTTGTCTGTTCCCGAGAACATTCCTGACATTCCTTCTCTTGGCATGCCTTAATCTTCCAAACGCCAAGGAAGAAAGCCACAGAGTAGTCACTCGGAAGAGAAACCACCACAAAACATTTTTTCATGAATCGATATTGTACGGCTGATTGACTAAGTAGCGTGGTATGCACAACTGAACCATTTCCCTTTCGGTTGCTTCTCCAAAAAAAAAAAAATTGTTTTCCAAGGATGTTAAACTTAATTTAAAGTGAAGTGATAATTGTATGATTAATGTCTAGAAAGGATTTCGGTAAAGAGGTCTGTTGTGGTCTGTTGTGCAATTCCTCTTTTGAGCTGGAACCAGGCTGCTGTACGTCAAGCCAAACTTTGCTGATGTGGCACAAATGGCTTTCCAGAGCACGTGATCTCACTCTGAATTCTGCTCAGACAAAGATTGCCACACGGGTACAGATCCGTCTGTTACCCCACCCCCCCCCCCCCCCCACCCCCCCTTTAATGGATTTTTGGATATGCTGTCTGTGGTTGACAGGATAGGCATTTATTTAAAAAGAGAGAGAGAGAGCTTTTAGCGCGCTCAGTAAAGATACTGCGGCGTTCGTAGTGGCACGGCGACGAGCTTCCTCCTCCTCGCGGTTTTCACGAGCGTCTGGAGACTCCTGGAGGGCGCCCATAGGAAACGGCAGCTCCTTGTTCCCCTCTTGCAGCGACGGAGGCGTGAGCGCTGTGATTACGCTCCCCATTTCCTGTCTGAAAGCTCCGGCGAGCGCTTCCTGTGTAGCGCGCTAATGCGCCTGCCACGTCCGTCACTCCTTTTCCCGCCGATTTTCAGCCTTCGAACCACCTGACCGTCTGCGCCCCACCCAGCCTCCTCGCCTAGCTGCCCCGCCCCACCACCCCGCCTCGCCCCGCCAGCTGCCCCGCCCAGCCTCCCCGCCTCGCCACCCCACCAAACCGCCCCACCCTTCCCGCGTACCGCCGTCGCTGCGCGTAGCTGGAAGTAGCGCCAAAGTTTTCATTTCTGTCCTTGTTAAACAAGCAGCAAACACAATAAAGAAAGACATTCTTTGGGTGATTGGGATCAGGCAAGGGCATGAAATTAAAATAAAACATTACATTTATAATAAGGTTTTCTCAGAAAACAATATAGCAAATGTTTATTTTGTTTCTTATAATTAATATGAAACCTAAAACCAAACCAAATATATAAACCTATAACCAAACCAAAATAAATAACCACTGACTGGGGTTCAACTGTTTATTTTTACAAAGCGTATATGAAAGATCCAGAATCGCAAAATGGCTTTTCCTGAAGTAAACCCATCGGAAAGGTATTTCCTTTGGACAGGTACTTCCATTTAAATACCTGAGGAATCTTGTCCGCTGATTTGTCTCAGTGGGCTAAGCAGGACACTTTAATGGTTTGCCATTCAGCATTATGCCTTATTTTAGCCAAGTCGTCTGTCAGGTTTAGTTTTCTATACACTTTTTTGATAAATAAGCTGTTTGCTACTTTAGTATGTTTTTTTCCATATTTGGCAGAATTTGGAAATGGTCTCTGATTACCCCGTATGGCGTGTATTTTACCTTACCCTGTCAGTGTGTGTTAACACGGACGTGGTGGCGGTGACAGGGAAAATATTCGGGGAGCTGATTTTTCCCTTACTGATTACCGGATCGCTTAACTTTCAGAATTTCAGTCGATGCTACGCGACATCCGTCTCACCGTCAACGTTCTGGCAGTTCCGACTGCCACGTTCTTCCTTTCTTTTTTCACCCCTTTTTTCCCTGATGTGGATTGCTCATATATGGATCGTGCGCTGTGCTCTTTCTTTCATAAAAGGACTGCAATTCCGATTTGCACGCGTCTCGCAGGAGCACGAAAGATCCGATTGGACCGGAAAAATTTTCTGTTATCCTTCGCTAAGATTGTCCCGTCCCGGTTGGCGAGCGCTTCTGAGCCGCCGTGGAATCGTGCCGTTGGCGGATGCGGCGCTCTGCGCGCCAGGGAGCCCCGGCTAGTCACCGTGCTCACGCGTCCCTCGCTAACCGCGAGTGTGACCGATTCAGGCCTGTGAACTGGGCCCTAATGGAGCCGATTCACGGTGATTCATTCTCTCTGTCTGGCGTTGTGCATTCAGAGTGGCTGCAGCGTGGAGGTGAACGGAGTTCTTACAACAGCCAATGAAAGCTGAAGGACTACGCCTGGTATTAGTATCATTAATAATTTCAGTGTCTGTCCAGTGCCATTTTTTTTTCAAAGCTTTTGGAAGGTTAATTTTAAGGTTGAGTGCCAACTGGTGACCTTGTTGTAGCAAGCAAACAGGACACGGACCATTTGAGAAAACTCTTAAGTGTTCCCAGTTGGAACTGCACTCTTTTCAAAATGAGTTTGCGGCAGTTCAGTGAGTGTATATATTTGCCGCCCCGCACCATTTTGAAATCAGGTTTTGAGGGTTCACACGTAATTTGGCCGGTGGAATTCACAGGGGTGGTTGAGCTCTTTGTTTTTCTGTTTCCTTGGTGACCTGTTCCTCTCCTCTGAGGCGAGTCTGATAATGGGGGTGGAGCCTGTGCATCTTACCTGAACGCGCTCAGGTTGGGGCTAGCTCAGCCTGCCATCCCGGGTCAATCATTTTTTAATATATGTTTGCTAAGTATACACCATTATCAGGAGAGGCTCGCATAGCTGGCATTCTTTTTGAAACATTTTAGCTGTGTCTGCAGTGAGGTGTTTACAGAATCAGTTCAGGTTAAGCACCTCGCTCAAGGCCAGGCCTCGAGATTCAAACCCGCAGCCCCTGAGCTACAGCCACAGCTGTTTAACCGTTAGTGCGCAGTGCTGGGGGATGTCATCTGCTAGTTTGAAGGCCGATGAGAAATGCTGAAGGAACAGTGGGGGAAATGTGCATCCAGATGTCCACCACGTGGTCGTGCTAAACGTGCTACGCTCTAGTGACTTGCAGGAGTGCACATGCTGCCGTGTGTCTTCTGTTTCCGTGGGGACCAGATATGGGGAGGCATATGATGAACATGTGCTTTTTTTGTGTGTGTGGGAACAAGCAGGCGGCGGTGGTCAGACTTTGTAACAACACAGACTTTGTGTGTGTGTGCGTGTGTGTGTGTGTGTGTGTGTGTGCGCGTGTGTGTGTGTGCGTGTGTGTGTGTGTGTGCGTGCGTGCGTGCGTGCGTGCGGGTGCGTGCGTGCGTGCGTGCGTGCGTGTGTGTGTGTGTGTGTGTGTGTGCGCGTGTGTGTGTGCGTGTGTGTGCGCGTGTGTGTGTGTGTGTGTGTGCGTGCGTGCGTGCGTGCGGGTGCGTGCGTGCGTGCGTGTGTGTGTGTGTGTGTGTGTGTGTGTGTGTGTGTGTGTGTGTGTGCGCGTGTGTGTGCGTGTGTGTGTGTGTGTGTGTGTGTGTGTGTGTGTGTGCGTGCGTGTGTGTGTGTGTGTGCGTGTGTGTGAGTGTGTGTGTGTGTGTGTGTGTGTGTGCGTGTGTGTGTGTGCGTGTGTGTGTGTGAGTGTGCGCGTGTGTGATGTGTGTGTGTGTGTGTGTGTGTGTGTGTGTGTGTGTGTGTGTGTGTGGGTGTGTGTGTGTGTGTGTGTGTGTGTGTGTGTGTGTGTGTGTGTGTGTGTGTGTGTGTGTGTGTGTGTGTGTGTGTGTGTGTGTGTGCGTGTGCGTGCGTGCGTGCGTGCGTGCGTGCGTGCGTGCGTGCGTGCGTGCGTGCGTGCGTGCGTGCGTGCGTGCGTGCGTGTGCGTGTGTGTGTGTGTGTGCGTGTGTGTGTGTGTGTGTGTGTGTGTGTGTGTGTGTGTGTGTGTGTGTGTGCGCGTGTGTGCGTGTGTGTGTGTGTGTGTGTGTGTGTGTGTGTGTGTGTGTGTGTGTGTGTGTGTGTGTGCGTGCGTGTGTGTGTGTGTGTGTGTGTGTGTGTGTGTGTGTGCATTAACGGTACCAGAGGAATGCGTGAAGGGGAAAAAATGGACACGCCACACGTTTATTGCCATGGAGATGCAGTGTAGATGGGTTTCTCTGATGCTGTTTGACAAGTGTACTGAAGCTGAATGGTACTGAGTGGAAAGCATATCGATTTACAATCGCATGACCTGATTGGGTAACCCGGTCATTCCGCATTAAACTGTGAGATGCTATTGGATTGTATTCAGAGCTCCATTGGGATAACATCAATGAGCCTGGTCCCGGATCCGTCCCCAGGCGACGGCCGTGGACTGTTTTCAATATACTTCACGGATCTACTTAGGTTCTGGGATGGGGTTCTTTACCGAAAGATGATCCTGAATGTGCCTTTGGGTTGTGTTGCAAGACGCATCCAGCTTGGCTATGTGGAAGATTTCATGTGCCCTGTGTGAAATTGTGCTCTGGAACAATCTGTTTGTTTAAAAAGAAAAAGAAATATGTTAATGCTCCATTCCAGTTGCTATTATTTTAAATTACTGAACTAAATGACAAGCATGTGTTTTCAAACAAGTTAATTGCATGCTACCACAAGCAAACAGGACTGTTTGTGTACATTACACCCCTTCTCCTTCTCGTGAAAAAGCAACATTTGAAGTTTGGGAATTAGCTTTGTACAAACTCCACCCTTTGCCATCTGATAATTACTCCAACATGCAGAAGGGTTTTATTTGTGTTTGTTTTTCAAGAGAAGCCACAAGTATGATAAATCAAGGACGTATTGAACAACAGGGAATATCACAGGGAATATCACAGGGAATCCATTGTGTAAACCTTCAGAACTCCCTACGTTTACTTGGACTAATTAATTCAAGTTGCACAGTTGAGTGTTTTCAGGAAAGGCCTGTCTGAATGAACACGTTTATCTGGGCAGCTGGTGCTGTAATTAAAGTCATTAGGATGACATTTCCAGTTCCTGAAGTCAACCGTAGTTTTTTTTTCATTTGTGAAATGGGAACGAAATGTTTTGCTCCTTCACAGTCATTTAAACAAGATTTCTTAGTTCATAAATGGTTCTTAACATAGTATTCTCATTATGGGGGAATACTATGTTAAAAAACCTTTTTTAATACAGCCCTATTTAACTTATCATGGGGGTCCCCTGAATACCTTTATGCCTGGGTGGGGGTCCTTGGACCAGTAAAAGTTTGAAGACAGTATATCAGTGCAGGGATCTCGAGATGGAACATCTGCATGTTCAATGTGACCTTTGCGACCTTGGTGGTTTGGCCTCCTCTGTTTCTTCTACCATCTCCATGGAAATTCAGAGTGCCTGGACTGACAAAGCTTATTAGTTCTGATAAGGCCATGAATGTCACCCAAGACCAGAAAGACCTGTTTCTTCTCAAAGTGAATAACAATTACCTGCCATTGGTAGATTAATTCATTTTGATTCCAAAGTGGTGTGTAAGCAAATGAATAACATCTGCGATTTGTGGGAACGACCTGTAAAATAATTTATATAATTGTTATTACATACATAAACGATGTAGTCTGTCAGCATTCGTCTGGAAGGAGTACTTCTGGATCACGTTTAGTGGGAGCAATGTACAGTTCTTTTTAACTTGAAAAGTTGGAAAGTGCGCGGGTCTCCTGTTGGGGGAATTCTTGTTTGTGGAATGTGGCGATCGCAGCGGTCTGCTTGTTTAATATTTGATTGTACACCAGACGCAAGCCACCTTGACGTTGACAGTTAAATCATTAACCGCAGAAATCTATGACGGGATATGTTAGAGGGAAAGCATATTAGCCTGCTCACGCTGCTTGTCCTCCCTGTGACACCGCCTCTCTCTGTCTGTCTCTATTCACCAACATTTGTTCAGATTTATCTCCTGAGCTTTGAATCAGATTATTTTTAGTACAGCTATTGGTGGGCTGGGGAAAAATTCTTCATATTAAATGTTCCATAAGACATCGGAGACATGGCAGAATTATTCTCATTTTACAGTCAAAATGAATTGAATCTGTGTTTAACATATTTTTGCTGAAATGTTTTGCATGTGTCACAAAAAAGCCAGTGAGTTTCTGTTGACCCTCAAGGGCATTAAGAGCATTTTATGCTGCATGCCGTGACCTCTGGGGTTGGAAATCAGATTTCTATCTCACTGGACTCACCTGTGTAAATAATAGCGAATATTTTTTGAAAATCTGGGCAGGAGCACGGTTAATCTGAACAGCGCTCCGTCCCAACCTGGAACAGGAACTCAGTTCGTCCAAACAGCGCTGTGTCCCAACCTGGAACAGGAACTCAGTTCGTCCAAACAGCGCTCTGTCCCAGCTTGGAGCAGGAGCAGTGGAGCATCTTTGTCACGGTGCGTTGTGTCTTTGCAGCTGACTGACGGGGGCAAGGCGGCCAAGGCCAACATCGCCGTGGGCGATCTGGTGCTGTCCATCGACGGCATCGCCACCGAGGGGATGAACCACCTGGAGGCCCAGAACAAAATCAAGGCCTGCACCGGCAACCTGGAGCTCTCCTTGCAGAAGTAAGCTCCGTGGTACTCCTCCGCCTCTGTTCTGCTTCAGTGCCAACCTGTCGCAAAGCGGGTTTCGCTTTTAATGCATCAGCCTGTTCTTTACCGACTCTCATGTTAGTGTTTCACTAAATCCTTTACATTCTTGATTCCAAATCTCTTTAAATAATTTAGCTGCGTTTTTTCTTTACCTGAAATGAAATTTTTAGCATGTAACACAAAAATGTTCCCTTTAAGTATATAAATTCGTAACTGCAGTATAAACATGCTTTCCCCAAGGTTATTGCAGTAGACAGGAAACACATGTACTCTATATGGAAAGCAAGAGACCGTTCCAATCCATTGTCAGCCAACTCAGAAGGGGGTAGCCAGTCCTCGAGCTCACTTGAGCTTACATTTATTTACAGAAAGAGCTGCAACAGAACAGTACCACTAGCTACAGTATGCAGGGGGGGATTTATGTGGGCTTAAACAAATGCAAAAACCACTATTCACCCCTGCGTGACCCCCCTATACCTCCCACCTCAGTGTAATTAATGGTGCAGTCCAGGCATCTGCAAGTGCTGCTACAGAGCTTTACAGTATCTGTGCATCCATGTTTACATATTCCCAGTGGTGGTCGGTGTCTGGATTTTTGGAGGCTAGTCTAACTCTTTTTTATAGGCTTGTTTCTGTGCCCCCACAGAGTTTGCACACATGTCTGTTTACTGACAATGCTAATCTTTGCACACTGAAACTTTTAAAATGGGTCCATATGCACACACACATGGAACGCAACATATAACAGCCTTTAAATTTAGGCTATGCACAATTTAAATGTTCTCATATCCCAAGAGAAAGTCTGAGAAATATCGAAAGTAAGTAAGCCGTGACTTCCACCGAGCAATTACTGTGCCTTTTGACAGTTGGCAGCTTTCGTGTCACCGTAACGCTTATAACAGCGTAATTAAGCGTTAATAGCCGTGCTTATTGATGCTTTATAAACGCTGAACGCCCAGATCTTACCCAGTATAGCAGCGCGCGCTGGCGGTGGTGTCGATGTCCTGCTGCTGATGACACTGGCGCCGCTGCTCGGGGCGTCTGGGCCCGCGTCACAGTCATTACGCAGCTAAGCAGCAACACATGTGCTCCGAGGGGTCAGCCATCCCATTTCTATAAACATTACAGTGCAGAGAAAAGAGAAAAAATAACCATACCTTACAGGAGGCAGATGGGTTCTGTTATCATAGGAGTTAATCTTCTCTCGAAATGACCGTGCGCACCATGCTCTGCGTGAGTTGTCTCTTCTAATTGTTACAGTAGGTGTGATAATCATCCAGCCATGTACATAGCTCACTATATATGAATTTGATAATGAGTTCGCATATTCATATTTAGTTATTAGACTTACCGGCAAGGTCTATCAATTTGAAATGCAGGTAAATATTTTGACTGCTTTGAAGCAAAAATCGCTTTTTTAATGGCAAATGTGTACACTCAGTATCACGTTGAGGGATGATAAATGTTAAAAAAACACAACCTCCGTGCATGCTTTTGGCTTTCTTTTTGAGTTATTATTTTTTTATAAATATATTTGGGGTGGAATGGCCAAACTGCATCCCTGCTGGCAGTGTGTACCGAGGTAATGTCAGTGGTTTGAACTCCGTCTCGCAGTGCTCAGAATCTCGATGTGAGCGCGTCACGGCAGGGTAGCTCAGGCTAGCCTTTGTGGCCCGGTCTGCAAACATCATTAGACGGGACACGTTGGCTCGGGTCTGCGCTGAGCGATCGCTAAAGAGGTCTGAAACGCGAGCTTCTACTCGGATGATTTCTGCGGCACAGCGAGAGTCGGGGTTAGGTCAACACGGCTGAGCCGACGTGGAGTTTCAGGGGTCAGGGGTCAGGGGGGAAGAAGGGGACAGTGTGTGGACCCATTTTTTTGGACTGGTCATCAGATCCAGACTTGACAAGAGTAACAGTACTGAGGGAGAGGAGTAGTTTACTCCCCACTCTAGGCATTGAGTGGCAGACCACCCACTATGACTACAACCCCCACGATTCCACATCGTCATGGATTCCCTGCTGACCTGGTGACTGGACCGGTCGTGTTTTATTGCAGGATTTGCACACGATAAGCACTTTACGAGTTTACAAAATTTTGCTCATTCTTAATGTAATGACTAAAAATGAGTTGGATTCCACAGCTGCGAAGATGCACTTTGTACAAGGCACCCAGACTGTTGTGTCAGTACTTACTGTACTGAGATTTGTGTGGCCATTGGCTCACTGTGTGTGACTAACATGCATGAACCTGCCTGGCTAAATGTATACATTTCTAAGGTGATGAAGTGGACTTGTACAAAGAAGCTTCTAGAAACTATTGTCCCCCAGAGCTGCCCTGATTGGTTACTGCAGCCGACACGGAGCACAGCTGCTTGAGTCTGGGTAACAGGTCTGACGTTCTCCGTACGGCTATTCGTCTTCCGGCACTTGGATGCTCTTTAGAGGAGGCTCTGTGTTGATGTTCACGGTACATTGGGTGACTTGCGAGAGAGCAAGGGGGGAGGGTTTGGGCAGGCTGGGGGGGGGTGGGGGGTATAAATCAGAATTTCCATCAGAATGCTATTCAGATTTTGAATACCTGCTCTAGCAAAGCCAGCTTTGGAAATGATCCCTGAGCCTTGTGTCAACATAGAGGATATGAGGCGGAGAACTGGTCTGGGCTGGTGGCGGGTGAGGAGAGCAAAGTCGCGGACAGATTTAAAGAAGCCAGATTCTGCTCAGCGCTGCCCCCTAACTGTAAGGGGTGGGAAAGGCCATATTAGCTTTGTTAGTCCACGTTTAATAGCGAGGATTAAGCTGTTGTCTTTTCCATTGGCGATGATATTTATTGATTAATTTCTTTATTTATTGTGTGATTTTTCTTTATGTCCATTAAAAACGTGGTTGTCCCTAGTTAGTGCTCTGTGCTTCTGGAGAGTGTTGCTTGAGCGTTGCTGTCGATGGCTCCTTTCCTGCGTGTGGAGAGATGAGGTGCAGCGCTCCGTCCGCGTAGCCGTGACGGTTCGGTTGCTTCAGCGCGGCACTCTGGGTAAAACATGGCGCACGCTTCGGCCCGGGCCCTGGCGAGCTTCGCGCCCCTGTCCTCTAGTTTTATCCGGCGATGAGAGATTAAACGGGGCTCTCTGCGGTCGAGTGGAGAAAAATAAGAGCCTTTTAAAGAACCCATTGAATAACAGCGCGTCACAGAGGAGAGCGATGTGCGCACGACTGGAAACGCTGAAGCTGATCTGGATGGTTCCAGACGCAACTTCACAAATACGTCCGCGGTCTGCGTCGCGTGTTCTTGTGCATCCGATTACACTAGAATTCCAGATGTATGGTTTCTGAAACTTCACTCTTTTGTGTAAATGTGCGTTGGATGATGGAAAGCAGGAAGAGTCAAAGGACGGATACTGGCTCTTTGTAAATGCTATTTAGTGCTGAAGTCAGGGCATGGATTGCCTTTGTGTTTGAGCCATCTAGACGACAAACGAGGATTAGCGTCGCAGTTTTGCTGTTCCGCTTTGATGTTGTTTCCTGTATGGTGCCCTGGTCACATTGGCTTACTGCTGAAAGCCTCTTCAGTTTGACTAACAGCTCTGGGCTTTTATAGCTAGACTAAACCTGTCAGGCGTTTCTGAGTTAAAGCGGTGATTCATGCTTTGCAAAGGAAATGAACATCAACTTGACTTCCTCCTGGAGAAGTGGTGCGCCAAAGAGCAATTCTTTTGGCTGTTTTAGGCCACAAATTCAAAAACGAATACTTTGTCGATTAGGTATTAAACACGTAAACTTAAACACCTAATAAACAAAACTGTACACCTGTTCTAAAATACTCATTATATTGTGTTATTCTTAACATTAGAAGCTTCTCTCCTACGAGGAGAAACTCTGGTAAATTAAGCCATAAATTGGTGGCAGACTCGGAATCCTTCCCAGTTGCGTGTGTCTGCAAGTAATGTAAAAGTCATGTGATCCCCCCCGTTCTTCCTCTGTGGTGACCTCAGCCTCGGGAGTGCTGAACCTATCAGACTGGGTAGGGAAGAGAACACACAGGGAGGCCAGGAGCCCCCTCCCCCTGTCTCTCTGCGTGCTGTCAGCGCCATTTGGCCCAGCTCTGTGATTTATGAGAGAGCCCTTTGGCCGCTGTTGCTGTTTTAGACCAGCTACACTATTCCCAGCACATCCCCAGTATTCAAATCATTAAGACCCGAGGGGTGAAGCATTAACAGGGAATGGGGAATTTAACCTGGTTGGCTTTTATTTTGGAAAGTTGAACGTTTGGGGAATGTGGAGGGAAAATGTTTTTTTTCCCCTAATTATGGACTTCACGAAACTGAACTCATCTAGGTTCGCTGCGGTGGTGAGGTCACGTGACGAGAACCTTCGGCACCTCTCTCTCCGTGATTGGCCGACTGTGCCTCCCGGGCCTGTCCAGTGTGTTCTCCGCGGTCTGTCTTTCTAAGCGCTGTGGTTTTCGTAAGTGGAGCGAACACTTGGTTTTCCTTCCTTAGTTTTGACATGTACGCCTGGTTTCTGTATTTCGTGTCTTTGAGCAGGAATGACAGGACATGCTGCTGAATCAGCCCTGAGGGTAGCCGGGTCTGAAAATATGTTTTAAAAAAAAGAAAATTATATATTGAATTTCTATATGTTTGGGTGTTCATGTCTCATTTTTGGGAAGCTTTCCGATAGGCTTATTATTCCTGTTTTCAATAATCTAGTAATATTTGATGGAAAGGAGCTACTGGAATCCTGGCAACAACACACCTCACTCAACAGCTAAAGCAGGGCCACCCAACCCTGTTTCTGGAGATCTACCGTCCTGTAGATCATTCCTGCTGTTGAATGAGGTGTGGTTTGTTAGGGTTGCAGTGAAAACCTGCAGGATGGAAGATCTGCTAGAACAGGGTGGGGCAGCCCTGCCTTAGATGGTTCTGTGAGTGTTTGCTTGTTGCAGCTGAATACTTTCTCTAGGGTTCAATTAGAAGAATTTAGAATTTATTGATCAGGAAAAAAAAAATTGATCCCAAGCTCCAGTTAGACACAAATGGCAAATGATGATGGTGAGGCAAAGTGCATCTGAGTGCAGGTACCCTTTAAAGACCTCGGGGAGGGGGGGGGTCTGTTCAAATGGAAACACATGCGGGGGTGCGTTCCGTTTAACGGAATTATTCTTTCGTTAGCGCAACAGTCATGCGGGGCCTCGCTCGGTAATCTCCACCCAAATCTCCCTCTCATTGGTCGGCTCCGCGGGGGGATTCGCGGTAATTCCCTCTCCCGCTGTGACCTCATTCGCTCTGGCATCACCTTATCGAGTGCGGCCCGGCTCGCGATTTAAACCTTTCCCTGGCTCGGACGGAGAGGGACGCTTTTGGAGGTTTAACTGGGAGGCCGTGCGTAATGGAATGAGAAAAATATGAGTCTCCATTCTGGTCGCTGTTTGTTTATTCCTGTGTCGTTTTTGAATCTTATTTTTCGTGCCTTTGATTCAGAGCTTTCGGTGTGCCCGTTTGTGACAACGCAGCGGCTGAAATCGCGTACGTGACAAACCGACAAGTTCGCCGGTATCTGACAGCCAGACTCTTGTATTCCCTCTCCAAACAGAGGCTGTGTTGACTGAAACGGCCGCCGTGCTGCAGATGTGAGGGGTGTTGACTGAAACGGCCGCCGTGCTGCGGATGTGAGGGGTGTTGTATCTGCACAGGGGTGGAGAGCAGAATTTAAAACAAGGGATCTTTCACAGGCATTAAAGTGCCTGAAATCTCTTAGATTTTAACAGGTTTTTTTTGTGTGTTTGGACTGATTGTCAGGAGACTGGTGCTGCTAAAGTTTAACAAGGAGTCATTCCCCATTCCAGGGAGGGGCCAGCCCTCTTCTCAGTGCTGTGAGGGTCTGCCTGAAGGGCTCCCCCCCCCCCCCCCCCCCCAGTTCCTCACCAATGGGCACAAACCCTCCTCTGTTGCTGTGTGCTGTTCTCCCTGCTCGCTCCTGGCCTGGTTGTGTTTTTGTCATAGCCTCGAGTGATTTCTCCCATTTTAAGAAAGCCATTGCCCCAGTGCCCCTCTAATGCACAGGCTCCTCCCACCGTACAGCCCGTTATCCGCAGGGTCACAGCTGCATTCTTTGCGTTGTGAAAAGGCAAAAAAATTCCTTATGAATTTCCTCACAACTTGCCTATCGTGCCTTGTGTACTATCCATCGCGCCATAAGGGCTACTCTGTGGCCTTATTACATTAATATACTCCCCACACCCAAAGGCCCTTGGCGTGATAAAACTACAGTATAGGCAGTTTTTTTTGTTTGTGTGAAAGGTGATGGAATCTGGCCCTGATGACTCTGCTGACCAGTGGGATCTGGTTTCCAGCATGCTGGTTTATTCTGATTGGTCCCCTGAGGTAAGGGGGTGGGCCTGAACCGTGCCCTCCTCCTGAAGCTCCGCCCACGTCAGAACCCAAACCCGCGGCACGGTGACGAGCTGCGCGTGGGCTGTACTCTTATTTAAGGACTGTGAAGGTCCCCCATTTAAAGGAATGGTTCCATTTCTGGGGTTTAAAAAAAAATTTTTTTTTTTTCAGTTCGTATGTTTTTGTTTGGCCCAGACTATTTTTGGTGCAGTGAAGGATATATTAGATGTTTACAGAGGCTTCTGCCTTTACAATGGCTGGCATTAGGGAGATTGTGGTCAAAAGCAAGAAAATGGAGAAGTAGGCCAAAAAAAATAGAAAAAAAACATTCAGTAAAAAAAAAAGTCAGATCAAAAAATCCAGAAACGTTGAACTATCCATTTAACAGGGGAGCTATTTCCAAACTGGGGGGGGGGGGGGATAAGACAAGAAGGGGAAATATATTAATTCAGTTTGCCGAATTGTTCCAATAAGTGTAATGTATAATTTCCTAATAATGAGTGATGAGTTTGGCCACTGCTTTATGTGTATATATATATATATATATATATATATATATATATATATATATATATTTTTTTTTTTAAAGACCACATTGAATTGACTTGGCGGAAATGGAACGATACAGCTCCACGCTGTTCCACGTTGAGCGCTGGGCCCTCCACATGCCTCCGTGGCCGCACAGGAACGCGTGCTGGGTTATACTCGCACACATCCCTCTTTTCCTTTCCCTTACGCTCATCCCTCTTTTCCTTTCCCTTATGCTCATCCCTCTTTTCCTTTCCCTTACACTCATCCCTCTTTTCCTTTCCCTTACACTCATCCCTCTTTTCTCTTTTCCTTTCTCTTATGCTCATCCCTCTTTTCCTTTCCCTTACACTCATCCCTCTTTTCTCTTTTCCTTTCCCTTACGCTCATCCCTCTTTTCCTTTCCCTTTTCTCTCCGTTTGATTTATCGCCACTACGGTTTAATTCTGATTCCAGTGGCTTTCAAAAAAAAAAAAAAAAAAAAACAGCAGTGGAAAAGTCTTAAAAGTACGGTAATGCACACCGAACATAAATCATGTAGGGAGATTAAACTGTTGTGGGGGTAGGTGTGTGGGGGTGTGCTCTGCAAAACCCCCCCAAAAAAAAACATGTTATTTTAAGAATTGATACTAAGATTAGCTAGAATCTCACGATTCAAGAAGAACATGCTCAGATAACAATGTTCTGATAATTGCAAGGTAATCCCCTGTTGTTTAAACAAGTGGAGATTTCTCTCCTAATTTTTCAGCGTTTGCTTCGTGATCCCCTGTAGTTAAAATTATGAGCACTCCCTTGAGCTCTAGTCCAGAGCCAAAGACAAACGGTCACATCCTACGCTTACCCAGATTACACATGTGTACATTTCAAACAGCAGTCAAAAGAAGACCTTAAGGCTGTAGGAGTGAACTGCAGAGTCTGGTGAGAGGTGAGAACAGTAGCACTGCGCTTGAGTTTGTTGCTAAACACACAGCAGACCTCCATGTCGATGTATGGGATGTTTGTGTCAGATCGGTCTGCCACAGTGCTTCCCAAAGCTGCTCTTGGAGCGCTTTCTATCATCCTGTAAGGTTTCACTCCAACCCTAACAAAGCACACCTTATTCAAGAGCTAGAGATCTTGTTGAGCTGCTAATTAGTAGAGTCTGGTTAGGGTTTAAAATCAAACCTACAGGACAGTAGATCTCTAGCACAGAGTTGGGGATCACTGGTCTTACATGCTAGCTTGAGTGAACGGCTGGGGACCAGCAGAGTCTAACAGATCTGCTGACTACGGTGTGCTCGGTGTGTAGATTGACTGCAGTTGCAACCTCCTCACAAGTGGCTCTGACCACAGTAATTGCACGTGCGTGTCAACAATTTCCAGCTTCTTCCAGTTCGGGCCAGTCCCCCCCCCCCCCCCCCCCCCCCCCCCCCCGTAGAGAACTGGAGAATCACTTAAGCCCAGATTCTAAACCTCAAACAGCAACAAACAGTCACGTTGATTGTTCTCTAAGCGAATGTGACTTCGGTTACTGCCTGGCATGTCGGGTTTCGGCATTCATCGCTGTTGGATAAACACTGCACTGATGGGTTATGGGTAATCTAGACGAGGACGAGAGGCCACAGCTGTACCCTGAGCGGTGGTGTTGGTGGGGGGGGGGGGGGGAGCAGTCTCTGACCGTGGTGGGAATTTGATTCGTGCCTTCAGCCTTGCTTCTCTATCGCAGCGTACTGCAAACCCAGATTTATGGCCTCATCGTAAAAAAGATGTCTGACTTTTTTTAAACAAAATTTTATCAGAAGGAGCACAGTAAATTCCATGTGTAGATACGTTCTGTGAAATTCGTATTTTTTTTCTTTCTGCGGCTCTGGCCCAGTCCACTCTATTCCCTGTTCATCTCAGTTCGTCTCCCACTGTCTCTCTCTGTCTCTATTTGAGCTGGCTGAATTCCCTTAGTTGGCATGACAGAACGGGTACTCTCCCCAAGTTCAGAAAAGTAATATTCATCCACGCTGGCTGCGCTGACCTCCTCTATTCCCCTGTCTCTGTCTGAAAGCCTTTTGGATCTGTGGTGAGTGAGACCTCGTTGGGTTTATCGTGTGTGCCGCTCTCGTTGGGCCCAGGTCCCTGGCTGCGTTGGGTTGGGTTGGGTTTATCGTGTGTGCCTCTCTCGTTGGGCCCAGCTCCCTGGCTGCGTTGGGTTGGGTTGGGTTTATCGTGTGTGCCTCTCTCGTTGGGCCCAGGTCCCTGGCTGTGTTGGGTCGGGCCTGGTTTATCGTGTGTGTCTCTCTCCCTCGTTGGGCCCAGGTCCCTGGCTGCGTTGGGTTGGGCCGAGTTTATCGTATGTGCCTCTCTCGTTGGGCCCAGGTCCCTGGCTGCGTTGGGTTGGGCCGAGTTTATCGTGTGTGCCTCTCTCGTTGGGCCCAGGTCCCTGGCTGCGTTGGGTTGGGCCGAGTTTATCGTGTGTGCCTCTCTCGTTGGGCCCAGGTCCCTGGCTGCGTTGGGTTGGGTTGGGTTTATCGTGTGTGCCTCTCTCGTTGGGCCCAGGTCCCTGGCCCTCTCGAGCTCTAAACAGGGGAACTGCGCATGCAGCGATAAAAGCGCTCGCAGGCCGTTCCCATGGCACCGACCGACGGAACCAAATCTTTAACAAGACGCTCCAGCGGAAAGTTAAACACTGGTCTCAGTTGACATTTATCATTAAAATCAGGAGGATTAGAAAGGATTGCGTGCGCGGGCGTTCTGTAAATAAGGACAAGCGCTCGCAAATCAAACGCAGGATGTTTAGTTTGATGTGACACACGCACACACACATGTGCGCGCGCACAACACACACACACACACACACACGCTGTTGCCCTCTCAATGCTGACATATGAAAGCATTCAGTGTCCAACCAAATACTTCCCCTGGGCGTTTCACCCTTAAATAATCAGTCACCCCCCCCCTCAGTATGTGGAAAGAAAGACTTCATAGTGCGCTGGCTGGTTTGCCAGGTCCTCCTCCGAGGTCCGGTGCAGTAGGGGACAGAGCTGGTGTTGAGAAGGTGGCGATGAGGCACAGCACACGGCCAATAACACGGCACCACCGGCCGTGCGTCCGTCACACTTTACGAGGAGCTCTGGGCTGCCTGGCGGCTAGTTTAGGCTTCGTTTTAACGTTACTTATTTATGAACAGCGGGGGAGCCTGAGGGGCACGTCCTGGTGAGGGTGATGTGTGTAGAGCGGTTTATGAGCCACACTGCCAGCCCGTGCCAGGGATCCCACAGGGTGAAGGTCAGTTAGCTTAGCATTCAGCATTTAGCCCAGGGTGGTTAGGAAGGGTTTCAGATGGCAGGGTACCTTCTGGCTTTGCCTGAGTTTTTAAGTACGTGTTTATTAACTTTACCAATTTATACTGGTATTATTGAGTCATAAGCTTGTATGAGCGTTTCCATTTTTTAGGCAGTGTACTCGGTGTTCTTTTTCCCCTGAGTTCTGTGGGATTTATTAAAGCATGACTGCTCTTGTTTTTTCACCTCTGACTCTTGACTTATCTTCTAACCGAAGCTGATGGGTCTCGTAAAAAAAGGGCCCGGAGTAGGATTTCATCGGTCTTCTTCGGGGAGTTTGGCCTTGGACTTCACCTGCCATCGTCCTGTCACTCTCCTGTGGGGAGATTGTTTAGATTGTGGCAAATTTCTGACTGGTTTAGGTCTGAAGGGCAAAAGTTGAGGTGAAACCACACTTGACAGGGATGGATGGGTTGTTTAGGGGGGGGGGGTTGGTTGGGGGGGGGGGGGGTTGAAATATCACACTGAGACGAGAGGTGGTGGAGGAGGAGGTGGTGAAGGAAAGGACAAAACGACGGAAACCTGGCGTCGACGAGCTTGCCTCGACGCCCCGACCCCTCTCTCCGAGCGATGTGGTTAATTTGGGGTACGGTGGGCGGGTTTTCGGGGTGCTTTAGTGCAGTCAGTCTCCGCCACGTTCGTTCTCGGTCAGACTGAGCTGTTGTCTGAGTGGACTGAGCAGTGCTTGTTGCTTTTATTGTGTCATCAAACTATTGAGGGAAAAAAAGTGGCTAATTTTGCCTGATTATTTCCAAGTAATCCCCCCCCCTTTGGTTGTCAGTTTTACTCCTTCCTTGATTTTTCCTGTTCTTTGGTTCTATTTTGGAGTTTTATGAAGGGAAAAGTTCTTCGTGTCTGCCTGACTGTAACTTTACTCCGGGAAATCTGAAGAGTTCCTGATGAATTGTGCAACCGCACGCTTGCAATAAAAAAAAAAACCCAGAAAACATTCATGTTGCTGAACGGTAAATGACTTCCACTGCCCCCTTAACTGTATCAGACTGTTTATCGGTGCAATTTAATCCCTGATTAAACCCCACAATTAGCCTCCTATCCGGAAGGTTCCGTCCGGCCCTGCTGCGACCTTGGCCTTGTAATCACAGACGCCGGGAATGCTGGGATTGGAAAGGGTGCCGGACCACAGGAGGATGTTTTTTCGCCCTGTCTGTGGGATTTTTATGCGCCCATTATTCCCATTATCGTGTACGTGGGACGACCGGTAGGCAGGAAGCAGAGTGTCCCCAGACACAGATCCTGGGTTTGTATCCACCTCCAATCAAAATAATTGGTGTTAGCAAATTAGGGGTTAGCGAACGCGAGAGGTGGGTAAACAGTTGCTGCTTGCGGGCGGGAAATAGCCGCAGTTCCAGCCAACGGTAGGGCTCGTAAATTCAGTGTTTTATCTCCGTATCGTTAAGCGCACGGTGGATGAACTGAGGTCATGTTTTTGCCGCGGGCTTCTGTTGTCCTGACGTCACCCTCCAGCTCAGCGGGACGCATTTTGAGGGAGAGGCACCGGCACGTTTGAAGGTTTTGAAGCGTTGACCGTGAGCCGTCGGGTGGAGAGAGGCGGCCGCTGGCTCGCGGGTTTGCGCGCGCGGCGACGGCCGGCTGGCCTGGGATCTGAGGAGCTGAGATGACATCACGAGCCGCGGATCACGGACCCGTCCCATTGGGCGGCCATCGCCTACGGCGGTAAACCCGCCGCCCAGCGAAACTTTAAATTAGTGGCTGTTTTTTTTTTTTTTTTTTTTTTCGGTTTGAGGCGAGCGGGGGGGGGGGGATAGGGGTGAGGTCGGCGCTTTGAGGGAGGTCAGCCTGCGGGCCTGAGATTACGCCAGGCCTCAGCGGCGTGTTTCTGAGAAGAAGCCGCCGCGGCCAGCCTCCGCCCGACCCCCTTCCCCGTCCCCGCCCACTCTGTTCCCCGAAAACCGCCGGATGGGGTCAGGGCCTTATTGTGGTGCGATGACTGTGGGGCTGAGGAACGGGCACCCCTGAGCCCCGTTGTTGCCCCCCCCCACCCCCCTGGTCTCTTTCCCCTGGACTTGCGGGGCTATTGTGGACAGTGAGCTCACATGGCGGCTGGTTAGCGTTTGGTGCGCTATTTTAACTGCCCCCCTCTCTGTGGGAGATGTGGGTGTGGTGGCTCACAGGGGGGAGGGAGGGAGGGAGGGGGGCAGGGAGGGGGGCAGTTCTGTGCAACACATTCCCAGAAAAGAGCAACTGTGCAGGTCCCTGGCATGACATAATCTCCACGGCAACATAACATGCCATAGTAACATGCTGGGGTAATATGCCATGGTAACATGCCAGGGTCTTTACCTTCATACTTTACCGGTGTTCTCCTGAGCGCTGTTTACCAACAGCACTGAACACTATGCTCAGAAGGGTACCATAAAAGACATATTATTATATATATGCTCTGCGATATGTTGAATAAAACTAAATTGAACAAGACCACTCAATGATGTATTTGTCGTATAAACTGTATTACTTGGCTTTCGACAGGCAGTTGAAAGACTATGGAAACACTTGAGCTGGTTTGTGCTCTAAAGATGGATGTTTTACTGAAAGTCCTTTTCGACTCAAATTGCGGTAGCCAGAACGGGCTTCGCCAGCTCCCATGTACTGCCGTACCCTTGTGGGCTCCAGTGGGCCAGTCACTGGAAACGGGCCCTGCTGTAAACTCAGCCTTGGCTGTCAGGCGCTAATGGATGCTAATGTCCTTGGTCAGAGAGCTTTCCCGAGTCGTTCAGCCCCACGGGAAACGTAGGCCTTGAGCCGTCCGCTCTGACGAGTCGTCACCGTTAATAGCATTTGCCCGATAACGATGCTCCTTCTATTCCAGGCTCGATTTTTACCGCACTCTGTGACCATCACTGTTTTTTTTCCTTCCAGCCTGTGAAGCAGGAAGCTGCCACCGAGCCAGCTGCTTTACAGGAAGTACTGCTGCAGAGGTGATCATTCTGTACGGTGGGTTCTGGCGCTCGGCCCTCTGGGAAGTGTAGTTCTGCTCCGCCACCTGTAGCTGTACCGCGCACAGTACTTCAGCGACACTGTTGTGTTTACGCAACCTAAAATGGCATCTCTGGGCAAGCCATTTAAAAATGCCCCAGTATGACTTATGCTTTTTGTGGTTGCTTGTATGCTGCAGAAGTAATTGAATGAAATATATACTATAATTCAAAAAGAAAACTTGCTTAGAGGACTGAATTAATATCTAAGGGCTCTAAAGAAATATATGGTCATCATGGTTCCTGCGGCTTTTGGAAAAGCATATCGTGCACTTGAGTTTTCAGTGGTGCGGTCGTTCAGTACTTTCTGAACTTTTTTCTTTGTGAGTCGGATCAAACGGTTTCAGTTTCAGGCGTTCTTTTCTCATCCAGCATTACAGCACGGTTTGTGCTCATAGCGAGACAAATAGGTAATCTAAACACTATAACAAAACCGACTGGTTCCAAGCTGTCCGTTACATAAGCACATTTTTAGCATATTAGCACGTGCGCTTCAACTGTCTACATCTTCCATTTATGGGATGCCGTTTTTATAGGAGTACAGGAATGCGTTGAGTCTCATGCAGAGGAGCAGGTACGGTTCCAAAGAGTCCGGTCCGAGCCGGGTCGTCTTTTATTGCCGTATTAAGTGTACGATCCTGAGGGGGTTTATGGGCTTATCGTTCCAGGAAAGCGGAGTCACCTACGGGAGGAAATGACTTCAGAAACGACCGTTTGTGCTTGTGGTGGCGGGATCTGGAATTTCCAAACCGCCATGTCGTATAAAAACATGAATCCGCTATCGGAATCGACGCGGCGTTTCGCTGTGTCTGAATGCTCTGCGCGCTACGCTAATGTGTCCTTGTCTATTGTGAGCTCTGCTCCTGTCTGGAAAAGAGCTTAGGAAACCGTCGGCTTCTGTTTGTTGCTATCAGAGTAAACTGACAGCGTCGTCCTGACAGTTAAAAGCGGGAGGAATTATGTGGTGCTTTCTCAGAAAGCAAACATGAATCTCACTTCATTATTTCCCCCCTGTGGCTCAATTCCTGCTTATTCATTTTTCCTTCTAGTTACATTATATTTTTCATTTTCGATTTTCTCTTCTCTCTTCCAAGTTTTTCTTCAGAGTGTTTCTGGAGAGAAGTTAGCCACATGGTCAATTTCCTGACAAAGAATGAAAGCCACCTCCAACTGGCAGCTTTAAAAGCAACTCATTTTTCACATTGGCCTCTTTCTGTTATGTGTAATGAAATCATACAGTGAAGCAAGTGTAGAGATGGAGTGATTTTTGTCCTTTTTGATTCAAACATATAAAAGCATTTCAGCAGTTATCGGCGATTAAACGTTACTTTCGAAAAGAGGGGTGACAACCATTTTTGACACCGACTACAATATCCAAAAGAGCTTTTTTCCCTATCCTCTGCCCATCCCTCGCTCTCTCTATCTCTCGCTCCTGTCTTCCTGTCTTCTTTCGTTATTCACAGAATCGGGCTGAAAACAATCATTTTATTCATTCTCATCCAATGTTTTTTTTAGGTCGTCAAAGTTGAGACAGACAAAGCAGTGAACAGATCTGCTGGCAGGGTTGGTGCGGAGAGATGGGTGAGGGGGCGGGTGTGGGGGGGTTGAATTATTGCTGCATTTATGGGCATTGCAGTCTTTTCAGGACACTGGGGCCTGAAACTAAACTGAATCGCCCCCCCCCCCCCCCCCCCCCCCGTCTGTGTCATGTGACCTCCACCGAACACGCAGCGTAAGTTCGGTCTGGAATTCTGGCCGGGGGGGGTCGGGAGGGTTGCCAGATTCTGAAGAGGGTTGCCAGTATGGGTGTCCAAGCTACGGGGAAAAAGACCCACGAGCCAGAGGATTGTGGGTAAAAACAACCCGGTTCGCATATTTGTGTTGTCCCCATAAACACCACAGCAGGAAACTTTATTTCCTCGATATGCTGTTTATTAGCTGTTTCCATGTGTTTTTATTTTCTTCTTTTTTTTTTTTTTTTAAGGAGAGCGGATAGTCTGCACAACTTTTTTTCGCTTTATTTAGACGAGGGAAAGGCAGAGAGGGCGACGTACAGAAACGATAAAGTACAAGATCATGGCATCATCTCGCACCTTTGTTTTCACCTTGGTTATTTAAAGAAAAACAATTTTTTTTCATTAGTGTTCATTGATTGTTTATGAAACCAAGGCACCTGCATTAAGCAGCTTTGTGTTTTTGCTGAATGTGCATATAGCCTGCAGTGAGCGGAGACTTATTAGAAACCCTACAGAACTATCCCACGGAGTGTGAGACCTGTGTTCTGCAGCCAGTGCGTCAGGGTGACTTACAGCGAGTGCCAGACTGTTGCCTTTGGCTCGGGCGGAGCGAGAACAGGCCCCGTGTTTCCCAGGGGCCCCTGCAGATGTGGCCTCTCCCTCCCTTCGCCACGAC
Organism: Anguilla japonica; assembly: GCA_025169545.1. NCBI lineage: Eukaryota > Metazoa > Chordata > Actinopteri > Anguilliformes > Anguillidae > Anguilla > Anguilla japonica. Next base: position 48,829,781 of record CM045892.1, on the reverse strand, counting down.
GGCATCTGAACCAGAGACCTGCGCCGTCTTCCCTTCGGTGCGGCGGAGAGCTCGAGATCTTCACACTATGGAGCTCGGCAAGCTGCCCCCCCAGGCACCCCCCCCCCTCCTCCCTGTACGGCAGCCGCGGGTGGTTTGGACGGTCCTGGCGGTTTGGAAGCCCCAGGCCAGCCCCCCCAGCCCCCCCTTCTTCTCAGCGCCCGTTCGCGCGGGAGCTCGGAATCTGACAGCGCGTCGCCGGGCACGCTTTGGCTCAGCGTTTCCATGGTTTCAGAAACACAGAGGCGAGGTCGCTGAAGCCAGGGACGCTAAAGGGCCACGCCTTCTTCGGGCCGGGCGTGGCGGGGGCGAAGGTCCCCACAGCTCACAGTCGCTCGCTGAGAATATCTCACTGGCTCGTTTTCCCACGAAGAGGAAAACAACCTCATAAAAACACGGAGGTGCCTTTTTAAAGAAGTTCTCCACACCTGAAAAATAACTGCAGCTGCTTAGCTTCAGTTAAATTGAATGTGATGCTGGCTGGTGGAATGTGGCGCTCTCCCTGTGGTGATTTTAGTCCCAAATTTGTGGTGGAGCCAGCTCCAGGCCATTTTGAAGTCATTATTAGACGAAGCTAACCGCGAAAGTGGTGGCATTCCACACCGTACATGTCCTTATGGGACTCCTTGTCCTTACGATACAGCAACTCATGGGCTGTGAACAAGGGCATTCATCCCTAAAGCTGACCTCCCTAACCCCCTGCCCCCCCCCAACCCCCCCCACCCTCATCGCGTAGGACCATAAAATATAAGCATTTCAATTAAATGTGTCCATGATTATTCGCCGAGAGAAATTTATGTCTGAGCGTCAAAAGCATGAAATGGAGAACCTCTGTAATATTCCGGTGTAATAAATCGCGTGCGGTGTGCAGATTTATGATATTCGCTGTGCGGGGTTTGGGTTGGATTCGAGACGCAGATCCGGCCGCTCGGCTAGCAGACGGGCTGGGACCGGCCCGGGACCGGCCCGGGACCGGCCCTGCGGGCTCACTGACCCGTCTCACAGCGCCTCGCTGCTGCTCCCCTTATCTTCTGCTGCAGGCGGCTGCGATCGCGGCTGCTGGCTGCGGAGTCCGGTCCTTCACGGTCCGGTGTGGTCTGTGTGCTGGACGCAAGCTAATGGCGTTGGCTTCTGCTGTCATTCGATTCGTCGAGAGCTCCTCACTGCTCGCTCACTCCGTCCCATGTGACGAAACCTAGCCTAAGAAGCATCACCCAGAGCGGGAGTTTAACCGAATTTCACCTCAGTCGTCAGCCTCGCGATTGGACGATTCACACCCATTAACCGGCATTAATTGACATTAACCGCGACGTCAGTGTCGTTGGCTGGAACTTTCTCTGGCTGGATAGTGTATCGCTGGCAAAGCGGTTAATGATTTTGAAGAACATACTCATTTGGAATTAGATTTGTACCCTGTGCCAGATGCAGTTAGGGGAAATGGTGAGTGACTATGACATTTGGCATTCTGTGAAATGAGAGAGAGACTGACAGAGAGGAGAGAGAGAGAGAGACTGACAGAGAGAGAGCAAGAGAGGGAGAGAGAGACTGACAGAGAGAGAGGGAGAGAGAGAGACTGACAGAGATAGAGAGAAAGAAAGGGAGAGAGAGGGAGAGAGAAGGAGAGGGAGAGAGAGAGAAAGAGAGGGAGAGAGAGGAAGAGGGAGAGAGAGAGAGACTGACAGAGAGACTGACAGAGGGAGAGAGAGAGCAAGAGAGGGAGAGAGAGACTGACAGAGAGAGAGAGAGAAAGAGAGGGAGAGAGAGAGACTGACAGAGAGAGAGAGAGAGAAAGAGAGGGGGAGAGAGCGAGACTGACAGAGAGAGAGAGGGAGAGAGAGACTGACAGAGATAGAGAGAAAGAGAGGGAGAGAGACTGACAGAGAGGCTGACAGAGTGGGGCCGGGTGTTTGTTTGCTCAGTTCCCTCTCAGTACCGAAGTTCTGCGGGATTTGGTGGTGCCAGTTTCCACATGCTTTGGACTGATCCTTCCGAGTATTTCCCCCTCTAATGGCTCTCCCCTGGGTTCCAATGGGGCGCCCATATTTAACCCTGTCACTCATCGCCCCCCCCCCCCCCCCCCCCCCCCCCCCCCCCACCCCTCACCACTCGGCAGGGACGGGCGTGGCGCTGGGTGCCAGGGAATTCGGAGGGGAGTGTAGCGGCTCTTCCCGTAGGAAAGAACGCGGCGAAAAACAGGCTGTGTGATTTTCGCTGCGATTGGGCGTACAGAAACCCTGCCCTCTAATCAATGACCCGTTTCCATTATTGTGCAATGCGCAATTTTTCAACGTTTCCCAAATTCGCCTCTCTCCGCGTTCCAAGCCGGGAGATCAGACTGTTCTCTGCTCTCTCCTCCTCCCCGCCCCCCCCCCCCCCCCTTCCTGTCCCGAGGGTGAAGCACTCACTCGATAAAAAGCCCGCCACCAGGTTTAGCTCCCCACGCTATTTTAAGTACGTAAAGATAACACCGCGCTTTGGTCTTAAAAATAGCAAAGAATGGACTTGTTATTTCTGACTCAGTCCTTCCCATTACAAAGCCGTGCCGGGAGGGGGGGGGGCGGGGGGGGGCGAGGGAGTCTCTTTGAGCGAACATGTGGGAACAATCGCGTGGCCGATGGCCCTGGGTGGCGGGGGCTGACATCAAATCAAGAGGCAGTTTTTTGGCCTGCTCCCGTTCGGCGAACATCGTGTTCCCGAAAGAGCGGTTGAACCGGTCGCTCTTCGCCCATATAAGGCAGGACGGCGGGCGCAGGACGTGCCTCACGCCGCTCGGAAATGCCATTGGCCGCTGGGAAGGGTGACACGCGTTGCTTAAAGCGAAGTTTCCCACTGCTAATGGCGGTTAAGCAATAAATGCAAAACGCCATTAGAATGAGTAGGATTGGACATGAGAGCACAGCGGCAGTGATTAATGGAAGAATAACCTAACAGTCTAGACTCCGTCAAGCAGGTCAAGGGTACGAGGGTGCCAGCCTATTCATTTTTTTTTGGGGGGGGGGGGGGGGGGGGGGGTGGTGGTTAGGAATGGTTGTTATTTGCAGCGAGGGAAAAAAAAAAATAAAAGAAAAAGGAAAAACACTTTTCTTGGAGCGCTCCGGCACATTTTTTGATGCGCATCTGGGTGTCGTGGGAAAAAGGCGAGCTTTGTTTTCACGCCATTTTTTGGTCATATATGGCAGGAGGACTGATTGAGGGAGAGTTGACGGGTTCTGGCTCTGAAGGAGATCAAAGGACACGTGCTCGACGCCGCATCATCTGCGTAATGTCCACCTCACTTCACTACAGCCTGCTGCTGCTATCTGCTGTAGACCCAGAGACGGTGAAAAATGAGAACGGTCAGAGCTGTCAAGCAGAACCGACCTTCAGGCTCAGTTAGTGATTAGCCTGCGTCCTTTTCGCTCAAGGTGGCCGGTACATCGCCGATCCCCAACCCTGCTCCTAGAGATCTACCGTCCCGTAGGTTTCCACTCCAAACCTAACAAAGCCACACCTCACTCAACAGCTCGAGCAGGGCTGCCCAACCCTGTTCCTGGAGATCTACTGTCCTGTAGGTTTCCACTCCAACCCCAACAAAGTACCCTTCCATGAATTGGCAGAGATCTTGTTGAGCTGCTAATTAGTATAATCAGGTGTGCCAAAATAGGGTTGAAATGAAAACCTACAGGACAGTAGATCTCCAGGAGCAGGGTTTGTGAACCACTGCTGTACATAGACTCGGTTCAGGTCTACACAGGTGTTAATTTCCAGTCAGATCTCTGATGGGGTGGAAAGGAGCCCCACATTCGTGTGAGGAAGGCCCCTCATGACCACAGGGCCAGCTGGCCAGCCGTATTCTTTATCAATCAAAGAGGACATCTGGCAGTCACACAGAAACAGGGTCGGCCAGTCCTGGTCCTGTCTGTGTGTGGAGAACAGTGCGCTGGGAAGGCCGTGCTCTGAAACATGTGGAGACGCACCACGCCCCCCCCCCCCCCCCCCCCCCCACGGGCTCTGCACAAGAGCTGGCGCTGGCGACTTGCGTTCGGTCCATCTGGGTATGTTTTTTTTTTTTTTTTTTTTGGCATGTGTGAAATACGCGTTTATGGTCTTGTCGGGGGGAGGGTGTAAAACAAGGCCTTTTTTATTATGCGCACATAAAAAGAGCGCTTGTGTACGAAAAAAGTCGCTCCCAGTAAAAAAGCCGGGTGGTGCTGGGGCGGAGCCCCCTAAATGTACACAAACGTCCCGAGACCGGGGCCAGCTCACCAAAACACCGACACACCCCACTTAGGGCTCTGGACCTTCCGTGACAGCGAATGATGCTGTGCGCTCTAATCATCCCCACGCGGCTTATTGTCAGTCAGAGGGCTGCCAGTGGCCTCTACTTAAGCATAACGTTTTAATTTGTAACTTCTAAGTATTTGGTGTATTAAATTACATGTCATTACAGGAGAATCCTGTCTACGCTAAGATTCTTTCCATGGAGCACATGTGCTCTTAAGGAGCACGCTGTTGCGTCCCAATTAGCAAATTATTTTTGCAGTTAGCGTACATCAGTTTTCAGGGGCGTATGCTCTTAAAATAGGAGGACTGTAGAGCCTTGGGTTACAGTCACTGACCCTATGGACTATGCTCTGCTTGGCTTACTCACGTCATAGGCCTACGGTGTATAATATATATTAACTTAATTCATGTCCTGGGATTGTGCTTGCCTGTGTGCTGTGTGTTTTGTTCTGTGCATGTGTCTATTTCTGGTGCAGATGAAAAAATGTAACCTGGACATTTTTAGGAGATTGTGTGTTGACTCAGAAACTACAGAGGAGAACAGTGCACTCAATTGATTTTGTTTGTTTTGTTGTTTATAGAATTCCATATGCTGCTTTGTTTTGTTTGGCCTTGTTAAACTCACATGGATGCTTTATGCTTGATTGTCTATTTTCTCATAAGCAGTTGCATGCCATGCTGCTTTTGTAAATATTTTGAAGCGAGGCTTTCATCCAAAAACATCAAACATGAAAATGTTTGCCGAAGTCAGCCTCCTGTTCCTGCTTTGTGAATCCCCTGGTCCTCGAGGGCTGTGAGTCCAGCGTTTTTACATTTAACACGCACTCGTTCGTTTAGAAGCAGGGACTGCAGGTACCTGTGAACGCTCGCCGTCGGCACGGTGACGGGCTCAGGGTAGGTGGCCGGTGGGAATGGCAGCCCGCAGATTCAGTGCCCACCCAGGAACATGGCCGACCAGTCCCAGTCTGACCCAAAACCGCGCCGTGTTCCGCTCGACTGGCGTGTGAACCCAAACCCAGAGAACGACTTCCTGAAGAACCGCCACAGAACAGAACCGTCCACACCCCCCCCGAAGAACCCTGCCTCATGAGTAAATCCAGTAAATCCCCAGCTCTTACAGTCGGCCTGGAGATTTATAGGGGGGCGCCTGCCTGGTCAGCTGGCTCCTCTCTCAGGTCTCTCGCCCCCCTTGCCAGGAGAGAAGGAGGCGCTCAGATCAGAGGGGGGGTATCGCCTCCTCTTGTTATTTATGCGCAGTGTAATGTGGGCCGGCCTGAGCTATAACTCCTTCGGGGGGGGGGGGGTTCGCAGGTATTTCAGTGTGCAGCGTAATTCAAAGCCGCATCGAGTCCAGCGCCTGACCGTGAGGTAGATGTTTACCTCAGGAAGTGGAATGTTCTGGTCCAGTCCGGATTGTATCGGTTTCTGAATATTTTCTGAGTGGAGGAATTGAGGAAGTCAAACCAGCAGTGGAGCTGTGTGATGAATTATATGTGTTATGCAATGTGACTGCTGGTATGCAGGTAACTGAACGGTGCAGCCCCAGTACAGTACTTTTTTACGGTGTTCTTTTTTGTTGCATAAGTAGTTTTGCGGAGGTTTGCTTTTACTGGCATCAGTTGTCTTTCAGTTGGGGGCCATTTAAGAAATGAGAAATAATTCTTTCAGGAGGAGGAGAGTGAGAGAGTGAGAGAGAGAGAGAGAGGTGGAGGGAGTGAGTGAGAGAGTGAGAGAGTGAGAGAGTGAGAGAGGGAGAGAGGGAGAGAGAGAGAGAGAGGTGGAGGGAGTGAGTGAGTGAGTGAGTGAGAGAGAGCAGGTTTTTTTGGGTAAGGTCATCCTCAGTAATGCTACGTGCTGGGATGTTCCCTGTGGTTCAGTCCCAAGTGTAAGCCAAAATGTGACATTCAAATGTCATAGGGGGGCATCTCCGATCTCTGGGGCGCTGGAACGCGGGGTATCAAATAAAGATGTTTAATAGGCGCCCAGCAAATGGAGGCTCCCACAGCATGTGTTATTTAACTTTGTAATTTAAGTTTGGTAGAGCTGTAATCGGATTCCGCTTCTTTAAATGACAAAACACAGAATTGCTTACATATTACCTCATTGCTTGGAATATGTTTTCGTGATTGCAGTGGTCCTCAGTTTTGTTGTGTAGAGTGCTCCCAACCTGACCTTATTGTGATGAAATTCCTCACATACTTTTTGTTTTTAAAATCCTAACAGGGCGTCAACAGTCATATCAACTGTAGCAACAACTTGAGAATTGTTTTTTTTTTTTTTTTACTGCAAGGTTTAAAAATTTAAGTCTATGTTGAACTATGTTGCCCTGCTATGGTACCTTTTATGATATGAAATGGCTGCGAATGAAAGTCCTGGGTTTAGTTAAGGCTTGCCAATTCATTTATTTTTGCTGTTCTAACTCATACTTATCCCAGACAGATCTCTTCTGTAACTAATGCTCAATCCCCCAACCCTTGACACTCATGCTGGGCAACAGGACATTTTCACCTGGTGCAATTTAAGCCTCAGATGTGCCTTTACATGCGAATCATGGAGATTTCCCTTCCAACTTCTCTGAACATCTACTCTGGGTGTCGTTCCTTTCCAGCTAACATGCTAACCAGTTTCTCTTGCTTTAAAAAGCCTTAATTAGCTGTAGTGATATTTCCACTACTGCGATAGTGTTTCCTCCCACAGCACATTTGTGTTGCCTGTGGTTGCTTGGTGCTAGGCATGCCATTTATGGGTTTGTGGCAGTATGAAGACTGCCCTGAAGAATTTCTGTGGTAACCATGGTTTCATGTACCGATGAGTAACATAAATGCACTGCCAAGATTGAATGGAATTCATCAATATTAGCATGTATGCAGTCATACTTTCAAAACTATGTGCCTCAGTGTTCAATGATTATGAAGAAATACATCCATATTACTTTGATATTTTTATAGAAAATGAATGTAGCATTCATAAGCTTTGAAAAAGCTGGAAAAAGCCTGCGTTTATTAGTCACGTTATCGTGATAACTGAACTGTGTTAACACATGGTGCTGATATGCACCAGGCCTCAACCAAGCATCTTAAAAATCTGCGATATGATTTTTTCAACATATGGCCCACTTCTGCTTGTCACTGTGAATTGACTAGACCCTTCACAGCTTAGAACATGTACAGCCCTGAAATAACAGCTTTTTTTTACAGAACTTTTTTTTTTTTTTTACAGACGTTTAATGTTACTTTAAGGATGTTGAGTCTAGGAGCACTGGTGTTTGAATTGGTCAGCTGTCTGTCCAGTGAGACAGTAGCCTGTATTATCAACATTCAGCTTTAGTTCTGACTCAAAACCAAATAATTAAAGGCATGTGAAACTTTTTCTCGCACAAACAGTTTTGATTTGAGTTTCATGACTTCAGCTGTCACTAATTTTGACTCACCAAACCATGCAAATACAAACAAACAAACAAATAAATAGTGAAGTTTGTTGAATGGTGACTGAATCCAGTGCCTCAGCGTGGATTCACATTTTCTTTGCAGTAAACTTTGGGAGGTTGCGTCCGTTCAGAGAGCTTGAAAAGCGACGTGTCTTCTGTCACAAACAATTTCTGGAGATAGCTCAGCATGATGAGGAAACCAGCTGAGCACAGCAGGACTTACTGTGGAAAACTGAGCGTGAAAAACGGGCCAAAGTGTTAATAGCCCAAAGACAGAATCCAGAATATGTTCAATCTCCGGCACCTAACAACACCTTCTGGATTATCAGCTCTGGAGTATTTTGTTTTTTTTGGGGAAATGAATTATTTTGGCAGACCTGAACACGCTCGGTCTCCAGGAAAGATTGATGAATACCTGAAATGTGATGACATGAATTCTGATAACATGATTATTTTTTTCTCTTGTTTTTTTCTTTATAGAGCTTCAAGCGTGCCAAAAGTTACTGAGGTCGTCAAGGTATGTACGTTTCTGTTATATTGCTCTCTGTAATCACACTTACTGTAGAAGTAAAGATTAATTTCAAATGGAAATATTCGGAGAATTATTTACTAGATGAAAAGATGATGCTGGTTTCAAAAACGTAATATTAAATGATATTGATGGATAAATGATACTCCTGATTAAATTTTGAGGTTAACTGTGACTATAGGCATGTTATGGGGGATAGTCAGGGGGATAGTTTGAGTGTCAGGTGTTGACCGTACATTTTCGGGTTGTTGTCATGGAATCGTCGTGCTACTTGCGCCCCCCTGATAGACTGCATGCGGAGGCTCTGTGATTGGCCGCTGCTGTGTGTGGCAGTGTTGCATGCTGGGACTGCAGCCATCTTAGCCTCATCATAATACACACAAGCCGTTTTATTGCAAGTGTTGGTGAACACAGAGCACTGATGCTTCCTTCACTGCAAAAAGCTAATCCAGGAGGTGTCAAACTCCAGTCCTGGAGGACATCGGTCTCTGCTTGTTTTTTTTCAGTTTCCTTTCAATCAGCAGCCAGTTGATGCCGTGGAAACAAGGGGCACAGACTCTTTAGCCAATCAATGACAGTTAAGCACTTAAGTACAGAAACCAGCAGACACAACGACCCTCCAGGATTTGAGTTTGAGATTCCTCCTGTGTCTTATAGTAATAATGATTCTAGTCTGTATGTGACTGTAAAAGTAGAAGATAAATGTTACTGTGTGCTCAGGCTGCCTCTGGGCGTGCCTGTCGGTGGGGAAGCCTCAGTCCTGCATGCGTGTGCCGTGGTGTTGGTGTGTGAGCGCCCGTCTCTGCATGTCTCTGCTCCACCATTCAGGACCTGCCCCCGGAGATCGTAAAGCCGGTGCCCATCACCCAGCTGCCCCCGCCCGCCGCCCCCGCCCCTGCCAGCACCGGCCCCAGCCCCGCCTACAACAAAACCGCCCGGCCCTTCGGGGTGCGGAGCGGCGCTGGCGCCCCCCCCACCGCCCCCAAAGTGGCGTCCATCCCCTCCGCCTCCTCCGCCTTCACCCCCGCCGCCCCCGCTCACCCGCCCCCTCCCCAGCCCCCCTTCCCCCTGGCCAGCTCTTCCTCTTCCCCTTCCCTTTCCTCCTCGTCCTCCTCCTCCTCTCCCGGGAGAGTGATGGCCCCCCCCCCTCTGTCCCCCCCGCCCCCCCCGGCCGTTCCCGCCGTGCCCCAGCCCTCCGTCTATAACACGCCCATCCAGCTCTACTCCAATGAGAACGCCTGCGAGGTGGCCATGGGCCAGAGGCGCGGCCTGCTGGAGAACCAGGGCGGAGCCGTGCAGCAGAATGGGTACGTTTCATTGGCTAACCCTGGCTCCTCCCCCTTTTACACTGGCCCTCCCCTTCAGCACTGGCCCCTCCCTTTTAACACAACCTAACGGGGTGCTCAGGCAGGACAGGTACTTCGGCGTGTGTCCAGGTAATTCAGCTGACTTCACCAGTTGCACAAACAGCAGGTTTTACGAAAAGGGAAACCAGGTTAAACAAATAGTTAAATTAAAAAAGTTATTGAAAGTTAAAAAAAAAAGTTTGGGTAATACTTGTAAATGGGGGCATCCAGTATCTACACAATGTAATTATTATACAATTGAACCGTATCTCAGCATATTTTCCTGTTTTTCTTCCATCTGGACAATCCTGCCTTCATTTTAGATATATGAGTTGGATTAAGCAGCTGTTCTAAAAAACAAATTATTCTGAAATCGGTCCACGATTGTGACCAGCTCAATTTTTCTCGTTTTCCCCATTGAAAGATTTCTGGAATTGCTTTTGAGGGCCATTTGTTTCCACATGGACACGTTTAGAGAGAAATCTGCGTGTAAAGGAAACCTCACTGTCTCTCACACACAGATGGGAGCTAGAGAGAGCTCTGGGAAGTTAATAAACAAGCAGAATGTAGCGGTCACTACAGAAATCTGCTACTTCTGAAATATCCAAGGTCCAAAGTAGCAAAAGTCTTTCTCAGACACGTCTCCAGGTGCTACGGGGTCGGGTTCGAAGCAGAATCTCAGAGTGAATCAGCGACGCTAGGGCCCAGTTGAGCACAGCGTCCCGATACGCAAGGGTGGGGGGTGGGGGGGGGGGGGGGGGGGGGGGGGTGTATATTTAGACGACGCTAACTGCTATCTGCTTACGGGGCTGGCCCGCGCGGCATGCAGCGGGGGTGGGGTGGTTTTCTCAGGGTGTTACTCTCTCTGCGTCAGGTCCCGGCTGTTTTTAGGGTTCAGAAGGGCTTCTCCACGCACTGGCAGGCCATGAGGTCACCGGTACCCCAAATCTATCTCCGCAGTCCGCCCCATGGGTGAGATTTGGGGGGGTGACTTGGTGTCACTCTGTGTTACCCATGGGTCCTCAAGGTGTCCTGGATCAGGGAGGGTCCAGGTTTAGGGAGGGGGAAGGGGGGGGGGGTAGGTTTGGCAGGGTTGCTGACAGGTCTCCTGTTTCTTCACACGCCCCCCTAAAGTGGTCTCCACTCGTCACCTGTTCCCCCGCTGCCCGGTCAGGCAGGTGCCCCCGCGCCGGCGTCCGTGTGACCTTTTGACTCGGCCTTACAGGCGTGATCCTGTCGATTACGATCGCGGGGCCGGGTTCCAGCTCCGTACGCACAGCGCGTATCGGGCTGTTCCAGCGTCAGGACCCAGAAGGCCCGGGGCCAGCCGGCCTGCCAGGACCCCAGCCGCTTACCCGGGTCCCAGGGCCTCTCGCCCGTCCAGAGCCTATTATTTTGGCTTATTTATTTTGGCTTATCCATTTTGGCTTATTTATTTTGGCTTATTTATTTTGGCTTGTCGGTCCTGTTTAGCCGCTGGAATTTCCTCTCACATCTCCCCGGGAGATGTACCAGGGCATCTGGAGATATCGGAAGGACGGTTAATTATCAACTATGCAGAAAATCATGAATCGGAGGGTGCGTTTTAGGCGGCTAAACAGCTGGATATTAGCCGAAGCCGGGCCGTGTTTAGCTGGAGGATGCAGCTACGCGCTCCGCCCGGGACTATAAGTTTGCTCCAACCAGCACCCCGAAATTAATTTTCTTAGAGCATTTTCCATGTATTGTCCTGATTTCTATTAATTTATTCCCCTCAGTCAGTAGCATGTCTTCTTGTGATCGCGCTGTGACGCCTTGCAGCTGTTAAAGCACGTGGAAAGCCGTAAAACATTGTACGTGTTCTGCTGGCTTACTGTACGTGGGGGCCAGTGCGGGCCACAGGGATGGGGGCTTTACTGCATCAGCAGCGCTGGCTTGTTTGTTCTCCCAGAGCGGTGGTTTACTGTACCGAGCTTCCACGCGTGATTTGTGGCAGTTTCCCAGCCGCAAGCAGCGAAGGTTTGCGTCTTCTTCCAAAAAGATGTCAGAGCGGAGTTTGATTTTGGGGGGGGGAGAACCTTAAACGTAACATCTAGAATGTTCTACACCTGCTACTGGAAGTCTCTTAATTGACAGCGACATTAATCAGTTTCCTTTCGCAGTGAGCTCGGTTCCTGGTCCTGTGGTTGTGGGAATGGGTTTAAAGTGGAGTCTCTTCGTTTGATTTAGAAAGGACCTGCAGAGTAATTGGAAGCAAATGGGGTTCCCCCCCCCCCCCCCCCCCCCCCCCCAGTGCAGTGGAACTCACTCCTGAAGAGCTTGTTCAAAACCGTATTAAAATAATTATGTTCTTCAAAGGCTCGTTTTAAGATAACCTTCATGCTATTTTCATTCTTGATACAAGAATCCGTTTAATGTGGGTTCATTTTTCGTGTCTTGGTTTTCTCACGAAGGTCTTTCTTCTCGACAACAAATGGTTTAAGTTTTCTTCTACCAAACGACGTTAAAGAAAGTTAATCTCGTGATCTAATCTAGTTCTGTATAAGCTTTGTTTGCATAGTGCCAAATAATGGCAAATTAATATTGCATAGATTTTTTTTCTATTCCTATATATAAATACGAGTAAAGTGTTTAAAATAAAGTGTATAAAAACAGGAAATTGACTTAACTATAAGTGTTCAGCCCCCCTGCATTAACAGCCTAAATTAGGCCATGCGTATTCCATTCCTTGAAAGATCAAACTGAACAGTAAATACAGTCCACCTATGCTGATTTATAATCCACCTGTGTTCAGTTGCATGAGTGCACAATAAATATCACTGACTTCCTGATTCTCACAACTCTGACAGCCGATAAGATCGGTAACGGTTTCGTGAATACCGGACAAACTGCCTGTGGTACCTCAGTATGGAACTGTTTGGAGTTAAATAGCTGGAGAAGGTTCCAGAAAGATCTGCAAATCTTTGAACCTTCCCGTGGACCATGCGCGCCGTCCAAACAAATGGAAAAAAACGTGTGGAGCCAAATACGGTCAAAACCTGTTTCAGGCCCCAAGAAATCTGCATTTAGGCCGAAGATTTGTGTTCCATCAGGACAATGACCCAAAGGGCAAATAAAGAAATACAAAAGGAGTGGTCCTAAAACCTGGTATTCTGGAATGGGCCAGCCGAAGCCCAGACTGAAATCCCGCTGAAAGTCTGTGGTATGGCCAGAGATGAGCTTTCCACCGGTGCTCTCCTGGCTTGGCAGTAAATTTGTGTGGAAAGAATGGGCAAAAAATTCCTAAACCTGAGTGTGCAAAGCTCATACGAACGCACGCGGGACGCAGGGCTCATATCAGCGCCAAAAAGGCCTGCCTACAAACTACTGGGGCGGGGGGGGGGGGTTTGTGTTCTTTAAGAGAGGAAACTATTTTGGCACATTCAGGTTTTAAGATGCAGTGGGACAAAAAGTATGAGGAAAAAGTTCAAGGGGGGTGAGTACTGTATGTGTTCTGTGTTTATGTTTATGAAGACATGCACATACAGTATATTTCCCAATAATTTGTTTCAAAGTATGACCATGTGACTTTGGAGTAGCCTGCTCACATTCATAGTATTTAATTTGCCCCTGTTCATAATTTGGATGTAGACTGGCAGTCTGTCCAGGGTATATTCGTGCCTCTCGCCCAATGCATTCTGGGATAGGCTTCAGCAACCCCCCCCTCGACTCTGCCCTAGGGATTAGCGGGTACAGATAATGGATGGATGGATGGATTGTGAGCTAATGACAGAAGCACAGGAGTGCTTGTTGCTCCTTTTGTCCCATTCACGCCCAATGCGTACGGTCTTCTCTCTACGCTGGCTGTGGGGAAAGTCGAGCTCGTTTCCTCTGGTGGGGTTTGGAGTGCCGTTATAAAACCCCTTTCCCGCTGCTTTTACTGAGCAGGCTCAGTTAGCAGCCTGATTGGCCGGGAGCTGCAGCTGACCCCTGTAATGACTGGGCAAGCTTATTAAAATCCCTGCACACGAGGAAGGGGCGGAGCCCCCCCAGAGATAGTCCAATGGGCATTCAGCAGCTCTTTCACCTATCCAATCGGCAGCAAGGGCACTCTCTCAGCAGTAATGAGTATTCTAGCATATTAAATTCAAGTGTCTCAAGTATATGGCAGCAAAGCTGTCAGTTACTGCTGCTTTTATGAATAGAATTAGTCAATAATACTGTGTATGAATTTTAATAGGATTGAAAATATATTTTACAGCATTATATGGATCACACTTGCATGTGCAACGGTGGTGGTAGTTGATTTATTATCCATTGTGTGTTGTATAATTTTACATATAAAGGCTGTAGCCCCTGCATCGTGGTGCTAGGTTTGAAGGGCAGTGCAGGTACGGTGCGTGCATGTGCGTGCTTGTGCGTGCATGCCTCTGCGTGTGGTGCGCTCGAGTGTTTGCCTGCTACTTCAGAGGGGGCAACGGCGTGTTGTTGATAAAGAGGCAAGCCGTCGAGCGTAATTAATGGTGCCCGTTGTTCTCTCCGTCCCTTCTCTTCTCTTCTGTTTCTCTTTCTGTTTCTCTGTCTACCGTTACTTCCTACAGGAGGTCTCAACGACAGTGGTGAAGTCAGTATTGTGTGTGCATATGCGTGCATGTGTGTGTGTGTGTGCATGTATACTGTATGTGTGCGTCTGTTTGTGTGTGTGTGTGTGTGTGTGCGTGTGCGTGCGTGTGTACTGTATGTGTTTGTGTATGTGTGTGTGCGTGTACACTGTATGTGTGTGTGTGCGTGTGTCCGTGTGTGTCCATGTGTGTGTGTGTGTGTGTGTGTGTGTGCATGTATATGTGTGTGCGTGCATGTGCATGATGTATTTGCATGTACAGATCCGTGTGTTGTCCAGCAACAGCCAGTCACAAAATGGATGTGCACTTTCATTGCGTGGTTGTGTGCGCACCTGCCAGTCTGTATCCTCCCTCTGTGTGTTTAGCCCAGTACGTATAGCCTGAGTGCTAACAATCCTGTGTCTGTTCAGAATCCAGCTGGACGTGAGAGAAAGTGGCGTATATTACCAGATTAAATATTTCAACCCGTTAATATCAGAACAGGCTGCTGTGAAAGATCGATGTGTTCCCGATGTGTTTCCCAGCCAGCTCTCTGTTAGTGTTTACGCCAAAACCAAGCATATGTTTACGCGCGCTGCATAATGCTCTTTATAACTAATATCTCATGTCAGGTCTATAGAGCAATGCACCAGGCATGTTAGTATTTATGTGCTGTGTACAGTAGTGAATCATGCTGTCCCTTAGGAAGTGTGGAACGCTGTTCAGTTCTGCGTCTGCTTCATGGCTGTATGTCACTGTCAGTCTCCAGTACTGACAGGTACACACACACACACACACACACACACATACACATGCACACACGTACACGCACACACACGTACATGCACACACACACACGTACATGCACACACACACACACGCACACACACCTACACACACACACAGACGTACACACACACATGCTGTCACACACACACACTCACACGGACATGCACACACATACACAAACACACACCCCTACACACACACACATGCCGTCACACACACACGCTCACACGGACATGTACACGCACACACACGCACACACACACACATACACGTACACATACACGTACACACACACATACACGCACACGCACACGCACACACACACATTCACACACGCACACACACACACACACACGCACACACACACACATACACAAACACACACACAGGGCGCACACACACATACACACACACACAGTGGCTGACATGTTTGTGGTGCACATGTGTGAGGGGGTGGAGTCATTAGCATATTTTCTGTCAACACCATCCATCTTGCCCATCTGTCAGCACTCACTCAACACACAGGCCTTCATGAACCAACAAAATGGAGGCGGGGCTGAAGTAAATCACAGATGGCCACGTTATTAAAAGACTGTCAGAATTAGGCACATCAAGTGCATGTGTGTGTGTGTTTGTGTTATTTAAGCCTTTCTAAGAATCCAAAGTAGTATTTTTTTTCTTCTTCTGTTTCTGAAGTTAGCTGTAACTTGGATTAGAGAGGGCCACAGCACCATCTTGCGGTGGAAGATGGAACATGTTGGGGTTTAGAATTTTTCATGGACACATTTACTTTTACTGTTAGGGCTCGCAACATCTGTGCCTGGCACTTACAATTTTTGCTGCTGCTTCTGGAATTCTGACCAAGAAAGTAAATAGTTTGTGGATTTTTTCCTACATGTGTTGTGATACGCGCTTATATAAGTGTTTTGTTGGAGTGTGTGCTCCGTGATAGCAACTCTTATTCTCTTCTTTCTCCTTTGTGAGTTGTGTTGTGTTGTTGGATTTTGTGTTTGCAGTGTTTCACTATATTCATAACTTTTTGCATTGAGCATGGGAAAAGTTTAATATTTTTAATATTATTTATAAAAAATAAAATGTTAATGCCAACGGGGTTTTCTCTTTTTTACATTCACGCCAGTGGGCCTGGGAGTATGCCTAAGTAAGTAGAGTTCTTAAATGCCAGAGTCATTCAGTTAAGTAGCTGAGTGTTAAAAGTTAATTGTAAGGAAAAAGCCATGTATACTTCTTTTTTTCCCCACTTGATCTTTTCATTTGCTTAACTCTTACCCCTGTGATCTTTTCTTTCTTTCTCTCTCCATCTTTCAATCGCTCGCCGCCCCTTTCAGAAAAACTCCCCCCCCCAGGTAAATGATGTTTGAGAATCGCATTCTTTCTGCATTCTTTCATTTCTCCTGAGCGCTCACTGTGATTGGCTTAAAAGTGCGCCGTGTGACACATCTGGGCCAATCGAAAACAAAACGTTTGTTGTGCGTGTCCGCAACCGCATAACGCCGTCCATCTCAAAATAAGCCTTGCGTTGCGCAAACTGTGAATAAATTAGCAATTTAATAGTATTTATGTTTTATTCCTACCAGTAACATGTCTGTTTAATCTTTATAAAGAACCTCGTACCCCATTTAGGACACAAAGATAAAATTAGATCGGTATGACGATATCTTTTTTCATTACTACACAAATAATAATAAAATTAATTCATAAAGCAGATTTAAAGCATGTTGTTCAAAGTGCTTTATAGATGAAGGGACGAAAGCACTGGTGTTTATGTTGATGATATTGATGATGATGATGATAATAATGAAGATCATAGCAGTGTTTATGATGATATTGATGGTGACTGACGGATGAGGATGATGATGGTAACCGTGCTTCCTCTCTCCGCCCGCTGGCGCAGGATGCCCAGGAGGCCCATCGTGGAGACGGACATCCACTTCTACCACATCCCGTCCCACGGGGACGCCAGCAAGAAGCGTCTGATCGAGGACACGGAGGACTGGCACCCCCGCACGGGCACGTCCCAGTCCCGCTCCTTCCGCATCCTGGCACAGATGACGGGCACTGGCGACGGGCAGCGTGAGTTCCGCCAACCGCTGACCTCTGACCCCACGTCTCTCCTAAATCCTGCTGTGTCCACCCGGGGTCCGTGGCGACGGTACCTCGGGTGGTGTCGGGTTCTGGGGAGCCACAGGAGCCGCTGACACTGATGTCGTTCAAAGCCTTTGTCTGGCGGGTGAACGGTCCATCAGGGTCACAGGTTTTGCATGGCTGTGTTTCAGAATGTTCACTGAAATCAGTTGGGCTTTGTGCACTTTTGTGCACTGAAAAAAAAAATTCAGTTTGCCGCCGTTGGAAATGCACATCCAGACACGGGCAGTTTGTGTGCTGCTCTAGAAGAGATTTGAATGAGCAAGATTAATTGTATTTTGGTAAATGGACTGCATTTATATAGCGCTTTTATCCAAAGCGCTTTACAATTGATGCCTCTCATTCGCCAGAGCAGTTAGGGGTTAGGTGTCTTGCTCAAGGACACTTCGACACGCCCAGGGCGGGGTTTGAACCAGCAACCCTCCGACTGCCAGACAATCGGTCTTACCTCCTGAGCTATGTCGCCTCAGTGTCGTGTTTTGTTTGCGATATTGACTCGTCAATCATCTAAACAGGTTCTCTTTTTTTCTGTTTCCAGCGGAAGGACTGGACAGCGAAGGCGTGAAAAAGTAAGTAGATGCCGTTTTTAGGACCAGGCCTGGGTCGCCCGCGGCGGCTGGCTGGCGCTCTGCATGGGTCTGCCGCTGCTGTTGTTACCGTTGCTGTTTGGATGCCGGGACGCGTGTGAGATGAGGCTCCCCGTGTCTCTGCCAGTCTGAGGGGCGCGTGTGAGATGAGGCTCCCCGTGTCTCTGCCAGTCTGAGGGACGCGTGTGAGATGAGGCTCCCCGTGTCTCTGCCAGTCTGTGGGACGCGTGTGAGATGAGGCTCCCCGTGTCTCTGCCAGTCTGAGGGGCGTGTGTGAGATGAGGCTCCCCGTGTCTCTGCCGGTCTGAGGGGCGTGTGTGAGATGAGGCTCCCTGTGTCTCTGCCAGTCTGAGGGACGTGTGTGAGATGAGGCTCCCCGTGTCTCTGCCAGTCTGTGGGACGTGTGTGAGATGAGGCTCCCTGTGTCTCTGCCGGTCTGAGGGGCGCGTGTGAGATGAGGCTCCGCGTGTCTCTGCCGGTCTGTGGGACGCAGGGCCTCCTTTATTCGGGGGTTTCGGTGTTTACGCTCCGCTTCCCCGTCCCGGTAAACACGATTAATTTTAAGCAGGAAATGAGGCGGGCTCGCCCCCCGGGAGCCCCTCGGAGTTGGCAGCCCTGAAAGGGGCTCAAGCTGAGAGAACTCAAAATGGCCCCCGAGCCTCACGCTGGCTCTGAGCTGTCCTGCTAGAGCTCAGCCATTGGCTGGTCCCTGCGGCCTTACTCAGAACCACTCGCTGGTTTGGAGCTCTGTCAGCGAATGGCATTACTGAAAAGGATTGTGGGCAGGGAGAACCTCCTGGTATGTCCCCCCCCCCCAGAGAACGAGTCTCTTTCTGTTAAAGTCGTCACTGTGCTGATTCTGGTCACTTGTGGGAATTCAGACACGGAATGGAGGGAGGGTGGGAACGGGAACGGGTGTGCGGAATGAAAAACAAATGTGCCTCGGAACGAGTTCCGAAACGCTCTGCGGCGGGGTTTGGTCGGCTGCCCGTCGGGGACGCCCTCCTTTCCCGACGGAAACGGCGAAACTGAAACCGAATTCCGGGGCCTTCGCGCGCGTGTCCCAGTCGCACGGCGGGCTCTGGAGCCCTCATATCTGCCCCCGCTGCTGAGCGGCCATCTTGGGTTGGTGGAGAGGATGCTGGGAATGGAGCTGAATTAAACAGCCCACAGTTTAACGGGCTCAGGCAGCAGCTTGCTGGAGTATCTCAACCACATACAAGTGGGTTTGGTTCCAATTCGCTGTAGTAAAAAAAACTGAACAGGCACAGTACCATGACAAAGCCACTGGCTCTAGTGGTGAAACCCCATTACTGCAGTTACATGCTCAGTCTGGGATCAGACAGTTAGCCGATACAAAGGAGCCATTGATTATGCTTATTTTTTGGAGCTGAAATGGTTGCTAATTCAAAGGTGAAAAGAAAAAAAACAGCGTAACTTATAGCTCAGAGCTATAACTTAGAGCTGCTGATCTCTGGTCTACCACATTAAAGGTCTAGACACCCCCCCCCCCCCCCACTCCCACCCTCCTGGTCTTAGCCTGATTGCAGTTGGTGATGTCACCATTTACATCAGTTCATTGCACATGAACGTGTTATCCAGATGACTGAATGATGATATTTTGCTTAGTGTTGCTGCCTGTGCTGCCTGTGCTGCTGCTGGGTTTTGTGGAGTGGTGTTGTGGTCGTGTCAGTCTGCATGCACGCCGTGTGTGAACAGCTGAGCTCCTTTTCGCTCTGTCGTATGGTAAAGAGACACAGGACATCTTTCAGGAGCACGGCTGCTTTGTGTGGTTTGCTGTGATTGCGGATCGCTGATGCTCAGGTTACCTGGCACGGTGACATCATAAAGGGTAAAGGTGAACATTCTGAACATGTGAGGAAAAATGGCCTCACAGGGAAGCATACAAACAAGTTAAGAATAGCACTCCATAGGCTGCTGAGTACAAAACTTACACCCTGAATATCAGGCTATAAAGCCATTGTGCTGTCAGTTTAAATTTTATTAAGAGAAAATAGTGTAAAATGTTTAATAAGAATAAAGTTAGGGTTGAAGGCATCTTGTAGTGTCAAAGGAGGTTGCCAGAAGCAAATCAATATCAAAACGCATCAGAAGCTGTAGAAATGGAGGCTGTAAAACTTAGTAAAAGAAAAAAGTTTCAGTCAGGGTGGAACTAACGAGTGTATTCCTCTTTTCCTTCTCCTCCACCACCTCTCTCTCTCCCTCCATCCTTCCTCCCTGCCCTTTGCTCTCCTTTTCTTCCTTCCTTCCTTACACCTTCTCCTCTCTCTTCCTCCCTGCCTCCTCCTCCTCCTCCTCCTCGTTCCGGGGTGCCAGGGTGTCCAAGGTGAACACCCAGATCATCGGACCCCGATACGCCAAGCTGCGGGACTGGCACCATGGGGTGTCGGCACGCACCCTCAATGTCCAGTAACCCCGCCCCCTGCCCTCCCCCCCCCCCCCCCCAAACCCCGCCACGCCACCCCCCCTCAGCCCCCCCAGCCCCCCAGCGGCGCACTGTTGCGGATGCACGTGCTTGACCATTTGTGTTAGCTCACCTAGCAGAGACAAGGACACAAAACCGCCGCCTTCCACACCAAACCTGCGCTTGTTCTTCTTTTCTTTTCTCAGTTCACATCTTTTTTTTTTTGCTCTGCTCTCCTCCCTTTCCCTCCCTCTCTCTGCTTCTCTCTCTCCCCCTCCTTCTCTCCTTCTCTTTCTCCCTCTCTCTCTTTCTCTCTCTCTCTCTGTACTTGTTTATAAAGCTTCAGGCCAGATGTGTAGTACATGAATGTGTTTGTAATTGTGTATATATGGCTGTATCTGTGCGTTTGAACCCGGGCCTGTTTCCTCACTGGGGGAAGTTCCCGAGGAGCTCCTGGATTCTGTCACTGCTGGTCGGAACCGGAGGGCCCGGACGTGTGCAGAGCCGCTGCATGGCCGTGTGCAGACCTCACGCTGAGAATCAGTTAGGCTACCGCGCTCCAGTTAGCCGCACGCAAAGCTATCACCAGCTGAAATTCTCAAAAACAATAGCCCGCTTATGTGAGCTGCTAGCTAGCGCCCCGGTCGCTAGGCCTCTTTCGCCGTGCGGAAACCCAGGCTTCGCCGTTTTTCGCCGGGGGGGGGGGGGGGAGAGTAGACGCGGTTTCGTGCGGTTAGGAGGATAACGAGCTGCCCGGCGCACGGGGGCCGCGATGGCGCCTCTCTCATGTGCAGCAGGCGAAACTCTGCGCTCAATCACCAGGTCGGAGCGAGATCGCTGACAGTCCCCCCCGCCTGGCCCGGCCCGCTTCTCACGCTACGGTCCCCCCCCCCAAGCCCCCCCACCATCGGACCAGGTCGCCACGGAAACGGTTCGGTCCAACGATGGGGGGCTTAGAGTGGCGTGCGGGTTGGTGACAGGAGTTTGGATGCGGGGCAGCGGTCCAGAGGGGTCACCGCCTGGGGGGGGCGGGGGGTGGAGGGGGGTTCACAGGGGAACCCTCGACTGCTTCCTGCGCTCTGAGTGAAAGCAGACTCCCGGCTGACAGGAAAGAGTTTCCGTGGGAGGAAGTGAGAACCAGAGCTGCTCCCTGAACCACCGAGTCTCAGATCAGTGCTCGGCTAAGGCTACCCTGCGGAAAATTCCGGTTTAAACCAGCCTGAGCTGGTTTTAGCTGTGTTTTCCACACTTATTGCGAGTCGACCAGCTGTTCACTAGCTGCCCAGCCTATGTAGTCATCTAGTCCACCAGTTTGACCACTGGTATACTCTACTATCTTTGACCTGCCACAGGCCAGCTAAGACCAGCTAGAAGTGTGGAAAACGCAGCTTAAACCATTTTAAAACAGCTTAGAATCCCTGCTGGTCTTAGCTGGAATTCTCAGCAGGCTAAGTGAAGCTTGTCGAGTTCGTGCAGGCTTGCTCCCAGCACTGATCTGGAGTCAGTGAGCTCTCGAGGGAGCGGAGAGTGAGACACCGCGATGGCACAGGTGTAGCGGTAATGGTGGTTATGGCGATGAGTTGCGTAAGGAGATGCGTGTGTGTGTGTGTGTGTGTGTGTGTGTGTGTGTGTGTGTGTGTGTGTGTGGTTTCACCGATCTCACTTCTGCATTCTCCTCATCCTGCCCTCCTTGCAGTGTGTGGCCAGACCCGTGTGTGGTTGCTTGGTACCCTAGTTGCTTGGATTGGTAGTTATTTTAAACGGGTTGTGTATCCAGCATAAGTTTTTGTATCCTTAGCGACCTGAAACATGCTTGGGAACTGTAATGTAGCACTGGGTGTTTCAATAAAGTTTCTTCTACCTTAAAACCTTCCTCTCCTGTCCTTCTCCTCCTGTGTCCTTTTTTCTTCTTCTTTCCAACTGTCTGTTTGTTTCTCTCTTTCTCTTCATCGACTATTTCTTCAGACAGCCCCAGACAGTCAGTGGACAGGTCAGGTAATTCCATGTGACTCACTGTCATGCCCACGTGCACTCTGACCCTTGACCCCTCACCCCTGCTCTCACCCCTGTCCGCACCACAGTCTGAGAGTCCGCACCATAAATTGACTAAACGATTTTGGGAAGGGTCTGAGTGATCTTGTTTTCAGCCCCGAACCTTCAGTCAGCATAAACATCATAGCTGGTTAATTCTTCTCAGAATCACATATACTTACTATGTTAAGCCTAGAAAGTCGATTTTCGATTATGTTTTTCACTGATAACAGAAAGAATGCATGCCTGACACATGAAATAGGATAGTCTCTATTTCAGCCCTAGAAGGTAGTGGTTTGAGCACTTTCACTGGACACTTAGCATGCAATATTTTGACACTGTCTGTGCTTATGGTCAAACATTACACCTGGTCCTCATTCCTGGTCCTGGAGAGACCAGCAGCTTACGGTCCAGGTTCATGTAGCGCAGTGTTGAGTTGAGCCTGCTGAGTGAGCTCTCAGGTGGGAGTCACAGCTTGCAGGTGCTCTGGCCCTTCAGTAGAGAGTGGTTTTTGGGTGAAGTTTGCCTGCAGACTGTGCTGTTGTGTACAGTGGTGTGTCTTTCCTCTGTAAAGCACACCTGTACGAAAGGTCGCGCCCTCAGAGCTGAGCTTGGGTGTGGCGCCGGTTCAGCTGACCAATGGCGTGGAAGAGGAATCCGCCGCGACGCCACAGACTCGGCACATGGTCGGCACGCAGCCCGACGCCCAGCTCGAGGAGACGCAACTCGGCAGCCTGCTGTCAGTAGACTCCGCCCCCGATTCAGGACAGCCAGCAGGCCCCGCCCCTTCCCTACAGTCCACAGACTCTGCCCTTTCCCTACAGACCACAGGCTCCTCCCCTTCCCTACAGTCCGCTAGCTCTGCCCCTTCCCTACAGTCCACAGGCCCCGCCCCTGCCCTACAGACCACAGGCTCCTCCCCTTTTCCATTGCAGACAGCTGATCCTGCTCCAGCACAGACGCATGGCATCATTTCCGATGCCCCTCCCACTCAGTCACACGCCCCTCCTCCAGTTACTGAAAGGTACAGACAGTCCTGAATGATTATCTGAAACGGCTTCCTCCTCTATTCACGGTTTTGAGTGCTTCTCACTTAATGCACAGTCAGTGAGTCTCAGTCAGTGTGAATGGCACGTGTGACTGAATTTTCAAGCAAATAACCCTTGAGATATCTCATGAGATTTCACTTATACTAATGTGATGGTGTTCCGTTATGATGTGAAAGGTGTTAAAACAACATGACTTACTGTACTTCTATGAGACGAGACTGTTTGCACCAAACATCTTCCCTAATGTATTTCTCTTTAATTCTGGATGCGTAGTGTTGATGGACATTTTTTCATTGCATATGATAAATATTTTATGCGCCGTTTTCTTCTGGAGTAAACTGAACAGAAAAGCAGCGTAAAACAAAACAGGTGATTCAGCTCTGGCCTTACTGGCTTTAACCACTTCGTCTTCCTGGGAAGAGAAAGATCAATATTGCAGTAAAAAAAAAACAAAACCGAAAACAAAAGAAAGACAAACGTACATGTAATACAACACAGAACAGCCTGCGGACGTATTAAATATTAATCCTCACGTTCACACTGTTTTTTCAGCATTGACGTTTCTTCACCTACGACCCAACCCTTGCAGAAATGTGTGTTTGAAATCTCTGTGTGTTTAGTGAGGGTTATGAGGCAGCACCTGTGTGTTTGTCCGCTTGTCTTGAGTGCCCTCTTCTGTCTGTACGTCCAGTCCGGTTTTAGACATCCTCCACCGCCCCCCCACGGCACTTCCTCACCTCCTCACCTGTCCTCTGACTGTATCCCAGCCGGTTTTGATTTTAGACATTTTAGACATTTTTTAGGACCCCCGTAAAGACTTATCCATGGGGTACTGTACACTTATGCCCCTTCCCTCACCTTGTGCCCTGCCTCTCACCTTAGGCCCCTCCCCTTTCCTTATGCCCCTCCCCTCACCTTGGCATCACCCGATTGCTCCTGCTGACCACTCACAAACAGGGCAATCTCCTCTACACACGGAGAGCGCGTTCTAAAGCCACGGTTCACTCCGCGTGTTTCGTTCTCGCTCGGGCGCTCTTAAAGACCAGAGTCACGATTTACGAGCTTTAGTCACCGCTTCTCGCTCTGTGATCCAGACGGTCGTTTGGCCATAATTGGAAGCATACTGCTGGACTGCTGTTCGTCGTCTGCTCCGTTCCGCTTGTCCGATGACACGCATGTCTGTGGCCTGAATACTCAGCCTCTTATTTTGCCTGCTGCTGTTCTCTGTCAAGAATTAAAGCAACATAATCCCCAGTGCCCGTAGCACCTACTCCATCAGATAGTCTCCGCAGTTCCACCTGTCAGCCACTAGATGGCATAGACAGACACTGGGGAGTTGACAGAAGAGTTTCCTGGTCAGGCTGCCAGTTAAAGAACAGTATTTTCCTACTTTCTCAGACTCAGATGTTGCTTTCTAATGCTTTTAGAATTGCATTCTAAGGCATTCAAAATTGAGGAAATTAACTAAATAAAATAATGAAAGATTAAAAAAAAACATTTTCTTATAAAATTGGGTTGAAAACATTTTTTTTATTCTCCTCATTCTCTGATTTGGAATCATATTGTTCGCCCATCACTGCAGTTCTGGCACTAAAAACACACATCCTCCTGGTGTGCATGAAACCAGTACCTGCACCTTTTCACTGATGTTCTCTTTGTAAATTAGTTTGACCTCACTGGTTTCACGGTCAGAGTGCGGTCATATATCAGCCTCTCTCACTGTGACCCCTGACCCCTGACCCTGTGACCCTGTCGCTCTGTTCCTGGTTCAGTCTGGCAGTGCAGGCGTCCTGTCTGTCAGCTGTCCCCGCTGAACTGTGTCCTGCCTCTGCTGCACGGCTGATCCTGTCTCCTGCACCCCTGAGGTACAGACAGCTCTGTCTCCACTCACCTGACCAGGGTTATGCCGTGTGTAGGAAACAACCTGAGTGCTGAAGTGTTGATTAGATAAGGCCATAGCTAAGAAGGCCCATTTCACTTAGGTTTCTTACGGTACCTTAACAGTACAGCGACTTTGTACAGTTCACTGTTATGTTAAACAGTTTATCAAATTAATCTGTAACCGACATCAACTCGGCGACTTACATTTGTGGAGAAAAAAGACTTCAACTGTATTTATTCAACTATTTGTCAAAGTTAAAGAAAGGAGGAGTCTGGTCTGTTGCTTCTTTTCTGTGGTCTTTATTGGTATTTCCTCCCCCCGTTTCGCGCCTCTGGTGGAGGGGTGCAGAAAGGCCGTCCTGCGGAACCCGCTGGAGTTCCTGCCCCGCGGGGCACCGTGTCCACCCCCCCTCACCCCCAGCGCCCCCCCTCCGAGGGCAGCGGGCATCGTGCCCACTGTAGCCCGCTCCCAGGCCAGGTAGAGACGCTGCCCTGGAGGGGAGGGGGGGACTACACACGTGTGTGTGTGTGTGTGTCTGTGTGTGTGTGTGTCTGCGTCTGCGTGTGTGTGTGTGTGTGTGTCTGTGTGTGTCTGTGTGTGTGTGTGTGTCTGTGTGTGTCTGTGTGTGTGTGTGTGTGTGTGTGTGTGCGTCTGCGTGCGTGTGTGTGTGTGTGTGTGTCTGTGTGTGTGTGTGTCTGTGTGTGTCTGTGTGTGTGTGTGTGCGTCTGTGTGTGTGTGTGTGTGTGTGTGTGTGTGTGTGTGTGTGTGTGTGTGTGTGTGTGTGTGTGTGTGTGTGTGTGTGTGTCACGCTTTCCGCTCTGCTAAGGGCGGATCGTTCCTTCACTCTGTCATTGCTGTTTATTTTTTCGGACTGTATTCAGTGTCACACGAGTGAGGTGGTGTATTAGTGCAGTGCACGATCCTTCCGGTCTCCACCTACATCTTGAATCTTTAGAAGTGTACCAGTGTGTGACGGGAATAAATCACAGATCGTTTGTGGAACTCACGCTTCGCTGCGACTTCATTAACATCGTCTGCCTTTGTTTCTGGCACGGGGTGGTTATGCAATGCGTGCTTTTTTCTCTCTTACTTCCTTTGCTGTCTCCTCTGTCTGTTTCTGACTTCTTTCTCTCCCTGGCTCCCCCCCCATTGCTCTAATGGGGGTGGGCGGGGCTAGGCGGCCGGAAGGGGAGGTCTCTCCGTCCCTATTGGACGCCCTCCTCATCTCCCCCGTGTTCCGGGCCCCGCCCCTTAGACTCAGGAAGAAAAAGCGTCGGACGAAGAGCGCCCTCCATCTGCAGAAGATGAAGAGGTAGCAGGGTGCGGCGTCTCACCTGCCCAGCGCCCTTACCTGCCAGGGTCCTCACCTGTCACAGGTTCCTTAGGAGAAACATTATTAGCCAATCACAGACTTTTGAGAAGCGCGCATTTTCACATGTATCCAGCTTCATCGTTTTGGTGGTAGATAGTCTCATAGAGGAACACTGGTGCATGGAATGAATGATATCAAAGAAATGTATTGTGTATTTATTGTGTCAGTGCAGTAAATCAAAAAAAAAAAAATCTGATCTACGGATGACTGTGAGACATCATAAAAAAAGAAAAGAAAAAAAAACCCAAAACATTGTAATGGCCAATGACCAGCACTCTGACCAGGACACTGTTCCAGAGACATTCAGACTGCTCCACCTGAGAGCGCTCTGGGGAAGGGGCTGGCAGGTGATGTGTGGCCCTGTTTATATCAGGACTCTGGGCTCTGGGCTCTTCCCTGAGTATTTAGTCTCCTGGGCCATTTGGCAGAAGTTTTGTGCCACCCTGGGGCCATGCCCCCAGCCTGTGTGGGGGGCTCTGAGACTGCTGCTGTAGCAGTCTCGCCGAGCTCAAAAATAGCGACGCGCGGGGATGCCTGGAGCGTGCCCGCTGAGACTCCACTGCTTTCACGCTACCCACCCTAGAATGGGCCCTGTGACCTCAACCAGCTGGAAGGTCTCCTCACATTAATGTATGGGCCTTGGGAAGGGGGACGGGAAGGGGGGGGGGGGGGGGGGGGGGGGGGGGGTCAAAAAACGTGGTGGCTGGCCACACCCTTGCCCTGCGTTATCAGACCCACTCAAAAATGCGCATCGTTAGCTTGCTAATGAGCATGTGCAGTGAGCCTCATCTGAGCATCGGTGCTGGTCATAAACTGAAATGTGAGCTTCTCTCCATTATGGTAATGCAGACTGTTCAGTACCCGGATTCCAGACGATGTCATTACTCCAGTAATTGACCTGTTGTGATTTTTATTCCTAGTCTCAATTATGGGCCTGATTAAAAGCTTCCTGTGGAATGGTCCAGGTGCACAGTAGACGCAGAAACCTTTTTATTTGGGGGGCGGGGTGGGGTTCAAAGAGATATTTCACCTCTGACAGGTTTGGGGTCCCTGTCCAGATGGGTTGTGTTCATTGGATCAGCCCAGACAGTGTCTCTCAGACACGGGCTCTAATCCAATCCCCTTCCCCTCTAATTGAGCTGATTGGTGGGGTTTATTAACGAACCAGCTGGTAATTGGCCGTAATGAAGGGACGGCCGGGCCGCATCTGGTTGCCATCATGGACGTCTCACAGTAATTATCTGCTCTGCGTGCTGAGCCCGCGGACTGGGGAAATGGCTTCCAGTCAACAGAACCCATCTCCACGTTCATATCAAAACAGAAACTAACGCGGCTACTCTAGGAAAAAAATAAATACAAATACATAAATAGATGGCATTTAGGACTTTTACAGTGCTGTAAATTTGACATCTACTGTAATGATTGGTGCCCCTCATTACTGGTATTAGTGCAAAGTTCTGACACAAACCTTCTGACACAAAAGCTGGCTTTCACTGCATGCAGTCTATTCCCTGTAATGGTTTCTGCTCTCATGAACTGTACAACCGTCAGATGAAAGGCTTTCTCTGTGTGCGTTTACATGGGCTAGCGGTTCTGCTTCTGTCTCTTTCATTTCACCCTTTTTCTTTCTTTCTTTATTTCCCTCTCTCCCGCCCTCCCCCCCCCTTTCTGGAAGTGTCTCCTGGCACCAGTCAGTCACTGATCTCAGTGACCCGTCTCTCTCCTCTCCTGTAAGTGCTGTCTATATCCTTAGGTAACTATTCTCCCGTCTCTGACACCTGTGTGTGTGTGTGTGTGTGTGTGAGAGAGCTCTGCGTAGGACTGTGGAGGCCTGTGTGCACTATGTGGGGATAGAGGTGTAGCTGCAGCAATGGAGCGATGATGTCGGGGACGTTGGGGTGGGGGGGGAGGGGGGGGTTGGGGGACTGGGGGCTGTATTGTGTGAGAGGGGCCTTTTGTGGTGCCTTGTGTGTGTGCGTGTGTGCGTGTGTGTGTGCATGTGTGTGTGTTATTTATATTATTCATTGAGGTTCAGTTCATCTGTTGCATTACCTGGATCATTAGAAGTGATATTGAAGTGGCAGCAGTTTATTTTCCCATGGTGCAGTGCTGCAGACCGCACACTGAGCTGGATTTCATTTGGCAGAAATGTGCGAGAAACATTTGGTGCTGTCCAATCAATCAGACCCTACCCATAATGCCACTGGAAAAGCTACTGTGGTACAGTGCCAGATTCATGCGGAAAGGCTTGCTTTTGCTCCATTGCATTGCCTACAGTATGCCCTAAAGAGACTGAGTCTGTTTGGTTTAGTAATGCCCTGTGACTGTGATGACTGTGACCTGTGACTGTGACTGTGACTCTGACTGTGACTATGACTGTGACTCTGTGACTGTGACTGTGACTCTGACTCTGACTATGACTCTGACTATGACTCTGACTGTGACTCTGTGACTGTGACTGTGACTCTGACTCTGACTGTGACTCTGTGACTGTGACTGTGACTGTTGACTGTGACTGTGACTGTGACTCTGACTGTGTGACTGTGACTCTGACTTGTGGATGACTGTGACTGTGACTGTGACTGTGACTGTGACTCTGTGACTGACTGTGACTGTGACTCTGACTGTGACTGTGACTGTGACTCTGACTCTGACTGACTCTGACTGTGACTCTGTGACTGTGACTGTGACTCTGACTGTGACTCTGTGACTGTGACTGTGACTGTGACTGTGACTCTGACTCTGACTCTGACTCTGACTGTGACTGTGACTGTGACTGTGACTGTGACTCTGACTGTGACTGTGACTGTGACTGTGACTCTGACTCTGACTGTGACTGTGACTGTGACTGTGACTGTGACTCTGACTCTGACTGTGACTGTGACTCTGACTGTGACTCGACTGTGACTCTGACTGTGACTGTGACTGTGACTGTGACTGTTGACTGTTGTGACTGACTGACTCTGTGACTATGACTCTGACTGTGACTGTGACTGTGACTGTGACTCTGACTATGACTGTGACTGTGACTGTGACTCTGTGACTGTGACTGTGACTGTGACTGACTCTGACTCTGACTGTGACTCTGACTGCACGTATGACTGACCCTCTCTTCAGCGAGGTAACCGACCGTATCCGAGCGATTCCTCAGATCGGTGACGCTCACCGTCTGGACCCTCCTTTCTGTGTGAGGTCACCGGGTCTGACCCGCGTCCTCCGTGGACCCGATCTGACCCTCTCTCTCTCTCCTCTTCCTCTGCAGTGACCTCACAGAGGAGCCCAACTCTCCGGCCGTGAAGACCATGACCAAAGCTCCGACCGGCGCCCTGAGGAACGCCAACTCCGCCCCCGCCACCGCCTACAAGCCCCCCACCGCCCAGGGTAAGAGCGCGGCCTGGCTAGCCTGGCAGCTCGGTTAGCGCTAGCCTGGCAGCTCGGTTAGCATTAGCCTGGCAGCTCGGTTAGCGTTAGCCTGGCAGCTCGGTTAGCGTTAGCCTGGCAGCTCGGTTAGCACTAGCCTGGCAGCTCGGTTAGCGCTAGCCTAGCCTCCTGTTTGCGTTTTTAATCCACATGTGTATGACTGTGTTCCACAGTATTAGCCACAGCCGGGTTTGTGTGACTGTGGATGGGATGCATTACCACCAGATCAGGTCAAAATCAAGTCAAAAATTCACAATGTGCATTGTGCTGAAGATGTTTGGATATTTTAATGAAAAGTTCAGTTTATTCTGACTTTACACAGTCCCAGAGAGTTAGCAGTGGAGTAGAATATATTACTAGGGAGTTGATTTTATACCCGATTGAAGGGAATGTATTCTTTCCGAAAGGACAAAGCACAACCCTCCTTACAATTATTTTGGGAAACAGTGCTTTTGTACTCTCAGTGTGTCTGCGATGGTGTATTCTAATGAAATACAATTCCCAAAGTTGCCAGATGGTGGCAGCACCGCACCACAATGTGTTTTGGCAACCCAGACAACGTAACAAGCTGACCTCAGACCTCTTGAAGAATACATCGCAGGCCTGTCTGTGTTGCCGCAAGCCACAGAAGTTAATTTCGCTCATTACAAATAATCACCAGAAACATTCTTTGTCCTTGATCTTCATCTCATCTCCTTGAAGATTAAGTCTCCAGGATAACCTCGTAGGATTGGACGGAATAAATTCCAGATGCATCTTTGGCTCTCCGAAAGAGGGTGGATTATCTTGCTCATATATATTGCTTGTGTGTTATTTCGTTCATGGTTTGTTACAGATTTCTTGTTCTGAATTAGATTCAGGCACAAGACTCCAAACACGTCACAAAGCACAAGTGTGTCGGTTCTTGTTTTTAATACCTTGCGGTGGAAGGCTTGAGTTATTAGTTATGTTTGAACACACACAGGCTGTTGAAGAACAGTGTCACTGTGTCAGCACTTATATGAAAACCGAATTTGGAAAACTCTTTAAATGTCAGCTGCAGAGACTGAGAATAGTATATTTTCCGCTGTCTGACTGTTTTTCTTGAACCGACCTGTTTTGCTTGAAATCCTAGAGAAGCGTAAAATTATGATTTAGTAGCTTAAAGTGTTGAAGTGAACCTTGTTGCAACGAGCGGGCAGAAATGGAAACGTATTTTCCGTCCGTTGAGCACGAAGCGGGTTTATGGATGGGGCTGTTGCGTTAGCCTCGCCCCCCCCCCACGCCCCCCCCACGCCCCCACCCGCTCAAAAGACCCTCAGATGGCGAAGCCCACCTTGCTCTCTCTGCTGGGGGGGGGGGGGCAAAGTAAATATTTACAGGAGGTACTGGGAGGCCCCTGTGAGTGAGGTTTATAGGCCGAGGTTCTGGCCTGGACCCCCGCCCCACGGTGGGTGTGAATCTGCGTATATGTGTTTTCTGGGGGGGGGGGGGGGGGGTACAAGTGGGAGGGGGGGCTGTTTTCCTAGCTGAGCGAGTGACTGAGCTCCTTTATTTTCCTGGAGGGCCGGGGGGGGGGGGGTCCCCCGGGGGGCTGTAAGCAGCACACCGATGGCGGGGAGCACGGCCGGGTATGGCAGAGTGGGGGGGGGGGGGTGGTTATTGGGGTACCCCCCACCCCCTGCTGTACACTGCAACAAAGGGCCACTTTCACCAGACCAGGGCTGGGAGTCAGGTGCCTGTCCCGGTGGAGGGGGGGCAGGAGGGAAATTCTGGAGGGGAGAGGTGTAGCATGAGAGGTCACATTGGTCCCTCTCAGAGGGGGGGGTGGGACAGGGAAAGGGAGGGGGGTCCTGGGGAGTTCTCCGCTTCTTTTAACCTTTATTCTGCCGGGTTCTCCCATCTACTACAGACACCAGGCGGGTGTCAAAGCAGGATTACTGAGTTAGCTGGATAACTGCACTGAGTAAAACCCAGAACAGCTCTTTTTACTTCAGTCCCATGTTCCAGATTTGGGAGGGTTCCGGGTTTTACTCAGTGCAGTTACCCAGCTAACTCAGTAATCCTCTTTCGTGAAACAGGGCCCCGGTCCAAGGTCCAAGACGGTCCAGAACGTTTACCAAAAGCGCAGTTTACGTGCAGCACAATCTAAAGTGGAAGATCTCATGGCTGAATGCAGCTCATCAGACAGGGAGCGATCCCAGCCTGGGACCAATCAGTGGGGAGATTAGGGTCCTCTCACTTCAAAGCGCCAGGTCTCTCGGGGGGGGGGGGGGCAAGCCTGGGGGGAGGGGGCGGAGCCTGGGGAAGCAGGATTACTGGGAGATCCAGGATTCTGGCCCAGATGCAGGAGGACATCTGATCTGGCACCGCGGGGACGGAGAGGAACGGCGGTCTGCCGAACGGCTCGTGCTCAGCTCACCCTGTACCGCCGCCGCGGTCACCTGACGCACGTCACCTTTCAGCCAGAACACGCTGTACTGGGAGTGAGTGAGTGAGTGTGTGTGTGTGTGTGTGTGTGAGTGTGTGTGTGAGTGTGTGTGTGTGTGTGTGTGTGTGTTTGTGTTTCGCTCTCTCTCTCTCTCTCTCTCTCTCTTTTCCTCCACGTCATCCCTCAGATGCTTATCAGCAGAAGATTAGGGTTACAATTAAAAGTGAAAATCTGAATGTTTTGCGGAATTCGACACCCCCAGCCCCCCCCCCCCCCCCCCCACCCCCCTCGCTGCCACACTTCCCTTCTGGATGGGACCCGTCCAAAAAATATGTAACGCGAGGCGTTGAGCTGAGTGACAGGTCCCGAGCGCTCGCAGAGCTGCGTCCAAAAACGCTGTGGATGTCTCCACCGCTTCGTCTGGAGCAGCTGGCTGTGCTGCCTGATCCCCCCCCCCCCCCCCCCCCCGCACCCCCCCCCCCCCCCCAGTGAGACTGTGCCCCGACGTGTTTGTTCAGCACATCCCCAGTCCTCGTTCTGAGGAAACCACGGGCTGCTTGCGCTCTGACACCCCCCTGCCCCACCATCTTTTTAACCCCCCCCCCCCAAACCATTTGGAGAATGAGTACTGTCCTAGTGCTCTCCTTCCTGTTCCAGTTGTCTCAGACCAGCACGCTCTTACCCCCTGCCCCCGCCCCCATCCACCCCCCCCCCCCCCCCCCCCCCCCCCCCCCCCCCCCCCAGGTGGATGGAGCTGGAGAAAAACGATCCGGCGATTTCCATGCTTACGGAATGGGCCGGGGAATTCTGCCCATCCTGCCCTTCCGGATGCTCACGGCCGGGGTCACGGGGTCACGGGGTCACAGGGTCACCAGATGTTCACTCGGGTCATGGTGGTGTCCAGGTCGCCCTTGTTGACACCGTCCTTTGGCAGTACATGTTTCATCCGCTGGAGGACCCCTTATGGCTGATTTACACTTTACCGAATGACACTTTCAAAAAGTGTTTCCCGACAAATGTCGCACACCTTTTGGTATGTACTTCAACGAAGGCCAGGGAGACCTTCTGTTGTCTCTATGGTAACGAGATGCCAAACTCCTGACCATTTGTTTGCATTTGTGAACTGTCCAATCACACTGCACATCAAAGTGTGGTGGTCAAAAATTTGACAGGTGCACGACAGGTGCATTTAGAAAACTGTTTTATATTTGAAAATACATTGGTTTTGCCAGAGCGACACTTGTCCAAACGTTGTGCGACAAAATATAAATATGGCTTTATTCCACACATTAGGCGTTAGTTTCACCGTAAGGAAAATGTCGTCATCGCCTCCTAAAAGGAGCCCTCTCCCGCCCGTACCTGTCCCGCAGGCGCTGTGTTCCCCAAGCCGGGGGCCCAGATCGGACACGTGGCCCCCGCTTTCGGGTCGGTGACCCACAGCGGCCCGAAGGTCCCGGTCCCGGCGCCGGACCGCCCCGCCCCGCGGCCGCACCCCAAAGACGAGGACTCCCTGGTGCAGCGGGCAGAGCACATGCCCGCTGGGACGCGCACGCCCATGTGCGGGCACTGCAACATGGTCATCAGGTGAGGGGGCGGGGACTCCGGCCCGTCGGCCTTCGCCATTGGTGTTCGGTGCTCACTTCCTGTAAAATGGGGCGCTCTGATTGGCTCTCCTTGATTTGTCAGAGAATTATAAAAAATAATCATATGAATAGGTTGTGAAGCCAAAATGAGATTTGAAAAAAGAAAAGTTTGCGTTCAGAGAAAAGTTTATACACCAAGAGTGACCAGTGGTGGCTGAGAGTCTCCATGTCTGTAGAAGGGCCAAAGTCTAGTATCAGAGGAGTCAGGTATTTCTGGGAAATGTACGGACAACAGCTATGGGAAGCCTTTCTGTATGACTTCTATTCTGAGAAGCTTTCTAGTGTGTTATGGAGGAACAGCAGGTTGGGCAAACGGACCCCCTGGTTCTGAAGGTTGGGGAAACGGACCCCCTGGTTCTGAAGGTTGGGGAAACGGACCCCCTGGTTCTGAAGGTTGGGGAAACGGAGCCTCTGGTTCTGAAGGTTGGGGAAACGGACCCCCTGGTTCTGAAGGTTGGGGAAACGGACCCCCTGGTTCTGATAAAACCCGGTGGTGTCGTGTTCGAGCTTTAATTTGGGGAGAGAGTCGAGGCTGATGAATTTAACATGACGGCCGGGTGTGCAGGAGTCCGCCTTGCCCGTGCCCCCGCCCCCCCCTCCACTCTCCCGCGGCATCGCCAACATAATTACAGTTCATGGCCTTCGCCGGCTCGTCATCGGACGGTAGCTAAGACTGGGGTCAGGTGTCGCCCCCCCCCCCCCAGCTTTGAGCCAGGACCTGTGGCGAGTGTGGGTTACACAGTGGCCTCTGGGATATGGTGACGGACACCCCCCCCCCCCCCCCCCTGCCCCCGCCAAAGGGTGTCGATGTCGGCTCGGGTTAGAGTAACCATTGTCTGCATTAAATATTCCGCTGTTGTTTCCCCACTTAGGCTAATCATCCTATTTGTAACCTAGAATCCGGCGGCCATTTTGGCAGTGGGACCAGCGTCAGGCTGCGTGCAAACTCATATTCTAGCGGCTGTGTCTGCTGTCTCCGCTGTCCTCAAAGGTCTTTGTAAATTGATCCATGGAAGCAGTGTAAAATGAAGTTTTAAAAATGGGACCTGAACTGTTCTTTTACTGATGCGTGTATCAGACTCGTATAGTATAAATACATAATAATTCTTATGAAGATTAGACTTATTTTTGTGGCCTAATGTTGGTAGAAATTGAAAAAAAAAAAAAAGTAGTTCAAGAATCCAAAGTAACTGAATTAACTGGATTCTTCTCTACCTAAAGTTTTATTATTGTTTAAAACCACAGGTGGTCTAATACTTCTGGCCTGTGCAGTGCACTGTGTAGGAAATGGCTGGTCGGGGAGCAGTGTGCTGCAGGAGCCAGTCCTGCGGCTCAATGCGTATCCCATCTGCACGTTGATCACTTTTCCCCTCCTGCTCCTGGCCTGTTAGTCGGCCCTCCCCGTCGTCCTGCCGGACCTCACTATTCCACATGTTTTCCGGAACGTTCCTCCCTCCAGGGGTCCCTTCCTGGTGGCCATGGGGAAGTCCTGGCACCCCGAGGAGTTCAACTGCGCCCACTGCCGCGGCTCCCTGGCGGACGTGGGCTTCGTGGAGGAGCGTGGCGCCGTGTACTGCGAGCACTGCTACGAGGAGTTCTTCGCCCCGACCTGCGGGCGCTGCCAGCACAAGATCCTGGGGGTGAGTGGGGGGGGGAGCACGGGGGGGGGCGCTGCCAGCACAAGATCCTGGGGGGGGGTGAGTGGGGGGGGGGGGGGGCGCTGCCAGCACAAGATCCTGGGGGTGAGTGGGGGGGGGGGGGGGCGCTGCCAGCACAAGATCCTGGGGGTGAGTGGGGGGGGGGGGGGGGCGCTGCCAGCACAAGATCCTGGGGGTGAGTGGGGGGGGGGGGGGGGGGCGCGAGGGGGGTCAGAGAGCACGCAGCCGCTGTCCACTGCCCTGCAGCCGACCTGCTGAACCGCAGAGCTAGGCCTGGTCTGCAGGGAATTGTGGGAAGGCTGGGCGGTTTGCCGGAGGCGGGGCCACTGCAGACTTTGAGCGGACGCTCGTGGGCGAGATACGGACCGTTTGGGGAGAACGAGAAGACAGACCTCGCAACCGGAAAACGTTTGAGTGCGAAGAACTCCGTCCTCCCCGCTTTATTCTCCTGCTTACCTCCTCCTGAGCTGAGCCTTAATCCTGCGATTCCCCTCACACCCCCCTCCCTCGCCCCCCCGTCCTCTCAGGGTTCGGGTGGTGGGAAAGCCTCTAATGTGGCTGTAATCTTTGTCATGTGGGCCCAGAAAAAGAGAGAAGAAAAGGGAGGAGGGAAGGAGGGGGAAATAAAAAAGAAAAGAAAGAAAAGTGAGCTCTGCGGTCAGATGTGTCACCGTTAGCAACGGCTGGCCTTCTCCCCCCCCCTCACTTCAAACGGCCGCTCGCTCGCCCGCTGGATGTGCTGAGGAGGTCAGCGCGAGGGGAGAGAGAGAGAGAGAGCCGGGGATTCGGAGTTCAAGCGGCGTTCCGCGGGGCTGTAATACCGGCCCAGATCGGGATTCATGCGCAGTTCACCAGCGGCGTTCCGCAGCATTCGCAGAACCTGAGCGGCCTTTCTGGACGTGTCTGTT
Source organism: Anguilla japonica (assembly GCA_025169545.1). NCBI lineage: Eukaryota > Metazoa > Chordata > Actinopteri > Anguilliformes > Anguillidae > Anguilla > Anguilla japonica. The sequence goes on along the minus strand of CM045892.1, from coordinate 48,793,281 downwards.
GTGCGACGGTCTGACGTTTGCCGTTGCTGACTGGAAACGACGTCTGAGTTTACCGGCCAATCAGCGGCCTGCGCGTGCGTCTGCGGCTCGGAGCGAACGGCGGGTTTCCTGAAAGAGGCCGATATGTGACGTGTTTGTTGGCATGTACAATATCACCACCCGTTCTGGGGGACGTGGTGTCTGTTGTGCGACGGTCTGTACTGTTAGTGACGTGTCTGTTGTGCGACGCTTGACTGCGCTCATTAAGTGAACGTGCCTGGAGAGTTTTATTTATAATTGCTCGCTAGGTCCAATCAAACCAGTTTTATTTGCTCGTGGGTCTCATGTGACGCTGTCCCCCCGCCCTCCGCCCCACAGGAAGTGATCAACGCCCTGAAGCAGACCTGGCACGTGAGCTGCTTCCTGTGCGCGTCCTGTCAGAAGCCAATCGGAAACAGCACCTTCCACCTGGAGGACGGCGAGCCGTACTGCGAGAGAGGTGATGCACGGGTGCTATAACGAGGCAGGAAGTGCGGGACTATTAGTGTACACACACACTCTCACGCACACACACACACACACACACACACACGCACGCACGCACGCACGCACACACAGCACATACTTCATATCACACAAGACTACTGAACACGTCGGGCGAGAGTCAGTTTATTATTGTATTAAGTTTAGCCCTTTAGACAGCAGTAAAAATGGAAATTTTTGAAGAAGCATCTGTTTTTTATCTGTGCTTGGATGAAAATTCTTATTTCACAGTGAAATGTCCACTGTTAATTCAACTCTAACTCTAAAGAGTTTATATGAGTCCGCTCTGGCCATATAAATTCTGTAACGTAACACTGAATATTTAACCTTGTTCGTATGTGTGCTTTGTTTATAATGTGGTTCGCTGAATGTTCCAAGGAACCTACAGGAATGTTTTCAAATTTTATGAACATGTAAAATTGTAAAGTGTATCAAATATCTCAAAATTTGACCCAAGTCTGGTCAGCACACAGGCATGCACAGCTAAATGCCATACCGCCATACCTCCATACCTCCATACCACCATATGGCCATATCTCTACTGCCCCCTGGTGGCCGAGGCTACTTTACGCAGGACTGGCGCTGTGCGCTTTGGGGCGGTACGTTAAACCGAAGTCCCGGCGCTCTGTGGTCATTAGCGATCCTTTGGCGCTCATCGCGGGGAGCAGGAGGGGTCCCCGGGGGATCCCCGGCCAAATTTCCTGCCGAGCTTTCGCCGTTTGCTCGTCTGATTTGGCCTAATGGCTCCGCCACGGAGTGTTTAAGCGGGAAATGGCCGCCGCGCGTTCCCCGGGTGGCTGCTACGCGCTGGCGGTGGAGGAGATGATCTGCTACAGAGATCCCAGTGGGATGATTGGTGCATTAAAGCAGGCCATTAATCCACTATTAAGCTCTCCCATTGGGGGAGGCGGAGGCCGCTGCTGCTGGATTGGTAGAGCCCAGCGAATATAAACGGGACAGGACTGCAGTACCGCACGCTGCGCTGAACTGAAGGACCAGTGAAGGGTGAGAGCTGAGTTTTTATTCTCCTCGGCCCACAGACTATTACACCCTGTTCGGCACCAGCTGCCGGGGCTGCGACTTCCCCATCGAGGCCGGGGACAAGTTCCTGGAGGCCCTGGGGGCCACCTGGCACGACACCTGCTTTGTGTGTACGGTACGTAGGGTGGGTGGTGGGTGGGTGGGTGGGTGGGTGTGAGTGAGTGAGTGAGTGAGTGAGTGAGTGAGTGAGTGTGTGAGTGAGTGAGTGAGTGAGTGAGTGAGTGAGTGAGTGAGTGAGTGAGTGAGTGAGTGAGTGAGTGAGTGAGTGAGTGAGTGAGTGAGTGTAAGTGAGTGAGTGAGTGAGGGAGTGAGTGAGGGAGGGTGCGCATGAACGAGTGAGTGAGTGAGTGGGTGAGTGCATAAACGAGTGAGTGAGTGAGTGAATGAGGGAGTATGACTGACTGGCTGCCTGTGTGTGTGGCACAGAGTGAGACAGAGTGCAGACTATTTGGGGTGACCTGTTATTTGGGGTGACCTGTTACCCCCTCCTTTGTTTTCTCAGGTGTGCTGTGCCTGTCTGGAGGGCCAGGCCTTCTTCTCCAAAAATGGCAAGCCACTGTGCAAGAAGCACGCCAACACCGTCAAAATCTGAGCCCCCCCCCCCGCCCACCCCGACCCCCCCGGCCCCCCCGAGGAAGGAGAGAGGACTGACGGAGGAGGAGGGAAGAGAACCTTGTCAATCAGCTGTTGATATTTGTGATTTTTTGAATGATTGAGCCCGCTTATCCCTTGGACTTTATTTAGCGAATATTTTATGTTTTATGGGGGGTTTGCTCTTGTTTTCCTTGCTCTTTTTTAAAGGAACGTCGCCGTTCTCATTGGAGACCAGACAGCAGAACTCAGTTCTTAAGATTTTCTTGTGAAAAAGCCAAAATAATTAATTTAAATGTCCTAATTCCTAAATACTTTTTTTTTTTGCACATTCAAAAGAACGGGAATTAAATATTTAGTTGTACATTTCTAAAAAGAAACATATTAAGTTTATTTAGAACCCTATTTTATTTGCCCCAAACACTCACACATTTATGTTATGTGTCAATGAATATACAGTGTTGGAGGGTAGAGGAAGGGGGGAGGGGGGGATTTGAGCATTATTAATCGGTTTTGAGTCTCGGACACCATGTCAGGGAAATACAATGTCTGACCTGGGTCAGAACTGACCTGCATATAGCACAGTCCCAAACTCTCTACCAGAAAGCATTTTAGAGTCACGCCTTGTCTGTTTCTGTGCGAAAACGATTTAGCTGTTTGCAAGGAATCCTGAAAGGAGTGGTAAGGGAGTGAGGTTTTTGGGTACTGACCCTGAAAAGACTCCGTCCGTCACCGTGGGAACATGAAAGAGGGATAAATGTGGAAAGTGTGTGAAAGAGGAGAGGTCGGGAGGAGCGGAGGGGTGTGCTTTCGTTGTTCTGTTAAAGCGGTAACACTGTTTGATTCATGAATGTTGTGATGGAATATCTCACTACAGAAGCAATGAACCTGAATGACATACAAAAAAAAAACAGAAATAAATGGCAGAATTAATTTGAAAAAGTGGAATTGTGTTATTGTGGATATTGCTGCTTTGCTTTTATTTGGTTTTAGTCTGACTGTCCCTAAATCATGCAAATAAACTTCTAGCACTGTAGCACAATACAGTTCAGGGATCGGTGAAGATTAGATCTCCTGGCTTGGGCATTTTAACAGATATAAACTGATAGGTTTAATTTTGTGTCTGTGTTGAAGAGATATCCAAGATTGCTACATTTGTGAAAAATATGTTATTGAGACAAAAAAAGAGACCTTAATTTAATGCATTATCTGGGGATGTCAAAATTTGAGATGTGAAATGAGTGTTTTCATAAGTTAAAATGTGTCTGGGTGATCATGTCTCATCATGACGACACGCTGTCTAGCCAGTACCTGACAACACAGAACTGTTAAGAGTTCACTTTCCTTACCGAAAACATTTGTTAGGCATGAGCATCGTTAAGCTATTTACATTTTCTTTTCTGTTTTTCTTGGCTTCAAATTCTGTTACGGTAACTGTTGTTTGCAAGTTTAGAAGACACTGATATCGCTGGTATGGAATGGGATAAACAAATAGCCATAATAGTAACGGAACTGAGCTGTTCTTAACCTCCTGTGATGCTGATGGAGGGTGTATAAAATCATGTTATCTGTAATGGGCAGTTTATTCAAACACAATGCCTGACGTTTCTGAGTATCTTGTGGGAGCTGTCGGATGGTGCATTGTATAGTAGGTACTTTGATATATATATTTTTGATACAGTGTTGTTTGGGGGTTCACAGGGTTTAAGCACTGTAATCATGTTATCAGTCTTAAGGCAGCGTCACGTCTACACAGCTGCAATGTAGAACAAATTCATCTTGAGTGTTCTGGCCTTTTGATTGTGACCTTGAATGTTTTTTTTTCTCACAAAAGAAGTGATGGCGTATATTCGTTTTTTTTTTTTTTTCATTTGTTCAACTTAATGAAAAGATAATTCTTTGGAGAGCAAATTGCAAGGTATTACATTGTAGAGCAGATACGAGATACCCTGAAGGAAAGCTTGTATTATTGATGTGCAAACAGACGGGTACTTATTGAAGAACAGGAGCAAAGAAGACATTGTTTTTAAGGTTTGGGTTTTAGCCAATGTCATTTAAATGTCATGAAAAGTAACTGTCTACCAATTCCTCCTGTGCTAGCTTGGCTCTTGAAGACACACGCACTGAGGTAAATGCCCACCTGTATGTTCATCGTTAAATATTTATAAATATTTATAATAGTGCCATAGGAATGTTGAAAAGTAGTTGGCCACTTAATATGACAGGTCTATGCAGACACTGCTGTGTTTGTGGTGTTAGGGCATTGGAATACCTCCATATTTTGTGGCTTTTCCCCAGTGTTTTGTACACAAAAAAAAGGACTTTGAAACAGGTATGGATGTTTGTGAAAATGATATTGTGTGTGTGCGTGTGTGTGTGTGTGTGTGTGTGTGTGTGTGTGTACATGCGTGAGTGTGAGAGAGAGAGACAGCTGCCTGTGGTGACCTTGCGCTCAAGTCCCATTACTCTTTATCGCAGTCCCTACATTGACTTTCTGCATTGCAATGGGCGAATTTTTTTTATTTTTATGAATCTTTGTGAGGGAAATAAAGTGACGTACAACGACCCCCTCTTCCCCCACCCATCTGTCCTGCGCACATGTATCTTAAATGTCAACCCCTTATTTCTGTACATGCAGTATGCAGTAACTAATAAACTGGTTTAGTTCACCATGATGTGAGAGTTTATGCGTCCCCATGTGAGCCTGTGTGTCTATCTGTTTATGGCCACAGCTCTCTGTGCCTGTCTGTCTGTCTGTCTGTCTGTCTGTCCGTCCCCTCAGGTCTGTCTGTCTGTCCCCTCAGGTCTGCCTGTCTGTCCGTCTCCTCTGGTCTGTCTGCCTGTTTGTCTCCTCTGCTCTGCTTGTCTGTCTGTCCCCTCTGGTCTGTCTGTCTGTCTGTCTGTCTGTCTGGCCCCCTCTGGTCTGCCTGTCTCTCTGTCTGTCCCCTCTGGTCTGTCTGTCTGTCTGTCTGTCTGTCCCCTCAGGTCTGCCTGTCTGTGTAGGCCTGCCTCCCTGTAGCACAGGACCGGCTGTCTCTGGGTCCTCCAGGTGAGCTCCAGCTTCCCCGGCTGGCTGGTGGCGATCCCGCAGCGGTGTGTGGGGCGCTGGGGGTCGCGACCCCTGGCGGCGTGACTCAATGGGACATTGAATCCCACCACAATGGCCACTTTCTCTCCCCTCCCGCTGCAGTGAAAGACGCGTCTATGCTGGGATCCCCACAGCTGGGAGAGGAGAGGAGAGGAGAGGGAGAGGAGAGGGAGAGGGAGAGGGAGAGGGAGAGGAGAGGAGAAGAGACGGAAAGGGAGAGGAGAGGAGAGGAGAGGAGAGGGAGAGGGAGAGAGAGAGGAGAGAGGGAGGAGAGGAGAGGAGAGAGAGGAGAGGGAGAGGGAGAGGGAGAGGAGGAGAGGGAGAGAGGGAGAGGGAGAGGAGAGGAGACGGAAAGGGAGAGGAGAGGAGAGGAGAGGGAGAGGGAGAGGCGAGATCGAGAAGCTGGGTTTGGTTTAGCCGCTGCCTGAATCTCCTGAGGGGGTTTTGGGAGGGGGCGGGCGGGGGCGGGGGGAGAGGAGTGTGTCCGCATAACATTCCACTGCTCCCACCAGGAGTGTGCTCGGTGCAGGGCGGCGTTGCGGAGCAGAGAAGTGCTAAGCATAAAAACGTGCGGGGGGGGGGGGGTGTAGCGGGGGGGGGGGGGGGGGGCCGGGGGCGGAGGACGGCATGCTGGGTACCCTCGCCCGCGCTGCTGACTCTGTGCCCATGTGCAGATCCGCGGGGTCTGAGCGTCTGCGCCGCGTTCTGCGTGCGCTGAATCTAAGCGAGACGCCGGGCGGGGAGACGCCGGGCGGGGGGAGAGGCCCCCCCGGCGGGGTTTCGGGGTGCAGACGTCTCTGGGCTTCCGCAGACGAGGGGAAACGCAGCCGGCGGCAGGCGCTGCCACACGCTGGAGCGATCAGCGCCGTATCGCCTTTCAGACCGGGGCGCGCGGGCGCACCTTCTGCCCGTGTCCCCGCGGGAGCCCTTCCCGTGATGTCAGCTCTGCGGAAAGCACAAAGCCCCGCTCTGTTCTCTGCAGATAATTAATTAATTAGCCTGCTGAAAATTCCACCTTAAACCCCAGCCTGAGCTGGGGCAGGCAGGTTTAAGCTGTGTTCTCAACACGTTCAGCCGGTCAACCATCTGTTCACCGGCTGACCAGTCTGTATGGTCAGCTTGACCAGCTTTGACCAGCCACAGACCAGCTATGACCAGGTAAAATTGTGGAAAACGATTCACTGTGGCTATAAAGAATAGATTTTAACAGATGCAAAGAAAATTGACCCCCCCCCCCCCCCCCCCCACCCCCCCCCCCCCCCCCCCCCCCAAACCCCCCCCCCCCCCCCCCCCCCCCCCCGGAATTAATGCATTGCTTAATTCAGTAAATCAAAATCAACTTTTGGAATAGCGGCCGAAGCTTGGGTTGGGGGGCGTCCCATCGCAAATTCGTGGCAAGGCGTGTGCTTCTCCAAGACGTCGCCGGTCGGCGCTGTAGAGCGAAGGAGCAAGCACCGAGGACGAAGGCGCCAGAATGAGGCAGCCAACCCCTACTCGAAGGAGGCAAGGAGGTTGTTGACTTGGAAAAAAGTCAGACGTGGGACTACCCTTCACAGCTAGAAATCGCTTTTTAAAACGGTAATACTAACGGACGGTAGACGAGCATCCGAAGAGGAATTCTGAAGAGTAACTTCCACGTTTTGATCAGGACAGGGAAAAGGTGAGTTTACAAACAATTCGCGTGTGGAGAGTAAATAAAGCATTCGTACAACCGTAACGCTTCGTTTCTGCCACTTAGCTGAGGATTTTCATTCTGAGCCCCGTGGCTACTGAAGACAAATTGCTGCCGCCGTGCCGTTCGTCAGCATGCTATCTACATTCAAACTTCGGCTGTAATTTTGCAGCGTTTTTAAAATGCGTTTGTTTCAAGATCTGGATGTCGTCATGCTCAATTTGATGTTCATTTCGAATTTGATACATTTCAGTCCCCGCCAGTCCAGAAGTTCGTCTGGTTTTCTCTGTGCATTGATTATTGTGGTTCACCTTGATGGAATCCATAAACGGCGCTTGAATTGCATAGGCTAGCATACGTTATAAACTACGTGACAAATCTCGAATGTTCGGTAATTAGGCATTTTCCGAAATTTACTCCCAAAAAGTAGATAGTAGTCTATAACGTTAATTTGTAGAGCGGTTTCTGAAAATGTACTGGTCGTGGAGAAAGTCAGCGTGGTAAATGGGATCATAAGTGTATAGCAATTTTATGTTAAATTTTGTGATGACTGCGCGTAATTCTAGTTTTTCATACGTTTGCCAATTTGGATAAGTTACTGGGTCCAATTGCTTGTTCGATACATTTCAGTGCTCTTTGATCGTGTGCGCTTATGTTTCGTGTGGTCGGCACTTTGGCCGGGATATTGTCAAAACAAACAGGGGGTTTCAAAATAGTACCTGTACACACTATACAAGCTCAAAGGATTTGAAAAAACGGATACGTGAACTGCCTCGAGAAATTCGTTCCCTATGCGGGAATTCCGATCCAGGACATTGCTAGCCTAAATAAGATGAGGGAGATGCTAAATTGGCAGGACTGCAATATTGCTGGGCAATAGAGTCATCCAACAAGAAACAAGAAGAGCTCTAGACTCTCATTCAGAAGCTAGACAGTGCATGTTAATTCATTTTAGTGGTGAGATCACTGTGCAGCCTCTTGAAATGTTATTCCTTCCGTTGGCCCTGTTGACTGCAATAGTGGGTTCATCTATTAACACAAATCAAGGATTTACTGAAAATCATGACATAACGCTAGCACAGCTGGGCAAAGTGGAGTGTAGTTTTTTATTTAACAATTTCCAAAAAGCAATTTCAATTCCATTTAACTGCCATGCTCGGTTGCTGGACAGGCAAACGCACATTTACATATGTCTGATCTGAATTTAGAAGATTAGAACTTAGAAGATAAACTGTTCTCCATAATATCAGCTCCAAACTAGGCTGGGAATCCCGTGACGTCACATATGTGTTGGAATGGAATAGATCAAATAATTGTTTTCACACCTTTTTTGTCCCCAAATTTGACTTTGTCCACATGCGTTATATAAACAAACCTGTGTTAGGAAACCCGTTCTCCGAGCATCTTTGCAAACATAGGCTCTTAAAAAATATATTTTTAAGTGTGTCTAGTTCCGTGACCAGTTAAGCCTGCAGGTTGACTGTACTGACCCGTGCAATGATGCAATATCAGTGATTTAAGCCCCCTCGTGTTTGTGTGTCGAGCCCTAGCGTAATACACAGTGTGGAGAGAGAGAGAGTCATACACACACGCTTACAGTATGAACGCAGGTTACCGTGTTGTCTGAGTATCGTGTGATCTGGCGGACGGTTCTGTGAGCGGTGCCGTTATTGGGGTTTTGTCTGCTGAAGAGGCTGGATCTGTGAATCCAAGCTGTTTTGTGTTGGGCTGCGGCCGGCCAGGGCGTGTGAGCTGCGCCGTCATACATTACAGCAGTTTTTTTCTGGAGCAAACATTAATTTAAATTAGAAGTGATCAGCTCAAAAAAGATCGCAGTCTGTCTGTCTGACACCCCCATCATATGTGGCGAACTAGCTGCCTATGTAGTTTTAGGAGAGACTATTGCGAACTAAGGACACTAGCTAAGTAATTTGGAATTTTGCACTGATGTTGTACATCATCACATACTGTCATATAAATGACATGCTGCTTAACTAGTAAAATAACAGTGAGTAACTTTATTTATGTCTGCAAGCTAATTGGTATTACTTAAGCTGGCCGGCTATTCAGGGAAATTAGTTTATTGCTATGAAAACATAGAAAGTGGAAAGTAATTTTCAACCCATCGTTACTTCTACCATTAAGGCTATGGAATTACAATACTGGTATTTTTTAAAATCTATTTTTCCACCATTTTCTCCTGTTTTGGAATACCCCACCTCATAATTAAAATAATATATTTCTAGGGTCAGAGCAAGTAATTGGATGATTTCAAGTTAATTTATTTTATTTTATCAATCAAGTTAAAACATTTAAATATGCTGAAGAGTTTATAAACGTCCAACATAAATATTATTCTTAATATTATTCTTATTCTTTGAAAAAAGTTTTTTTTTTTTTTTTTTTTTGCAATGTAGCATAACATAATTTCTTTCTATGTTTTAAATAATAATTTAGATATTTGTGTATGTGTGTTTGTCAGTTGAGCAAAATAATATTTTGGACTAGCTATGTGCAACAGTATTTCAGCAAATAGGAACCACAAAAATGTGGTACTATTTCCATGTAGAAATTAATACTAGTTATTAAATACCTTAAATAATTTAAAAAAAAATTTTTTAGGTCCAGTATGAATTTGTAACTTTCAAACTATACATTAAAACAAAGCAGATAGTCTGTTCACGAGCAGCTTTCAAGGTTTTAAAGAACCTAGTGGAGTAGATGGATTGCTTACCTTTCCACAGAGAACCTTAGCCACCGTGCTGTCTCTGGCCTTCCACCCTTTTAGAAATCTAACACCAAGGCATATTTGGAAATTAAATACAACAATAAATTAAAGCCAACTTGTCATGGGGTTGGTGTCATGATTCCAGAAATTTGCACTACAGATACAATATCGGTTTAGTGCCAGATATGTGATACCCCTGTGACATTGTCCTTAAATTGACCTAAAAGTTTGCCCAGTAGCACAACCTCCAAAACTGTAACGATGACCTCGTAAATATGTTTTTGCTTATTTTAAAACTTTTTTTTGTGCTTAATTTCACACATATTATAGGTGGAAAGGATCAAATAAAGCTGTACAGACCAGAAGAAGGAATAATTTATTGAAAGTGGTGCACTTTTTTTCAACTTTTTCAAAATCTATCTTCAGAGAACTTTATGTTAAAATATCAAAAAAGCAAAAACCTTTAGTTTAGGTTTAATACAACATCTTGTGATCTCATTTGAGGTGCCTGGTTCGTTCAGAGACCTGGAGGTACTTGAGATTCTAAACCAAAAACGTTTAACTGCAAGTCTGGCAAAAACCTGAAGGTATTTATGTGTGTAACTTAAGGGTGTGTGTCAGTTGTAAATAGCATAGTGCTATTTTTGCCATCTGCACATGAAAGTTTTGTCTAGGAGACGATTCCTGATGTTTACTGATGCCGGGCTGCTCTCGAAAAGGCCCCAAACGAGGAGGACAGTACAATCACAGACAGTTCATATTTTCATAATAAGCTTGTAAAGAAGTGTACACCTGTTGCATCACTCCTTTGAATTTCAAAGAGAAATGAAGGTTCATATCAAAGCAAGTAAGACTAATTATTGTTTTGTGTGAACAGCTGAGCAGAACAAAGCGAGCTGCTTAATTGCAGTGCAGTCTGTTGAGGAAAGGGAAGGTAATGAGCGTGTGTGCGCTCAGACTCGAGGTCACCATGTCTGCTGCTGTTTCCCTCTTTAGATCTTATTTCCAAAGATATATAGTGTCCCGAAAAACGTAAGCGATGTTTCATCTGTTGCTGTGATGTCTGCAGCAGAATTATCTGTGAAGTATCGCAGTTCAGTGTTGAATGGCCTGCATGCAGACAGACAGTACTAAAAGTTCACTGTCTCGTCTAGAAGTAAAGTGGTTTATATGATTGAACTATTTTAGTTCAAGTTGTACTAGTATCAGTAGTAGTAGTAGCAGCAGTAGTAGCAGCAGCAGTAATAGTATTAGTAGTAATATTAGCAGCAGCAGTAGCGTTAGTAGTAGTAGCAGCAGTAGTAGCAGCAGCAGCAGTAATAGTAGTAGTAGCAGCAGCAGTAGTAGCAGTAGTAGTAACAGCAGTAGTAGTAGCAGCAGCAGCAGTAGTAGTAGCAGCAGCAGCAGTAATAGTAGTAGTAGTTGAAACTGCAGGAGTAGCGGGTTTATTAGTGGTATTGTCCATCCGTTGAAGCTGCAGAGTAAATGAGGAAACCTGATGTGTCCTGAGAGTGGGCCCTGTGATACTGATAAAACGGGGGTGAGGGGGTGGGGGGGGGTGGGGGGGGGGGTCAGCTTTCAGGTGTAGCTGCTCTGTCAGTAATCAGCACACACTCGCTCACTCTCTCTCTCTTTCCATAACCCCCCCCCCCCCCCCCCCCCGCGCCCGGCCAGCCGCCCGCCCCTGACCCAGAGCTGCCTGATACCCAGGGCTGTAGTTTTTACGGTTGGTGTAAAATAGTCTGCAGTGAGCTGTGGGGTCCAGTGGACTGTACCGGGGGTAGTTCTGCAGGCTGGAAGCTTGGGGGGGGGGGGGGGGGGGGGGGGGGGGGGGGGGGGTGGGGGGGGGGGGGGGGGGGGGGGGGGGTTAGGCGGGGGTTTTTGGAGGTGCGAGTGTCACAGACAGGAACCGAAAGCAGAACTCAGAGGGCCCCCATCCTGTGCAGTCCGAGCGTGCACCCCCTCCCCCCTCCCCCCCCGCGCTGGTAACCAGGTCCAGCTGTCTGTCGCTGTGGGTTATGACGAGCGTATGTCTGTGAGCGTTTGACCGTACGGCTGTACGCATCCAAACGTTACCTCACCCCCCCCTCTCCCCGGCCCCCCCCCCCCCCCCCCCCACCCCCCTCCCTGTGCACGCTATCACTCTGGGACCACGCAGGAAAAAGGTCAGCAAATACAAGCCTGCAAAGTGAAGGAGCAGATGTGTGGATGTTTGTGTGTGTGTGTGCGTGTGTGTGGGGGGGTGGGGGTTGGTTAGTATGCATGCGGGTATTTGAGCATGTGTCTAGGTTAGTGGTTTTGCCTCCTTACAGTGTGGATATATTTGATATTAAAAGTATATAAAAAAAATATTTCAAATGTCTTTTCAGGATTCAGTGATTATATTCAGTTATTTTTAAGGAAATTTAGTACCAGATGAAATTGGAGCAGTTGGAACGACGCTGTTGCCTGTTATAAATGTGGTGCTGGAGATCCTGTGGTAGCATCAGCATGATTGGCTGGATTACTCTGAATGGGAGGAGCTACAGCGTGAGTCCTTCAGCTCCACTGTGTCACTGGGTAGCTGCGTGCTCCTCTGTGTCTGTAATCCCAGCCCTGCAGCCCACCAGCTGGACTGTGCAGTTTCTGTGCGCGAGGCCAGAATGCAGGTGCCTGATTGGCTGGGCGATGAGGCGGTATCCAGCGATGATGAGTCTGATGCGCAGGCTGACCGGGCCGCAGTGCCTGTGAGTCTTACCCACAGTTAGCTCAGCGCAAAATGTGGAGCGTGCGGCAAATGGCTGCAGGAAGGACAAGTTGCCCAGCAACGTACGGCTCTCAGAAGCCCCACGGTCTCATGGGAAACAGGAAGTGCTCCCTCACCATGGCCGCTCTCGTGGACTTTCTCGTTCTCCAGCAGCTGCTTTTCGCGAGAACCGCGTTCTCCTCACAGTGAGATGATTGACAGGCCTCTGGCTAACGTTAATCTCCATGATCGCCGTGGTAACACGAAACTTGTAGCTGGTAGCCCCTGGCGTTAGTCACGGCGTGGAGGGGGGGCGTGGGGTCGGGGGTCGGGGCCCAGACACAGGGGGCGATTCCGTCGGTGTGAAAGGGAGACGAGGGAGGGGGGGGGGGGGGGCGGAGCTCTGTTATCGTAGCGGCCCGGCAGGCCGCCAAAGCGGAGAACGCCCGTATCAAATCTCCCGCCGCCGCCTCGGTGACCCCCTCTGAAACCCACTCGGGTGGGATGGGGGGGGGGGGGGGGGGGGGGGGGGGGCAGGGGAAGGAAGGCCCAGGAATGCAGAGGTGGACAGACAGCGGCGCTCTCCTCTACATCTGGAAAAACAAGCAGCCGGAGATACTGCGCGTCTGCACGCCGCCCCACGGCCCCATGGGAAGGGTACCGGCACGCAGCGACCTCACAGATGTGCTCTGTCTGTCACAGATGTGATCAGTCCCTTATAGATGGGGTCTGTTCCTCACAGATGAGCTCTGTGCTCTGCTACAGTGCAGTTCTTCAGCCAGGAGGTAGAGCTGATTAGTGAAATTAGCTGGGCTGATTTCATGAGTGGAAGAAACGCACGGCAGGACTTTTACTTTCTGAGCCCTGGACCTTCGACCCTCCCTCTCGACCTGCCCAAGGTCACGTCTGGCGCTCAGAGGACCGCGTTTCCCAGACTCCTCTGCACACCGGGGCAGGATTCAGGGGCTATTAGCTGACCCTTTAGCCCAGTTTCCTTTCCTGTAATTACAGGAAGGGGGCTCGGCCAATCAGAGCTCGGGAACAGAGCTCTCCTTAAGGGAGCACAGGGCTGCCACTGTTTCAGCCAGGGTGGTGGAAGAGGGCTGGTTGCCACGGCGTCTAGGGCAGACGTGGGCGGGGCTTGCCTTCCTGCTGCTCTTGATTGGCTGAACGTTGAGCAGCCTTTGTTTCTCTACCTGTGGGCCAGTGTATCAGCTGCTTATACAACGATTTACCCTCAGAGAATATCACAAAGTGGTTTTTTTTTTTTCGCATGAACAGTGAACATGACCATCGTTTCATATTCCCTTTCAAGCATTACATGGATTTCAGCCACTGTAATGGTCAGTTTTTTTATACAGTGTAAAAACTGTGCTTTAAACTATTATGGCAATATAGAGAAGTAATTACATTGTAATTATCGTGCAGTTTGTTTCTTAGCCACTGCAGTACATAAGCACATGCCTCACTGCCTCAATCCAAAATGATAAAACTAGCTGTAAATTTATTATGTGAATTGCCCAGTGTTTTGTTTTGTTTAACTATAATGTAATTACAGTGACATTACAGTTTACTCTGGTGTGCATTTTGCGTGGGAATTTTGATCAGTGATTGCAGCACGCAGCCTGATGGTAATGTGATTGACAGCACTGTCAGTCTCTCAGCCGAACAGAAGGCTCCTGAAAGCACATCTGCAGGGGGAGCTGAGGTGTGTTAATTTACTGTAGAACCTGCGGTTTTAGATCTCCGGGTGGGCCTGGAGAGGCAGAGAGCAGCAGTCAGAACAAATGTTATCTCAGCGCTGTTCTTCTTCTCCGACAGCCCTGGCCCTCGTAACTTCACACGCACACCTACACACACACACACGCACACGTGTGTGTTTGTGTTTTTAGCTTGCCGGTGTGCATGAGTGGTGGCTTTGTGATGCTCTGTGATAGGGTGAGTGTGTCATTTTATGACCGAGTTGTGTTTGTGTCCTGGTGTTCGGAGTTGTTTTTTTTTTCTCAGCACGTGTGACGTTGAAATTAATTCTGCTGAACTGAAGCAGCCCAAGAAGCCAGAACTTTATTAAAACCGAGCAGGATTCAGGGAGGACAGCTTGACGTGTGCCTGCTACGCTTGGCTAGTGTTGCGTTAGCTCCGTGTGTGTAACTGTCATTAGATGGAGTGTTGCGTTAGCTCCGTGTGTGTAACTGTCATTAGACGGAGTATTGCGTTAGCTCTGTGTGTGTAACTGTCAGTAGATGGTTAGCTCCGTGTGTGTAACTGTCATTAGATGGAGTGTTGTGTTAGCACCGTGTGTGTAACTCATTAGATGGAGTGTTGCGTTAGCTCCGTGTGTGTAACTGTCATTAGATGGAGTATTGCGTTAGCTCCGTGTGTGTAACTGTCATTAGATGGAGTGTTGCGTTAGCTCCGTGTGTGTAACTGTCATTAGATGGAGTGTTGCGTTAGCTCCGTGTGTGTAACTGTCATTAGATGGAGTGTTGCGTTAGCGTTAGCACCGTGTGTGTAACTGTCATTAGATGGAGTGTTGCGTTAGCTCCGTGTGTGTAACTGTCATTAGACGGAGTGTTGCGTTAGCTCCGTGTGTGTAAATGTCATTAGATGGAGTGTTGCGTTAGCACCGTGTGTGTAACTGTCATTAGACGGAGTGTTGTGTTAGCACCGTGTGTGTAACTCATTAGATGGAGTGTTAGCTCCGTGTGTGTAACTGTCATTAGACGGAGTGTTGTGTTTGCACCGTGTGTGTAACTGTCATTAGATGGAGTGTTGCGTTAGCTCCGTGTGTGTAACTGTCATTAGACGGAGTGTTGTGTTAGCTGCGTGTGTGTAACTGTCATTAGACGGAGTGTTGCGTTAGCTCCGTGTGTGTAACTGTCATTAGACGGAGTGTTGTGTTAGCTCCGTGTGTGTAACTGTCATTAGATGGACGGTAACATCGCCAATTGTTCCGGAAACCTCCGGAGTCAGGACCCTGCTCTCCGCAGGCTGACGAATGGACACATTTTATTATTTTTTACAGCTCTGAGTCGCGGCTGTGAGCGTTCTGATTGGTCTTCATCAATATTTATAGCTGCAGCCAGGGAGGGAAGGAGTGAGAAAGAGTCCTGCAAAATGTATTTGTTGTTTTATTTATAATCCAGATAGTGCATGGTATTACAATAATTTGTTACTATTCTCTTAAATCATTGTAACCTACGCATTGGCAATACAAGTGTTACAAGTACTCGCTATACAAATAAAGCAGCACTGAATTGAACTAATGGAGCGAAGTGTGCGTGTGTGTGTGTGTGTGTGCATGTGTGTGTGTGTGTGTGTGCATGCATGTGCATGTGTGTGTGTGTGTGTCAGTTGGGAGAGAGAAGTTTTATGGGAACACTGAAGGGGTAGGTTTCCCTCTCGGACACGGCTGCAGTGTGCTGTGGTTTAAGTGTTTCCACATGCTGGCCGGCCGGTCCTTCAGAAAGCACCACTGAGGAAGAGCATCTGCCTCAGACACTGACTGTGGCCACTAACAGCTTTATACGCTGCATCCTCCGTAGGTGTGCAAGGTGTGCTGGGAACATGCAGTAATTGCGCTAATTTTACATAATTATAATTATAGCGAATCATCTCTACTAATAGAGATACTAATCAAGGAAGTAGATAAGAGACCGCAGACTGAAGGATTTGTTCTTGATTTCAAAACGTGTTTTTGTTTCATGATTGCAGTCGTGTAATGCCTAATTATTACAAATGCACATTTATCAGTATTTGAAACTTTCGTGTTTGTTTGGTGTGTGATTTCGAGGGAGACTGTGAACCGCTGATTGTAATTAACCCGTATTTAAAGATAAGAAGAATTAGTGCTGCAGTTCCTAAAATAATTACTTTAAATTTGTCTAAGAACACTATGAGGCAAGATGTGATTTCATATCAACTACGAAACTGTGCGGTACTGTTTAACGGAAGGTGCAGCTGGCCAGAATCTGCTCCTGAAGTCTGGAGAGGACCCCCACATACCATAGCTTAGCTAATTAACATAAGCTACATGTAGCCACACATATACCGTTAAATAAGCCAGAATAAAATCAGTATTCATTAAATTTTATGAGAATGTCTCTGGGGTATGTTTTTAAAAACATTTTTTAAACTTCTTGCTTGCGACCGAGCTAATGTAGGAACTCTGGGTTCAGACGTGAAGTGCATTCATCATGAGATTTCATTTCCATCTCAGAGTTTTTTTTTCCCCCAGTAGAAATACCTCTGCTTTTACACTTAGGTTCTCCTTGTTGACAGAAAGTTAGCCGCGTGGAACACATGCTTTATTAATGGCATTGAATTCAGTCCCTGGTGATGTGACTGGGTTTATTTCTGTCAATGTCAACACTCTGGTGTAGGCAGAAGTAAGAAAAACGATGTCTGTACGCCTCCCTGACCCACTGAGGCCCTCTTTAGGCGGTTTTTGGCGTGTGGAGTGCTCGGTTTTTGGCGCGCCTGTTCCCACGTTCCTGCGCCTCCCGTCCTCGCTGGCTTTACGCGACAGCCGTGCCACTTCGGCTCAGAGACTCTGTCGAATAAGCGAAGGACAAACGGATAAACAGCGCGAGCTTCAAAGACTCCTCCCCCGCTGACGGGCCTTTGAAACTCCTGCCTCAGATACGAAAGGAGGTTTCCGCGGTGATTCCAGTAATTGGGACGGAGGTGTTGTTTTTGAGTCACACCTAGTGACAGTGACAGACAATACGCACGCTGCTTATATCATATTCATATAAATATGAATACGAAGAGCGGCGGCAAAACGATCCTCTTACTCTGAGAATCAGCGGCCGTCTGCTGGACCCGGGCTGATAACGGTATGCGCCGCTGGGGGGGCGTCCTGATGCGCGTTTAAATTCGCGCACGTTTTCCGGGACGGTCATTAAGCACATCCCCGCCAGCTTGGACTTCATTAAGCACCCCCTGCTGTTCACCTGAGGAGCTGCGCACTTCGGGCTTTGAAATGGGAAAGTCGCTCCGCTTATGCAGAGGTAGACTTACTGTGTGTGTGCTAGTGGAATTGATTATAGATAATCCTGTAGATAAACACTTCAGGCAAGCTAGAAAGAAATCTCAATCTTGGCGGTGCATAGAAATTGTAATGGAATGAAGGAATGGTGGAGTGGTGACAGACTAGGTCCCTTTGTAAAGAGGTTCTCTGGGATACTGAGTGGTGCATCCGCTAAGGCACTTGTGTGTATGCAGTGAACCATCCTGAGGCCTGGATCTAACATACAGAGTGCAAGCTTGAGTGTTTCACTGGGGGAGGTGAAACAGTCAGAAGGGCCAGGAGGGTTTCAGTTGGCATGGAAACCCTTGTCTCATCATCTCGCAGCAAATTTTTCTGGACATTTTTCATTTATGTTATGCCCTGAGGATGATAGACAGCTCAGTATTTTGAAATCCGTTGTGGTCATGTGGCTATTTTGACTCTACCATTGGTGAATTGTTTTCTTTTGCTTGATGGACATTGCCCCCTTTTTAAATGTTTTTGTGTAGATTGAAAGAAAATCTGTTCCTTTATGTGAGTGTGGTCCTTTTTGATTACAACTGAGACAGTTTTTTTTTTTTTTGTTTCATTTTTTTTGAATGACGTCTGGATGATGACATGTTCTAAGTGAGAGCACTTTCTGAGTCTTTACCCTCTGCGGCAGCTAAACTCTCATTTAATGGTTAAAAAATGACTTTATGGCTTTGAGAGCCGATGGACCTAAATAAGAGAATATCTCTGTTCAGGGGGGAAGAAGAGGGACAAAACGAGGACTTTATTAGGCTCACGTCTGGTGATTCACGCTGCTGCCTGAACGAGTTTGACTTCTGACACCAGACTCCGCAGACCGGGGGCGAGGGGGGGGTTAGAGATTTATGGCACCCCCTCACCCCCCTCCCGCTTTGATATCTCAGAGTTTGACTCCTCAGGGGGAAAGAGACTGAAGACTGAACCTTTGAGTGAAGTGCCTGTGCGCTCGATCAAGTTAAGTGGAACAATACCGCGATGATACGGCAGAACTGTGCATGCGAGTGCGCATGGCGGTACTTTCTCATAGTGTGACCTCATTTCCTGTTAGTGAGGACCTGTGGAATAACGCACACACCCAGCTTCCAGACATCTTCGGAAAAAGAAACTAAATTCATTTTATTTAATTTATTTTATTTTTTTATGCAAGAATGCCTGTTGATTTAAGTCGGTTATTCTTATTGTGGTGTTGTGAATGAAGGATCACTGTCTGATGATCTCAAATAAAATCTCATTCATGATGGCCATTGTTTTGCATGGCCTTTCAATACCAGAATCACAGAGTCCATGAGCTTTTGCAGAAGATGCTGGAGTTGGTCTGTCAGGCTACTCAGCAATTACTGATCGGGGACACGTTTCCACGCAGGACAGGGGAAATCGCATGGGGGCGGGACGATCGTGGTCAGAGTTGGGACAGAGTTGCTCAGTGCATGAGTGAACAGTGTCAATAGACGCCGCTGACTGGACCAGAACGCACGTGGAGTTTGTAAGCGCTGAAGGTAGGCTACACGCAGTCGTACGCTGAGTCTGGCTCAGTGACGCCGATGAGGGAGGCGTGAAAGGATCGCTGCCTAATGGTTTTCATCTTCCTGCGGACGCGGACGGATCACAGCCGCCCGGAGCAGCCAGACAGAGGCAGCACACCGCCCTCTGGGTTCCTTGTCAAACACCCCCCCCCCCCCCTCAGCCCAACCCACTCCACCCCCCCTCCGAGAAACGGTGAAAGAGAGAGACAGTAGCTACGATTTACTGCTCTTCTTCTTCCTCTCAATGAATATTCCAGGTGCCACTAAATCTGTCCTTCTTTTTTTCTCTCTCTCACTCTATTTTCCTCCCGTTTCTCCTATCTCTCTTTCTGTCTCTCTATCTATCTCTTACTCTGTCGGTTTCTCTGTCTCTCTGTTTCTCTCTTTTTCTCTGTCTCTGTCTCTCTCTCACTCACTCACTCTCTGTCTGTTTCTCTGTTCTCTGTCTGTTTGTCTCTCTCGTTCAGTCTCTATTTCTCTCTCTATCTCTCTCTCTCGCGCCCTCTGTGCAGCAGATGTGAGCTCGGGTTCGACGGCTCTCTGAGCCTCGTCCAGGTGCGACGGGCCGGCCTCTCCTAAAAGGGCACGCCCCCCCCCCCATCAATCACCCGGCGGCCATTTGCCTGATTTACGGGACCACTTCTGACCGCTGATTTTTCCGCTGATACCGTTGCCCTGTCACTCAGGATTCCGGCCTCCCTGAGATACAGACCTGTGTTTGCGTCCGGGCTCAAAGTCGTCACCCGTCTGCGGGGGCTCGGAAGACAGGAACCGTGGAGAGAAATAAAAACTGCAGAGGACGAGGCTTAGATAGGTATTGTGCTGTTTTGGCTTGGGTCCGTTTCCATGAGGAATTTAGCACAGGAAGTGTGCGCGGGGAAAATAGCTTGCCATTCTCGGCACCGAATCAGTAATCAAATATAGGCCTACCTTGAATTTTTAAACAGAAATACTTTGTGAATTGGCATTAAGTTAACAGTTGTATTTTCTTCTGTGACTGTGCGTTTTTAATCTTTTCTTTGGTGTTTTGTGGAGAGAAATAATTGTTATTGTAGTTACATAAAAATTCATACTCTCTGGCTGTCATCTTTATAGAAAATAACATTTTCACATTTGACTTCTCTCTTAAACATGTCTTCTGAAGGTCGAGGGGTAAATAATCTGTCAGAATATTGACTTGTGTTTCAAGCTGTGATTTTTATTGGTTACATCCATATCAGGGCCAAATATATTTGTATTTTTTTAAACGTATTTGAAAGGTATTCAAATACAATGCTTAAAAGTGGAATTTGAAGTTGTAAAAAATGTTATTTTGACTTTCAATGCACTGGCCTTGAAGTTGACTCCAAATAAATGAGCCGATATGTTTTGCATTCAGACCCCAAACTCATTTATGTGAAATGTCAGTTTATTCTTTGAAAATCTTTTTGAAACGTTTTGAAATACATGTTTTTTCTATTTCTTATTTGGCAGTAAACAGGGGCACATGTTGTATTTGGTCCATATATATTATGAATTTTACATGGAATAATATTTCCAAATGCATGCCTGCAATCAAGTGCTTTTGTAGTTGAGAGATTATATTTAAAATTTGAATGCTCAAAATGTGATCTTTGAACATATTTTCAGATATATCAGATATATTCCTGAAAATCTTCATTATAAACACCTTAAATAAATATTTGACCTGGCTGATTTGGCTGTCATGGCAGGCTGGTATACTGTAGGCCCAAGACTTAAAGGAGTAACTCTGTGTACACCGAAGGTTGAGTTCAGCTGTTCAGTGGATCCGTGTCTGAACGGGACACCTGTGCCTTTGAGAATGTTACCTGCCCAGTGAGGTCAGGTAATCCAAGGTGTGCGGAATGGAGGTATCTGGGGGAGGGGGGGGGGGGGTTTGATTAACTCTGCGATAAGCCTTCTCTCTGAAATCCCTCCCTCTCTTTGACTGATGCCTCTTATCTTCCGCGAGGTTATGAGGTGTCGTTATTCCTGTGACCTGGCTAGCGCGTGAGCTTGGGCTCTAAGAGCAGCGGTTCCCCCTGTGGCACCGCCGTTCAGCAAACGCTTATCAGAGCACTTTCAGATTGGGTGATCTTTATAGCAGGATCACCACAGAATAAGTAGACTTGATTTAGTGTTCTAATATCCATCTCTATTAGACTGCAGGCGTTTGTGTGTGTGTGTGTGTGTGTGTGTGTTGAATGGCACTCAAACAAACACTGGAATTTAAAGTATTCCTAAAATGGAATGTTTCTTTCGACGTTGGATATGTAGCCGGTGAGGGCCTGGGAGCCTGGGATAAACTCCCTACTGCTGGACTGCGTGTTAATTACACCCTGTCCAGTGCATCCCTGCCATTCCCAGGCTCTCTCCCCAGTCACTCCTAATCCTTCTGCGTAAACTTCCTTCTCCCAGCTCGCACCTGTTATTCCCAGTGCAGTCGGGTTTCCCCTCTCTCCTGCAACACCCCTTTCAGTTGATGATAGATGGATTGGGAATGCTACTGTAGATGGGTGGGAATTCTACTATAGATGGTGGTGGGAATGGGGATTTTTTTTGGAAAAGCTCCCAGACATGCATAACCTTGTGACAGGTTACAGTTGTAAAAAACAAAAGGGCGTTGGTGTTTTTAAACCTTTACGTCATAATGGGATAAAGGCTTTCTAACTCCCAGCTACATCAGAGCGCCTTGGATCATTTAAAAAAAAACATTTTTTAACGTGGCTATGCAGGTAGCGGAACTCTATTATGTACCCATTTCAGTTTTTTTGGCTCTCCAAAATCTTCCAGATCTCTTTATGACTTCCGCCAGCTCACCCCTGCTGCCAACAACTCGCTTATCCTCAACACTGCTCCCTGCTGCTGCTTCTCCCGCGCTGATCTCATTCCCTCCAGCTCAGCTCCCCCCCCCCCCCCCCGTCCGTCCGTCCGTCAGCCGGCCCTAATCTAATGTCCACACGGTGCGCTCCAATTAAAAAGTGCTCAGGCTGTTTGTTTCCGGGCTCGGGCCTGGTAGGTGTGCTGTGTCTCCAGGTCACCTGTGATTCCCATTACAGGGCAAGGTATTTTACCAGGGTAATCCCAAGATGGCTGCATTTCACTGAGGCGCACAGGGAATTATATTAAAGGGGAGGGCTGGACATCCTGCTCCTTTTGAACCTCTCCCCCCACACACGCTCTCACACACTCACACACACACACACACACACACACACACACTCTCTCACACACACACATGCACACACACACACACACACACACTCACTCTCTCTCTCTCACACACACACACACTCACACACACACACACACACACTCTCTCTCTCTCACACTCTCACACACTCACACACACACTCTCTCGCTCTCTCACACACACATGCACACACACACACACTCACACACTCACTCCCCCCCCACACACACTCTCTCACACACTCACACACACACACACACACACACACACACTCTCTCTCTCACACACACACACACACACACCCACACTCACACACTAACTCACTCACACACACACACACTAACTCACTCACTGCCCTCACACACACACACACACACACAACTCACTCACACACACCCCTCTTCCTCTCTCACACACACACTCACACACACACACACACACACATGCACTCTCTCTCTCTCACACACACACATGCACACACACACACACACATGCACAGCTAGCCCTTTCTTTCTGGGTGTCATTACTTCTGCGATAATGGCACCACTGTTAATCTCTCGCAGTTTGCTGAAATGATCGCTGGTCTCCATGGCGAAGAAAGGAGGAAGATAAATTACTTCAAGCTGTTGCCCTGGTGAGCGATTTTTGCCCGGAAGGTCTTTAAATTTCTCGAAGATGGAAAGCATCGGCTTCCTGTTATTAGAGAAAGGCTGCGAGAGAGAGAGGGAGAGGACCAGGGAGAGGAACAAAAGAGTGTGAGAGAGGACGAGAGAGGGAGGGAGGGAGGAGAGGAGAGGAGAGAGACGGGAGGAAGCGGGACGGACGGAGGGAGCGAGGGAGAGAAAGAAAGCGGTGGGGGGTTTTGCAGATGGTATTGATGAATGGGCGTCTGTGTGTGACGGGGACGGCGGGGGGTGGGGGGGGGGGGGGGGGGGGGGGGCAGTGGCGGGGGGCGAAGGGGAGAAACGGTGGAGTTCGGTCGGTCAAAAGCAGAACCCAGAGGAACACTCCAAAATGAAAGATAAATCCCCCGCTCGCTCTGAAGTCCTTCTGGTCAGGACGTTATGGGTTTTTTTTTTTGTGTGTGTGTGTGTAGTCGGCGCCCTCTTCCCTCACCCCACACCCCCTCCGCCCCCCCTTACCCCCCTCGCCCCCTGGGGGTAACCCCCCCCAGCCCCCCCCCTCCCCGTGCTAGCTGTGGGGTCATGGTGGAGTGCTCAGAGTCTGACTGCGCAGGAATGACAAACGTTTGGCCCTCATGAGCTGCGCAGATGTGCGTCCGGGGGGGGGGAGGACACCGGAGTGAGCGGTTTCTCCTGTCCGTAATCACAAAGCGGCGTTTCTGCTCCAATGTTCCTGCCGCCCCCCCCTCACCTACTCATCCCTCCCCTCCCTCACCTGCCCGCTCTCTCCTCTCTCCTCCACACAGGACACCCGAGGGGGGGTCCATATCTGACAGCCAGGATGGCGGGAAAATCCACTCTGCTCCTCTGGAAGGTAAGACTGTTTTTACCGCTTTCATTTCCCAAATTTGCCTGTTATAAGCAAGGGCGTAATGTATTGAGGGGATAGGGGGTTACAGCCCCCGCCACCCCCCCCCCCCAAGTATTACAAAACAGGCCAGATAAACCCCCCAGTAATACATCATGATGATGAGGAAAATAATTATGATGCTGATTATAATATATAACCTTATTAAAATGATGTCATCATTATTTCCCCTTAGGCTTGCCCAGAAATGATCATTTCACAGCTGTTCTTTTTAATCCTACCAGGGGGGCATGCCCCTGGACCCCCCCTAGAGGGTTGCTGTGCTTGGCTTCTTTGCATTTCAACCCCCCCCCCCCCACCCCCCCGCCCCCCCATATTCAAATGAAGTTACGCCCTTGATTATAAGTTGTACTCCGATTGTGAAAAACATGATTGCTCTGTCTGGGATGAGGTACAGGGTTACGCTCCCTCTCAAAGCCTGAGTCTTCCCACTGGATCTGCTGGTCTGGCCTTCTGTGGGACGGGTTCATCTCTGTCTGCCTTACTCTGTTATTCACACACATTGGAAGACATGAATGGACCAGCTGTGTCTGACTCAGTGCCCCCAGATCAATGCTCCGTGCTTTATGTGCTGTGTCTGCTTCCTTTACCAAACTCAAGGGGCTCTCTTTGGAGTTTTGGAGTGTGATTGGAGCTTGTGGTTATTTGGGGAAGTGTTACTGTGTCATTAATGTCATCGTGCTTACAGTGTGTACGCCAGGATGCGTACCATATTTCTCAAAATTTCTCGCTGGTTTGCTTTTCTGCACTTTTCGGTGTAGTTTTGGCGTAGTGTGTGTTGCGTAGGGTCAGGTTTTTGGGCGTATCAGAGTGCAGTCCAGACCATAATCATGTGGCTCGTCTACTGTTGTCGAGTCATCTCTCATCACAGCTCTGCTAATGTGCAAACGCATCTTCGCCGAGCAGAGCCTGCTCTCTGCCCTCTCCTGGACGGACGTTATTGGATTTCGCCGTGCGCACTGGGGGGGGGGCACCGGGGGCCTGTTTAGCGTACGAGGGCTCGCCGATTGCCGAAACGACAGCCGGCTTCCGAGCAGCGCCCTCCCCTCCTGACTGACGGCTCGGCGCATCGATCGCGATCGGTATTAAACCACATTACCGCTAATGGGATCAGCCCCCCCCCCGTCCCCCCCGTCCACGCCCTCCCCGAACGGGCCAGCAGGAGAGAACACCGAGAGCCCGGCTGGGAGTGTGAGGAGGGAGGGAGAGGGGAGTGAGTGAGGAGAGAGGAGAGAGAGGGAGCGAAAGGAAGTGGGAAAGAGAGAGGGGGAGAGAGAGAGAGAGGAGAGCCAGAGAGAGAGAGGGGGGGGGTAGTGTTAGAGAGAGAGAGACGTGTGATGAAACAGGATTTGGGGTAGTGTGAGAGGGAGAGAGGGGGGGAGAGAGGGAGAGAGAGGGGAGAGAGAGAGAGGGGGGTGAGAGAGAGGGGGAGAGTGAGAGGGACGTGTGATGGAACAGGATTTGGGGCAGCGCTTGGAGAGGCGCCCCAGAGGAACTGGCTGCTCTGCAGATGTCATTCACTTCCTGCGCGCTCAGTGCTCAGCGAATCCCCAGCCGGCCAGCGTGCGGAGAGATAACTGGAAAAGGAAGTGCCGGCCCCCCTGACCTCGCAGAGGAAGTGACCTCGCTCATCGGGGGTCAGAGGTCACCTGGAATGTGAAAGGAGCAGTCTGCCAAAGTTGAGAAGCAGATTGGTATTCATACAAATCCATATATATGTATATTTAGGTTTAATATTATTTTTAAGTCCCTGTTCACGTCACTGTTCACGAACATGATGAACAAGAGCAAAATGAGCAAAATTTGTTTGCTTTCAAAGTTTAAAAATAAAAACAATTTAACCTCATACGACCTCATATGCACACTTACAGAAAAAGAAAGCATTGAAATCAGTTTTCAAAATTCCCTTTGTCTTATGCCAGTCCTTACAATTAGCATCTGACATGTTTTAGCCTGTCCTGTTCATTGGGGTAAATTAATACAGATCAAATAAGAACACATAACTAATTATAAATTGGTCTCACACCTTGTATTCCCTCCCATCACAGAAATACTCTCCCGCATACGGGACAGACATATCCGCTGCTTTTGGAGAGATCGGCTCTTCTGGGGACCGGAACGCAGCTCTATTTCAGTCCCAGAGTGCACCTCTGCATGGCCTCGGTCAGGTGCAATTTGGCCGGGGTTTTGTAGTGGGTGAGTGGTGTGTTGTGAAGTGCACTTTGACTCTGTGGCTTTGGCAAGTACAGTCTGCGCCATCCATCATTCCCAGCGCTCTCCCGGGGGGGGGGGGGGGGGGGGGGGAGGAAGGGGGGGGGGGTAACCATATCCAAGAGCTCAGACTCTGCTCCCCCTCCCCCGCTCACCGTGTTTGCAGTTACAGAATCGCCCCTGTTGTGTTTTTTTGAATTTGCGTCAGTTAACCACCACGCCACCTCCTCACGTTACAGCCTCGATGCTGGAGCGGTAGACTTGGTGAAAGTAATCCCCGGGGGGCGGGGCGGCGACAGCCTCCGAAGTCTGTGACCTGCCGACTGAACGCAGTCGTATGATTGGTCGAAATAAGTGGGTGATTGACAGCGCGTGGCGGCTTTCGAGTCTCGGGGTTGATGACTCCTCCCTCTGATTGGCAGTTCCATGCCACCCTGTGCCATCCCCTGGTGGCGGTATTCTGCTCCCATTAAACCAGCCTGTCTCCGTGTGCCAAGCAAGGCCAGCCGTGCCAAAGCTTCATGGCAGCCCTGGAGCGTGCGTGTTCAGCTGCCCCGAGCACACAGCTGCATTATGTCCTCTTTAATTGTGGGAAAATTCTGGGGCCAGTGGAGATGTAACCCTACTCCTGGAGGTAAGAGTTATGTGTAAATATTCCTTCAGCCTTAAGACTGCTCTTAACCTGCCACATATGTAGGAGACCTTGGGCGGTCTTGTTAAATATTTTAGTGTAGCCAGAGTGGCTAAATGAAGAACTCTGAAACAAATTGGCTGAAAGAACAGATTTTCTGTTGGTGTTGGTTGTTACAGAACTAATAATTATAATAATAATGCCTTTCACTGAGCACAGCTTAGCTTATTTAAGAGCTCTTGTGAGTGCTCATTGGACAGATCACACCTCAAGGAAAAAAAATGGTTTAGAAAAATTCAAGTTTATTGTTATCAAAATCTCTTCCAGTGTGATTTTTGGGAACAGTAACAGGTGCGCTGTACTGTGCATCGGGCCCCTGGTGATGTCATTCTGTTACAGTGGGGACCCAGCAGGATTCGGCCCTGGTCACGCCTGAAGCTTTGGAACAGCTGCTGGATGGGGAGGGAGGGTTAGACATGTCATGGTACAGATGCTAGGCCTGCGGGTCTTATATAATGTCATGCTATACGATGCCAAGATCTAAATCCCACATTTTCTACTGGGAACGTACAGAGTCTGACATTGAACGTGGTGACCGGCTGTGCAGGGTCAGAATCCATAATACATTCATTCAGAAAAATGAGTAATATCGATGAATTACGAGTCATTTCCGCAGTGTATTTTGGAATCACTTTCATGAATGCTGATGAGAATGAAAACCAGTGATCGATGTTGTTCAATGTTGTCCTGAAAACAGGTGCGATTTCCGGGACGTTCGTGTACGCTGGTGGGACACATAAACAAACGCAAACGTTGCTTCCTGTCAGCGCATCTTTCTGGATCTGCGTCCGTGCTGAATTTACCCACACACACACAGAACCCAGCTATGTCCTCAGCCTTGTTCTTGGCTGCCAGCGTGTGTTTCTGAATGAAACGCCTGGCTCCCTGGTTTTCTGCTCTTTCTATGCACACACAGGCAGCAGGTCCTGGGGGGGGGGGGGGGGGGGGGTTTGCTGGCCGGGCTGGTTGGGGGCTTCTTTAAGGCACGCATAATTAAATGCTGCTGATGTTATGGCTTTCTGAGGTATGCGGACTGTTTGTAAAACCCCTGCCCCCCCCCCCCCCCCCCATGTTTTAATATGTATGTGATTTTGCTCCCAGCTCTGTTTACAGCCCAAAAGCGAATGAGCTAATTACAGCGGTTTCCTGCGTCGCCAGATGCTGTTTGACCTGTGGAGGGAAATTCTGATCCAGTCAGACACATTTCAGCTGGTGTCGCTGTGTTTAAAATATACAATATGTATTGCTGGGAGATTTTATGCCTACTGGGACACATGCGAGCATGCATGTACACGCATGCACATATACGCATGCACACGCATGCACATATACGCATGCACACGCATGCACATATATGCATGCACACGCATGCACATATATGCATGCACACACAGGCACATATACGCATGCACACACATGCACATATACGCATGCACACACAGGCACATATATGCATGCACACACATGCACATATATGCATGCACACACAGGCACATATATACATGCACATATACGCATGCACACACATGCACAGATGCACTGTGGTCCAGGTTCTCATGCAGAGCACAGCTGTGTTAAATATTGAACATTATCGATGCTTCGCTGCAGTGCTTCTCTACGCTCTGGAATAACCTGCCCTCCGGCTGTACATTGCACACAGGAATAAATGGCCTTATATTTTAGTCCACTAAGATGTGGTATTAGAAGTTGTCTGTAAAGTTGTGGGCTTAAATTTTATTTTTAAAAGTTAAAAAAGAGGAAAACCCCTGAAAAGTATTGATAAATTATAAAAATAAATAAATAACTAAATAAATAAAGAATTCCCAGGAGCATACTGACGAAGGCACCTGTGCAGGCTCAGAAACAGCACACGGGGATAATGAGGGCGCAATCGAATCACGTTACTCTGCTGCTCGGACATCGCATGGCTCTCTCTGCCCTAATTCAATAGCCTGGAAATAATCGCGTTTTTCCCCCATTTTTTAAACTTTTTTTTTTTTTTTTTTTTTTTTTTTTTGAAAGAGGCTGGATTCATGAAGACAGTGCTTCAGTTTCACGTTTTTTTCCCTCTCTGTGAAATACACGGCCGGTCTGCACGCGAGGCATCTGCGTCTGCCATGTGACACCTGGGAGAGGCAGCAGTCGTGTCTGAATCACTTAGACAGACCCAGTGAGCCTGCTTTACCTGGAAAGGGGAAACTTTGTTATCTGGGCCCTGATACGGACTCCAGGCCCGGGTACACCCTGGTGCCTCTGTGTCTCTCAGCCCCGACCTGTCCTGACTTTACCCTGTTTGCCCACCAGTAACTGAATTATTATAAGGAGCTGATGGGTCAAATTAGCGACGGTCTGCCCCTTGTCCAGTGGAGCTATGGAAGCGAGTGGACTGGGTTTAACTGTCTTTGACCTTGAGATCGGGTGCAGAGCGATCGGCTCAGTGCCTCTGAAGTGCTGCTGAGATTGACATCACGTTTGAGCTGACACCGATGAGGTTACAGAAACGAAGTTGGCTCAGACAGGTGAGAGTACAGGTAGCCCTTCTGTAAGCTGAGACACACAGGCAATAGTAACGTGTGACACACAGACGATGGCGAGCCATGACATGTGACACGCAAACGACTGACAGAGAGGCACAGGGAACACGTGTTCAGACTGTTCAGACGCGAGAGAGTCAAGCCTCCACTGATCACAGTGATTGACCAGCACAGACAGACTCGTCCTGTCAGAATAAGCCCCTCCCCCAGCAATGTCTGGACTGACAACGTCCTTTTTTGTCCTCTGTTGGGTCTAGTGTTTGCTCAGAAACAAAGGAGTACTGCTCTGCGTTATGTCAAAACCTGCAAAATGGTGGACAGAATCCTCTGATTATAGTCGGACAAGTTCGGCTGTGAGCGTGCCCAGAGCATCCCTAGTGTCAGTTACGAATGTCTGTCTGGGTTAAAGAGACACGTGATGATCTCTCTCCGTTAAAGAGACACGTGATGTCTCTGAGAGCCATATGTAAACGGAAGCTGTGGTCTCATTAAGTATAAAGATTGAAGATACCAGATTCAGTGTTGTGGTGCTACATTATGGATGCTACCTTGTTTTATCTGTATGTAACTGCTGATGCCAGTAATGTTTTAAAACCAAATTCGAAGTGACTTTGGGTTTGTTTTCCACGAACCCTGAAGGAGATGAACGCAGCTGTGAATTCAGTCAAAACTGTCCCCAACTTTGTCTCACATGTATGTATGGTAGTTCCTATAAAGGCTGACTGTGAAGTCCGGTGGTCACCGAATTAGCTTTAAATGAGCCTGCAGTTATTGAGAGTAAATGTTACATGCAAATGTTGATTGAATGTAGGCCGCGGTTTCGGTCTAGTGCACCTTTTGAGAAAAAAAAAGGAACCTAGCAGCACGTTTTGAGCGCTCTGATGAACCTGCGTATATATACTTTCACACTGTGTGGGATGTTGTGGGCCTGTTGAATTTAATTAGCATTCCTGAGCTATTAAGCAAAGAGCTTGTCACCATAGGCCCAGCCCTAGACCCCAGTTTTGATTACTCTGCTTTAAATTGTAGAAGACGATGTACTGCATACGTCAGGCCTGTTGGCCTGCATGCATATAATTCCTCCTTCGCTAAGACAAACAAAAGATAATTGTGTCGCTGTGACGTTTGGAACAGTGATGCACTAAAGGCTCGTGTTCGCAGAGAGAGGGATGTGCGCGTGCCTGTCTGAGAGAGTAAATCACACGCTCTGAAGAAATGCCAAGAATCTGTGTGATGAACTTCGATCTGCATCTCTGTCTGATGTGCGATCTTGGCAAAGACGAGACTGTTCTGCGTGCAGTTATTTGTCAGTCGTATATAATATTTTATATATACGTGCGTGTTCTTGTGAATTTGTATGTGAATGCACGTGTGTGTGTGTACGTGTACGCAGGTGTGTGTATGTGCAAAGACATACTCAGAGATACTTAGAGATTCAAGAGTCAAGAAAGATTCAAAATTTTTATTGCCACATGTAACTGTTGCCATGGAATGCTTGCTCCCTTCTCCCAATATATATATATATAACATGGGTTAGTCAGTGGCAGCACATTTCCATATGAGGTGTCACAGCACAGTCCTAATATGTTAATTAATTTGTTTACAGTCATATGCTCCTTGTGCGGTTAAAGAATATTGAACACATAGGCTTAGAATCACAAGCACACATTTCATATTTAGAACTGTCTGACATGAACTCAACACGTCACCCGACTACCTGATAAAGACTAGACGTGTGCCAGGTGTCGCATTATAATGGTAATAATATGGTAATGTCCTTCTCGCGTGACTTTTAATTACATGCAAATCAGCAACGAGGCAGTTTTTTTTTGGCTGCTGCTGCTGCGGTCGTTTGACAGCACATGCCGACCAGACCGGAAAACACTCCCATTAAACACTTTCACGCATCGCTGAGAAACGGTGTCTTGCATTTTCAGCACGTTTTTTTTTTTTTTTTATTATTTTTTTTAGCGGCGCTGTAATCTTTCATGCACACGCCCCGGTGTCTGTTGTTTATTGCGGCGAGGCGCAGCCCGGCAGAGAGATGTACCGCCGATACTTCTGGAAGAAATTGGCGGTGAGGCTCCGCAGACCGAAACAGAAGAGCGAGTCAAAGCGCGGCGGCCGCGGCTGTTTACGGTAGCTGTCGCGGGAGAGAGCAGCCGTCGCCTGCTGTTGAATCCCAGCCCGCACTCTGCTGGGAAAGCCTCGCGTCGCGTACGAACCCTTCACATAAACACAATAAGCACTGAACCCTTCACATAAACACAATAAGCACTCGCCCTCTCTGCTGTTTCAAAAACGCCGACTGGATTCGCCTGCGTCAGATGGCTTATGACTCGCAATACCAGAATGTCTTTTGCTCCCCTTCTGAATATGCAGCTTATTTTATGGTCACAAAACATTACATTAGACCACATAAATGGTATGATGCACAGTATAAAAAAATAAGCAATAAAAAAGCCCTCCTTGTTGAAGCAGTTTGTAAATAAAGCAGATAAGGTTCATTAGCTGTGTGCCTTTGGAAAGCTTGCTGATTTGGTGTTATGAACCGTAATATACGTTGCATTAAGCAAGTGCCCTTTTGGGGGATGCAAAGGGTGTGTTTTATACGGATCCTATGACCAGCGCCGAAGCTCGAGAGATGCGATTTCTTAATCCCTGATTGAATTGTTTCTGTAATGCTGTTATTAATGCATTATGGTCATCCTGCTGGTGAGGTGCTGGAGGTTTTACTGTGTTTGAATGCAGTGGTTTTGAATGAGTTGTGATGCAAAGCGAGGGTTCAGTGTCCGATTCAAACTTTGAACATGCACACTGAATTCAGCACGGATTCATAAGTCCCTCAATCTCCTGCAGTCTTTTTCCACTGAGGTACTGACTTCCCATAATCCTTTTTTTCAATAAACCGCTGGGTCAGGGGCTCTTGATTATCTGGGGTTCTGGGTGCGTTTCTGAGAGCCAGGCTGGCTGAAGCTGCTAGCGCTGCTGGTGCTGTGGCAAAGCTGTTTTACCAGCGGACTGCGGCCAGAGCAAGCACACTCCACAACTATGTTGATTCCGTCAGCATCCACAGTAAAATCTTGAGACACAGGAGAGAGAGAGAAAGACTGAGAGAGAGAGAGAGAGAGAGAGAGAGAGAGGGAGAGAGTGAGGGAAAGAGAGAGAGAGTGAGCGCTGTTTGGCCTCACAGAGAGAGACAGAGAGAGCTGTTTGGCCTGAGAGAGACTGAGAAAGAGAGAGAGAGAGAGAGAGAACGAGCGTTGTTCGGCCTGACAGAGAGAGTGAGGGAGGAGAGAGAGAGAGAGAAAGAGAGAGGGAGAAAGAGAGAGCTGTTGGGCCTGACAGATCACAGCAAACCCACAGAATTAGAAAAGTGGAGGGGTTTTGTTTTTGTGTGTAAAAAAACAAGGCTGACATCAGGCGTCGTGCTCAGCAGGCTTGCAGGAAGAGGCATTTCTGGCAACCGCGTTCACACCAGCGGTGTTGAGCGGGGTTCCGGTGTGCCCGGTAAAGGGGCGGGGATTGGGGGGGGGGGGGGGGGGGGGGGGGGGGGGTGCAGGTGGGCACTCTGTTCTTTTTTTGGACCACTATGTTCCTTGCAGGTGGGCGGGGGGTCAGGTGTTCCTCGTTCGCGGTACGGACCAGGCGGGGGGGCCCGCGGGGAAGTCTCCCCACTACAGGCCACATTCAGAGCGGCATAGAAGATATTTTTGGAAGTGCAGACGGAAAATCTCGACTGGGCAGCCCTCCTAAAAGTCTCGCGGTGCAGAGGGGCGTTTCCCGCCCGCTAACACCCGTAGCGCGTCGCTGGAGCCCGAGGCTGGGCTGGGCACACGCCGCTGGGTTAACGAGTCCGCCAAAACAAATCACTTCACACTTTTACACACACACACACACACACAATGCCCCGGGTCGCTTTACCCCTCTGCTTCAAACCCGCAACCCCCCCCCCCCCTCTTTGTACTCTCACTTGGTCGCGACTCCGGCTTACAGCCCATCGTGCGGCCGCCCGCTCGGCGTGTGGTCTCGTCCGTCCGTTTCATTGCCGGGTTGCCGTGTTCTGAAAAAGCCAAACTGGGCGCGCATGGCTGTGGGTTCGGTTTCGGTGGCTCGTGTGGTTAAATTTGGCACGGGCGGGGCGGGGCGGGGCGGGGCGTTCAGCTCGGCCCCCGTCTGGTTGTGAGAACCACGTCCCCCCCCCCCCGGGGGAAAGCCAACCGCGATGACACACCCGCCCTGCTGCGCTGGAGGAGCACGGAGCAGAAAATCACATCTTTCTCGTTATTTATCTTGACTCAGGATTTCTTATGCTAAGAATTTTTTTCTCTCTGTGATTGGCCTGATTTTCACCAAAGTTGTTCCCTCCAAAAAAGAAAAAAAAACCCTTTAGACAGATTGATGCTGTGTATTCCTCAATTTCTTATAATGAGAAAATACTGGCAATATTACTCATTTTCCTAAACTTGACCCTAAAGCGTTTGATCTCTGGCACATTTGAAAATTTTGTCAAGCTATGACTTGCGCCTCTGAAGGCAAAAAAAAAAAAAAACTTAAAAAAATCAGTAATGAGAAATAACTGATGGTGTCTTCAACAGCGCAGTATCTGTGGGTTTTTCTTATGGACAATGTGTTATCGGTGACGTTGTGTGATAAAAAGTGAGGCATTCAAGGACATTGCAAGTGCTTGTATTTTTATATTGCTTGTACTGCATTTGCTGTTATTATACCTATATAGTGATTCTTACTTATTTTCCCAGTTCAGTTGTAATGTGTGGAAACCGTGGCAACATCCCTGTTCTCACTGGAGGCCTAAAGAAAGCAAACAGACACACACCGAGGAGCCTTTGACCCCATTTCTCCAGGAGTCAGTTGTTCTCTCCTTTATCCCCACCTGGGCTGCAGCAAAGGGTCTATATATTTTTTTGGCTCTTGTCATTTTAAGCATGCACACACACACACACAGACACACACATTAATGTGCACACACACACACATTCAGACACTCAGACACGCACACACATAGTCCCACACACACACACTTACTCTCACACACTCACATGCATTCACACGCACACACTCAGACACACACACACGCACACACACACAAATTAATGCGCACAGACGCACACGTGCAATAAACCGCTTCCTCAAGTTCCTGGGGTTTCTAGTTAATCAGCATTGCACAGAAGCGTGACTGTATCAGGGAATGGGGTGGGGGTGTGGGGAGGAGGGGCAGGGTGGGGGGTGGAGGGGTGGGGGTGTGGGGTGGAGGGGCGGTGGGGTGGGGGGGCAGGGTATTTTGAAGCGTATGTGGAGGGGGGGAGGGGTGTTTTAGGGGTTGAGGGAAAGCGGTGGACTGTGTGTGTGTTTGGGGGGTGTGAACCAGCCTTCACGCCTTGTTTTTAATCGCAGTCAGATGTGTGGGAGGGGCCTGGAGTGTGAGGCGGCTGGCCGGGGGCTCTCTGCGTCGACCGAGAGAAAGAGAGGATGGTGAACGAGTGAAAGTGAACGAGTGAACGCGAGAGGAAGGCCTCCCAGGGGCTTAAATTGCATCGCCCTGCGCGGAGAGAGAGAGAGAGAGAGAGAGAGGGAGAGAGAGAGAGAGGGAGAGAGAGAGGGAGAGAGAGAGAGAGAGAGAGAGAGAGAGAGAGAGAGAGAGAGAGAGAGAGAGGGAGAGAGAGAGAGAGAGAGGGGAGAGAGAGAGAGAGAGAGAGAGAGAGAGAGGAGAGAGAGAGGGAGAGAGAGAGAGAGAGAGGAGGAGAGAGGGAGAGAGAGGGAGAGAGAGAGAGAGAGAGAGAGAGAGAGAGAGAGAGAGGAGGAGAGGAAGTGAACGAGTGAGAGCGAGATTGCATCGCTCTGTGCGAAGAGATGAATAACAGCGTCCGAGAGAGAGAGAGAGAGAGAGAGAGAGAGAGAGAGAGAGAGAGAGAGAGAGAGAGAGAGAGAGAGAGAGAGAGGAGGAGAGGAAGTGGTTTTGTGGCGCAGGAAGTCAGAACATGCGCTTCACGGCGCGAAGTTCATTCCGTCACAGTCGCTGGTGAACGGGAATAAACTTCAAAGGTGCGGTGTTGACTGTAGACATCCTGAGGCAGCGCTGTGAGGTGCTGAGGTTGGGGCGCTGTGAGGTGCTGAGGTTGGGGCGCTGGGGCGCTGTGAGGTGCTGAGGTTGGGGCGCTGTGAGGTGGGGCTGAGCTGTGAGGTGCTGAGGTTTGTGGGGCTGAGGTTGGGGCGCTGTGAGGTGCTGAGGTTGGGGCGCTGTGAGGTGCTGAGGTTGGGGCGCTGTGAGGTGCTGAGGTTGGGGCGCTGTGAGGTGCTGAGGTTGGGGCGCTGTGAGGTGCTGAGGTTGGGGCGCTGTGGTAGCTACCTGTGGCGGTGCTGGAAATGTTTATGAGCTGTGGACCCCCCGGTCAGACAAAACAGAGCATGATGCATTATGCAATTAAGCCTTATCGTGCTTTTTTTTATAAGGCATAATGAACGATGGACTTATCGGTCTAACAAAGTGCTTGTATAAAATAGTCTCTTTGTTATTATCGATGGTGCAAACGGTTGTGCATTAAAATGATAGGGGGCCATTTCCATTGATGCAAAAACGATAAAAAAGCACCCTTCCCTCTGTTTCTGCGAGTCAGGTTTCATCTAAAATCGATTGAGGGGAGTACATTTCTGAGGAGGTGTCACAAACTGGCCGCAGTTTATCTGAATCTGCGGAGGGAATTATCCAGAGAGAGGCTTATGGTCGTAATTTAACATGGTTCCTGTCTTCGGCGCTTTTGCTAAACAGTACAGTGTGAGTCAGCGGTGGTGGACAGAAAGGACCTGAACAGCATCAAGGCGGTTTGCAAAAGAGGCAAAGATCGCACGTCACGGAAAGGGGCGACGTTGAAAAGGGGCCGTGTAAAAAGAATGTTTCACTGAGGTCCTGCTCACTGTGTGATTATTAATCTGCAGTCAGAGGGCGGCCCGTTTTCAGAAACATGGCGAAAGACGGCCCGTTCCCAAAGCGTCGTACTTCGCAGGGTCCAGTGGACTGTGCTGGAAGCGCTTCACTTCACAAATCAGCAGACTCGCTCACGTTCAGGTTGTGTATACAGAGCATTTACACGAAAGGAAGTAGAAAACAAACATCGGTGCGGTTAAATAAATTTCACTGGTGATGTAAGCATCAGCATTTCAAGTCCAGTTTCAGTCCAAGCTACATTACAGCCGTACTCTCACGCTGGCCGACTCCATCGCACATTCCCACAATCCCCTCAGCCTTCAGCGACGCCTGAGAGTGCCAAATCCCTGGCCCGGCTCACTGCGATTGGCTGGACTGGGCTGGGAGTGCCAAATCCTGGCCCGGCTCGCTGCGATTGGCTGGACCGGGCTGGGAGTGCCAAATCCCAGGCCGGCTCGCTGCGATTGGCTGGACCGGGCTGGGAGTGCCAAATCCCGGCATGGCTCACTGCGATTGGCTGGACCGGGCTGGTCAGGGCTGGGCGAAGAAGCTGTGAAATGGAACTTGCTTGATGCCAAATTAAACAAAACAAAAAAAAAAAAGTGATTTTTCTGCAGGAAAAAGATTAGCTGGACTTTCACATGCCTTGCAAAATTTGAGCCTCGCTATGAGCCATAAAGCGGAATTTTGACCTTAATAAAGACCCACTTTCCACCAGGTCTCTGAATATTATGTAGATCAGCGGTTCTCAGACTCGGCCAGGTCCCGCAGTTTAAACGCTTCCTCAGCAGCTGTCCCTTCGGAAAGAGAGCCCGCTGTAATCAGTTTAAGTTCGGCTAACTCTGGGAGCGGAGGGGCCGTGGAGGCGTTTGGTTGCCGTGTCTCTGAGGGCGGCACCTCCTGCCTTTCGCGGAGACGAGCGGCAGGCCGCTCTGCCTCGCCGCCCTAACGAGGAAATCAAGGCTGCGCGTTTCGCCGCCACGCTACGGAACAACAACAGCGGCATTGTGGGAGAAAAGGGGCCCCCTGTGCACATCAGCGCAAAAACCAAGGCAGCTTGTATGAACAGCTGTTTTCCAGGCCCCCCCCCCCCCCCCCCCCCCCCCCCCCCCCCCCCCCCCCCCCCCCCCCCCGTGCCTCGCTGCGCTGCACACGAGTACAGTAGTCCGCTTGTAAGTTTCAGAGGGAAAAAAAAAGCCCAGGTTCAGTTAATTAGGGACTCGCAGCCAGACCTGCGCGTCGCCGAGGCAGGAAGTCGTAGCGTAGCGAGCTCTGGGCCGAGGTCATCGCCGCTTTTTTTTTGTTCGGCGGCGTGCGGCGCTAACGGTTTCCCTCGCGCGGCAATTACCCAGAAGCCCCTCGGCGCGCCGGACCTCCTCCTCGGCCACGGGATCGGCGCCGGCCGCATTCCGAGGCGCTTATTTGCGGACGAGCGAGAGGATTGTGGGAGTTTCCGCCGCTTCCGGGAGTCGTCTGCGTCGCCGGACGGTCCGGACGGGAATTCTGTGTGCGGTGGGAAAACCGTGCGTGTGTGTGAGTGTGAAAACCGTGTGTGTGTGTGTGTGTGGGCGAACTGCAGCGGGTACCAGAGAGAGAGAGAGGCCTCAGACACGAGCTCCACAGGAACTCCCAGAGTTCTCCAAACAAGCCCGCGGATTTAATTACACATACCTGGACGACGCGCTTATGGAAGCTCCTCCACGCTCCGCCGCTCCGCGCCCTGGACTCCTGTGTCTGTGCGGGGCGGCGAATGTGGCGAGGCCCAGTTATAATAATAATCGTAATAAAGTTCTCCTCCTCGCCGGTGTGGCCCGCGCTGTGTGTAAACTGTAGAGTCTCCCGTATGTGCTGTAATTAATCCCTCACTGTCAGCCTGCGGGGAGTCTGGGCCCTGGGCCTGACTGGGAGTTACCCCTGACAGGCAGGACCGCCAGCTCCTGGGGTAACTGGGTGAAGCCGGTTCTCACAGAGCCCGCAGCCCCCCCAAACAGAACCTGCAGCCCCCCCAAACAGAGCCCGCAGCCCCCAAACGAACCTGGTCCCCCCAAACAGAGCCTGCGTCCCCCCAAACAGAGCTGGGTCCCCCCAAACAGAGCCTGCGTCCCCCCAAACAGAGCCTGCGTCCCCCCAAACAGAGCCCGCAGCCCCCCCAAACAGAGCCTGCGTCCCCCCAAACAGAGCCTGCGTCCCCCCAAACAGAGCCTGCGTCCCCCCAAACAGAGCCCGCAGCCCCCCCAAACAGAACCTGCGTCCCCCCAAACAGAGCCTGTTTGCCCCACATTTACCCCACATTTAATCCACATTTACTGCATATTTACTCCGTATTTACCCCCACATTTACCTCACATTTACCCCACAGTTACCCCACATTTTCTTTATGTGATTGTAAGATGTAGATAAACAGCAGGTTCACGTCAGTAACCCACTAATCGCTTGGTGGTTCCGGTGTAATTTGCCAACTTGTCTTACAGTGTGATGCTGTGTACTTATCTTCACACCTGTCCTTTAAACCTCACACTCGTATGAACTGAGCCATCATTTTCTGAAGGATCGCCAAGCTCGTTAGCCTGTTGGTTTCTTCTGCTAACCAGCTGAAGAGGACAGAGCAGGGCATCTGTGTGGAGGAGTTTAGCTCTAGGTGAGGCTTATGGACCCTCCCCAAAATAAGAGCCCCCGGCCCACTCTTAATCCTCAAAAAATAGCGAACCCCCCCCCCCCCCCCACCCCACCCCCCTTCTGTGTAAACAGGGCTGGAATGAACAGCCGCGTCTGTCTGTATGGAAATCTCTGGCCTCCAGGAATAACATTCCTCCTTGGGATTGGCTGGCCACATTTAGAATGAGGTCCCTGTTTAGCCAGTGGAGGGGTGGAGTGTGGTCATGGCCCCCAAACTGGCAGGCTCGTACACCAGCTGAACGCCACTGCCCCCCCCCCCCCCCCCCCTCCCCCAAACCCCCCCCCCCCTCCGAACCCCGAGAAGACAACTCCCCCCCCCCCCCCCAGCCATAATGCTGGGACCCCCTGCTCTCTCCCCCCACCCTGTCCCTTCAACAAGGCATTATGGGACAGCCACCCCTTCCATTACATTATCTTACAGGCATTAGATGCTCTTATCCAGAGAGACTTACGCAACTTTCACATTTTTTATGTAATATCTATTTACACAGCTGGATATACTGTATTACTGAAGCAGTTTGAGTTAAGCACCTTGCTCTAGGGTATAAAGGCAGTGTCCTGCCTGGGAATCAAACCTGCAGGCCCTGTTTCCCTAACCAGTACACCATACACTGCCACCCATTCCAGGTCTCCCTACCCTAACAATGAGCGAAAGCAAAGAAGTCCTTGAATCTACCTGCGTCCAGGTGGAGCCGTGATGGGCAGGGCTAACCGAGGGGCGGAGGATGGAGATGGCATGCTATTCGCTGAGGGGCCAAGTGCTCACAGAATGGGACACAGCAGTGAGCTGGTGGACAAGGCACACGTGGATCACGGAGTCTTTCTGTTCGGTGGAATAGGGTGAAAACAAGTTTAACAAAGCAGTCTGAATGGAATTTGAGAAAGGTTGTGTCCTGAATCATCACCACGTTTTTTAGGACAGGGTTGCTCAAATGTTTTTGAACAAAGCTCTCATAGAAAAACAGTCCTGGCAGATTTTCCATG